>JAHNUO010000034.1:0-276507 GCA_019787685.1 Chiua virens
TGCGTCCTCACTAAAAGTGACACATCAGACCAGACTTGGCAAACCACCCAGGTGGTACGAAATGAATGCTTTATGTCAAGGTAGATGATCAGAGGAGGTCATGGCAGGAGGTCATGTTAAGAATTAATTGTGCACACCACAGGGTCAGCATCCACTGGTATTCCTTCTGGCTTCCTAGAGTACTATGACACTGCAATCCACTGGCACAAGTCAAACTCTTAGGTATTACCAAGGGAGCATGTCTGCCTAACTGCATAACTTTGTCAGCTTCTCTCAATTGCTGATCCTCAGTACACTGAAACTAAATTGTTATTAAATGTGAGATTCTATCCCACCTCTGAGTACCCCAATTACTTGAAGCCTGCCTGATTCTGCACACCTCATGGATCTCAAATTTATCTCTGTTTAAGGGTCAGTACTATGATGATAGAACCTACCCTGAAGTCTGATGTCATACACTACTATTGTTGCTTTACAGCACCAATTTGCTTGAATGGAAAGGGGCCTACTAGTATGACAAATATGGCTGAACATGTCATAGTAGAAGAGTTCTGAGTTGTGTCACATCTCACACTGCCACTCTTGACAACATGTCCAATCAGCCTATCAGTAGGTCACCAATTCTGAGTTCCTCCAGTCCTGGCTTGGATCACTCCCTGACTCAAGAAGAGTTTGATGAAGCAGTGCTTGGTTCTGCTATATCCTGCTCACCACCACCACCACCCTATAGTAACTGCTCACCACCACCCTACACATTCTATGCACCACCTGGAGGCCAGGAACAGGAATGTCTCCTGCATCCCTTCGGATGTCCCCCATCCCTCTTAAGGGAAGGTCCACTCTGTTTCCCACCTCCCCTACTGGCACCCCCTCACCAAGTTCCACTCTGCTGTCCACATTACCCAGCCCCTTGGAGAGCTCCATTCCACTTCCTTTGTCCCCCCTTGGGAAGTCCCCTATTCCCCATCAAACATTACCCACATGGGCCACACCCCAGGTTCCTTTGGGTTAGGGGGCCCAGGAGCAGGAACCCGAATGGCCTTGGGAACAGGAACAATGGAAGAATGTCAAGAGATCAGGAATAGACTGAACAGTACAATTATTGCACAAGACTTCCCTTGCATAGTCCTCCACTACCTATACTAGTACTGGTATTTTGTACACACATGTAAAAGTTCTGAACATGAAAGCAGACTTTCCATTACTGTATTACTGGTGTTCCTTGAAGTTGCCTTGGCTGCTCAGGCATTTTTTGTATTTCCAACTCTGATTGATCACTCTGATGTGCCTTGGAGCCTCTTTGGAATTGATTGTCTCGCCTTTAGGATTGCGCGGGGCCACTGACACGGTGATGTATGGCTCACAGTCATCACAAAACAGGACAATATTGGCATGTCGTTTCGGCTTCGCGCCCTGACCAAGCGCTCAAAGAGAGTGGACGTGGCAAATGATCTAGAACTCCTGCTGCGGGAACAGTGAGCCTGAGGGTGTGCAAGTACAGGGTAAAAAGCACGACTAGGACGAAATCAGATTTTCATGTTAATAGCTCGTGCGGACCGACATCTTCCAGACCGTATCGATCGGCAATCCCGCTTGTTGTTGCGATGCGCTCGAGATCCACTTGAATGCGGTTGGAATGCTCCGAGCCCCGCGGAATCGATCTCGAAAGTTTCTGACACTGAGAAGTCGGGACGCTCGACCGCGTCTGGGGGTCATGTTGTACGTGAGAGCGCAGTCAAGCCAGAAAGGAAGACGTTCGTGGGATTCGTAATGAAGTTTGAGTATGGGATGGAATACCTCTCCTGCGAGATGGCGTTGTGCTTGTTGAATTAGCCATTCAACTTCAGCATGAGGGAATCATGATGATAAAGTTGTTCAGTCAAACTTGAAGGGTGAGTTTGAAGGTCAGCGTCGTATTGACTCGGATACCACAATATACATACACCAGCCTGTCGTCTGACTATTGAACAAGTACATGATTCGCTTCACTAAAAGTACACGGGTTTCACCCATACCAGGCTTTGTAAAAATGCCCAAGTGCATGTTCACACCAATACTGCATGGAAAGACTGCTCTTGCGCTATGTGATCGTACCCCTTCTGATCCTCCGGGTTATCGGTCGCCTCCTGCGACCCGTCGGTAATAGAGAATGTCAAAGCGATCGCCGCGTCCAACGTGCGATCGTGAATCCCAACCTCCTTCATGTATGACGTCGTGTGCTGAACCATGGCTTCCTTGGAAAATCCCTCGACAGTGGTAGGAACAGAAGTAGGAGGGGAAGCATTGAAGTACTGGGATGGGATGGGCTTGTATACCACGCCCGAGCTGGAAGCCTTGGTAGCATACTCGACGACATACTTTTTCCACAGGGCATCCAAGATCGGAATGCCATAAAGAGAAGGGATTCTGCCTAGCCACTGTCGGGGAGAAATGTCCACCATCTGGCACCAGAGTTGGGGTATAGAATCCAGGTTGTTGACCAGATTAAGATTCCATCCCTGGTAACTGTGCGCGCCAGGGAGCTTGCAGGACGGAAAAGTCTCGGCGAACTGGTGGGCCCAGTCTACGTTTCCGGCAGAGCACGCTGCGGCAGGGTACGTGATGGTGTATCCACGAGGGAGGATCTCAGCCGTGACTAGGGTAAGCGAAATGGTGGTGGTGAGTGTGCCACCTAGACTATGACCGGTGATGATGAAACGTGTGGAGGGAGATGGGTTCAAAGAGCTAAGGAACTGGACCATCGTCATTCCTGGAGAGACAGAATGGTCCTTGAACGATACGGCGTTCATTAAGTTGTGTGTTCCCCACGCCATCCCTTTCGAGAAGTAGGAGGTGCCTGGGGATACATCCTTCGAAGAGACGGTGACGGGCTCCTTTTGAATCCCATCCCTCACCCAAGCGTTGAAATCGACGACGGAATCCACTGCATTGTCCTCTTTATCGATAACATGTGTGGAATTCATGGGGGTGCCGGCAATGGCGATGACATAGGTGGGGTGTACGGAGCCATCCTCGAATAGGGCCTTCTGATGGAAAGCTATATACCCAGCATTGCCGGGATACGTCTTCTCGTCTGGCTTGAGCTTCCATATGGTTGGGCCCCAGGCGAGGTTCCACCCCTCCAGGTTTTTAAGATTGGAGGTCAGATCGTCATAATAAGATTTCTGAAGCTCCTCAAGCGTTCCCTGCTTATCGATGATCAAATCGGCCAGTATAGCCAAAGAGAAGGCTTGTTGAAAGATGTCGAGAGGCATTTCGGAGGCTAGATGCATCTTCAGTGAATATAAGTAGGGAATGCATATTAGGGTTAACGTACTGTCGAGTTGCTAGGAAATCTGCAGTTGGCAGACGGCGATGTGGCTCTTAAATACGTCGCCCGTCAGAGCACTAGCTGGATTTGGTTCAGCTCTTGTTCGCTCGCGATGTAGATCCGAAATGGACGAGAAGGAGCAATCTCGTACTGTGGCTTCCAAAACACAGGCCTAACGAAAGATGTGCCCCTCAGTGACACCACACGCTAGTCAACAATGGTCCCCAAAGTTGAAAATTGGGGACACAGAAACACCACCTGTCATAGTTCTCTATGGAAAGATCGTACGAGAATCGATATGTGGAGCCTTGTTTTCTGCCCGAGATGATTCAGAACGTTGGTCTAGAACCTGGGCTTGAGCTGGGCCAAGAGGACCCGGGCTCCCGGTCATGTGAGTCACCGTACAATCTAATTGTTCATCACGGGCAGTGGTCGCATCACATGGGTTCTGCTTTATAAAGTGTGGCTTACCAGTTTGGAGCTACAGAGGTCACTAGAACCCCTTAATCGCGAAATCCTGTACGAGAAGGTGATCAGAGTGGTGTCACACGAGACGGATAGATTTCGCTCCCGACCTCGCTCCTTCCGTTGGATCCGGGAGGTTAGTCCAGAGAACTGTGAACTGAATGGAAGGCGTGATCAATTGCGATGTTGGGAGTAGCATGAGAGCCATTCCCATTCTAATGCCATATGTGGAAAGGATGAGAGATTCTATGGAATGATTGAACCGAACGAGATTGAGTCAATTTGATTTACGTGGCTATGAGGTTCCCGGCCCTATCGTAGGTCTCCTTCAGTATGGAAAGTCGGACATTCACGACCAGCTAGGAGTTGACTGAAAAATATAGATAACGAAAATGAATAGATGCATGGGAGGCGGCAGGTTAAACTGAACTTGGACTAGGTCGTTGAAGTTGAACGTTGTGCCACCAGTAGTTCGAGTCTTGGACTCGTAGTACGCCGGCTACCAAATGGCCGCAATGTCAAAGACTTTGTTTACTGTGATGTTGTGTGATGGCGGTGAATATTCGAAGTCGCAAAAGCTTGCTAGCTACGGCTGCAAGTTGTCAACAAGGTAAAAGATGTAGAGAAGGCTACGAGTATTGTCAGACTTGAACCAAGCATTGCAGCTTGAAGGGTCTAGAGAGAGCATAAGCCATACCTCAGGGTTTCGCTAGATCTCACTTCTAGATGCTAACCTCGGAGATTACCATAAATCATCTTGGTGGACGGACTCGGGAAGGAATTTGAGACATGAAGACAGGTCCGACAGGCTGCTGGGGGGTACTGTCAACATTGAATCATTCCAGGCCGCATCTTCAAGCTTTTTTTTTTGGTGAGCTTGCGCCGTCAGTGTCGATCATGGGTCGGCATGACAGGGCTACGCACCAAGTTTGGGGGGCAAATGACCACCTTGACCTCCGGGATTTTGGTGTCAAGTTCATTGCATTGGTAGGACGAGAGGTTGGGTAACTGAATTGAAATAAAATTAGGAGGTTGAAATAAATAATGACGTTTGATATGCCCGACCGAGTCCAAACTTGCCGCACTACCCCATGGTCACAATGACGTCTAGCTGAGAAATCTAACGCACGTCAGAAAACGCCCTCAACGCCTCTCCACATATTGTTTCACAGAGCCTCTTGCTCCACATTCTGCGCTTCTCGTTAGTGTTTGGCTATAGTTTAAGTAGTTTCGAGACAGGAAGTTTATCGTTCGAGCTAGTTTTGTGTTCGTCATGGTGTAGATGGTACTGGTAATGATAAAAAGTCGGAGTTCCAGTGAGACGTCGACGTCGAGGTAGTACAAGCAAGAGCGCTTCCAAATTGTTGCGCACGTGGCAGATGCTGAACATACATGTATTCTTACTGAATCGTGATCATGGCCACCCCACCACCGCCAGTCTCTGACGCACGGACGCAGCTCCTAAATCCTTCCCAACGAGCTATATCCACAGTCATGTTTGACACTAAGAAACCTGACCAAAAATCAACACATTCATCTAAGTTTTGTCTGCCCCTCACCGCTTCCTCCCACGACCCTGAGCACAAAAAACCCACCTTGTGAGTAGTCGCAACAGCATCTTCGTGCGGTAGTGACCGAAAACATACAGCTCTCGCCAGCTCATCCCGAAAATTCCAAATCCCTGGTTTTCCAGACTACAGTTCCTTAAACCCAACCGACCGACCACCCCACCTGCCACATCCGTCTACCGCTGTCTCCTAATCTCGGAAATTCTCTCCATCATCCTCGAGTATGTACGCAGGTTCGACGATTTCCCCGACAGTGACTCGAAATGGGACCGCTCTTCTGGAAAGCGGACCCTTGTATCACTTGCCCGAACTTGCAAGACATTTAGTACACCCGCACTGGATGCTCTATGGATGCGTCTAGATAGTCTCGATCCACTGATAAAGGTCTTACCACGACGTATGTGGGCCAGGAAATACTATCCGTTCATCGTGCGTCATATAGATCCCCCTCAATTGTTCACATTACGATTGTTTTCCAGGTGCGGATGTTCATGGGCGAAAAGCAATGGTTGACATTCTGCAAATACGCTGTACGAGTTAAGGTTCTTCGTGGTCCCTGTCGACGTGTGTCCGCCTCAGTGCAGCACAACGTAATCGCTGCCCTCGCCGGATATCCAAGAGCCACTCTTCCATTACTTCCCAACCTCAACGAGCTTGTTTGGAGTGAACTCAAAATGTCCAACCTAATCAATCCGAGTGTCTCACTCATAAAATACTTTGCAGGACCGGGAATAACGACCGTCTCTCTCTTCCTCATTTGCTGGCCCAATCATGTCGATACCGAAGGCGCCGTTTTGGCAAATCTTCCCAACCTCTGCCCCAACGTCACCTCATTCACTGCCTTTTTCCCGCGTTCCTCCCACAACGATCATTCTGTCGAAATCGGATCAATTGTAGAGAAATGGCCGCATCTTCGCGTTCTCCGCAGCTGTGCCGTCGAACAATCCGTCATGGACACCGTTATGACCAAACAAACACTCGATACACTGAGCATCGAGCTCAACAATTGTCACACGGCGGTATACGGCGGTCAACTTCCTTCACACGTTACTACATGGTCGCTCGGCGGCAACAGCACCGCACTTTGTCTGCGGTACCTCAACACCATCCAAGGTAGTCCCAACAGTTTCCATTTACGGATTGGTGCGGACGATTCAACAACCGCAGAGATGGAGAGATTGGTGGGCATGTTGCCAACACGGCTTGACAAGGCACGCCTACATTCGCTCACGATCGAACTCACGTCGTCTTATTGGAGCACCCCCGCGAGCGACTCCTTTGTCCTTTCATCTCCCCTTCTAACGTCGATCTCTTTATTTCCTGCGTTGAACGAGCTCGACTTAAGTACGTACTGCACGGCCGAACTGGACGACAAGGCGTATGAAACGTGGCTGGCGGGTTGGACGCAGTTGAAGAGTTTGAAAATGGGGGTGGCGGATGTATCCAAAGTGAAACCCGTCGCGACTGTAGGCGCGATATTGGCAATCTTGAGAGCTTGTCGGCAGTTGGAGACGTTGGGCATCGCCTTCGATGGTACTCTACCGCCGCCCTCGGGGATCGCCCAGAAGGGTAAGCAACCGGAGGAGTCGGGAGGCGAGGAAGACAAGGACAGATGTCAGAACGAATGGGGCGTCATGAATCACCGTATTACGCACCTTCACGTCGGATATTCCCCGATCGAGGAAGACGACGAGCAGTTGGCAGAACTAGCGAGGTGTCTGAAGACGGTGATGCCACGGTTGGAAAGGATCGTTCCAGACAGATATCCTTTAGAGAATGCTGCGCACTGGGCGAAGCTACAGGATATTATGTTGGCGGGTTGATGAGACTATGTGCACTGCACTGCTCTCCAGGCGTCCAGGAGTAACTGCCTTCGTTGCTCGAACTGGGGACCTTCGAAGTCTTGGAGAGCGGGTTCGATTGGGTTGTCCGTTGGAGTATAGCGACTAAGGGATGCGAGAAAGCGAGAGGCAGAAGCAGCGACGGAGGACTCAGGTCGCTGCGGGGACTCAGAAGCGAACTACACCTAGGAGCATAATTCACCTTCACATTCACTCTAGTATTTCCTTGTTTTTATGTGCTGTCTGTATCATCAAAAGTCGTATTCCGTGCCGTCAGAAAGAAGCCCTGCACGATTTATGCGTTGCCCTACTAGCTGGCTACTATTTCTCGCTTGCTCACTACAAAGGATGTGCTAACATCATATCCGTCACATATGCCAACGCCTCTACACGATACGTATCCGTTGTCAACGCCTGTGGAATGAACCCGTCCAAGAATTCGAGCATCGTCTGATTATTCGCTACATCGTACTGTGGCCAATATAGGTCTGTACTCTGTCCGATATTAGGATCGAGATTGGCGACGAAACGGGCGAGGTAAGAAGCCATGTCCTTGCCAGCATACACGTTGAGCAAATCGGACCCGTGAAACTGAAGTTGTCGGAATAATGGCATAAGGATGGAGAAGGGGTAGTGTTATATCGACTCACGGAACCGAGGAAAGGTGTTATCTTGAGTCGTTTGCTCACTGACGAAAGAAAGTAAAGAGTGAGGTTTGGATGAATTCAGATAGTGAACCATGACGTGCCAAACGTCCATATCCTCTGTTTTCCAGAGCGATTCTGTATGAAGAAACGTCGCGGCGCCTGAAACGCTACGTCCCCTTGGAAGCCAGCCAGTCGCTTGAACTGCGGTGTGAGTGCATACAGGTCACCTGTACCGAACGGCGATCCTTGAGCGGGGTCAGAAGGATAATGCATCATCATTTGCGTGACTTCGGTGGTCGATGCATTCGGCATCCACTGCGTGTGAAGGTATTCCTCAAATTGCGCGTCCGTCCTAATGAACAAGAGGTTGAAGTCGTCGAGTTACGCGAACTTGGTTCGTTTGACCGCGACTCACGTAATGTTGAGGGATGTGAATGAGAACAACGTGCCCTCGTCATCACAATCACCTTGCATGTCAAATAATTAGGATCTAGTCAGGAAATGAGAACGCAACTTACCACTAACGAAGGGTATGTCCGCAACAGATCCCTTTTGGACCAGACGTTGTGGATCGTCCGTTAAGAATACGCCATCTACACGAGGTAACCAAGCCGGTGCGGCAATCGACTTTGAAACCGTACGCGTTTATGCACCCAGTCCGTCAGTTAACTTTGAATCGTTGAATCTTCCAGAGGATATACCTGATATGAATATATCCCGGGAGATTGGTTCACCGCATCCAACAACATCTCGTACGGTACCTCACGCAAACATTGCAGCGTGTCCGTCGAACCAGAGCACCCCGTCGCCGAAACGAGGGCATCATAGTGTGGTTGTCCATGCGTAATGTCTCCCACGGCATTCGGTGAACCGCTTTGCATGAATGCTGCTCGGAATAGACCATCTGGATTTCCTCCGTTCGTCACCATGTGCAAGCCGACAGAAATTGCGCCCGAACTCTGGCCCCAGCTGTAGAACGATGGCATGGCACGCCCTTGTGAACACAAAGTAGAGAGCATAGATTGAAAGCTGTTACATCGTGACCTTGGTTGGATCTCCCCCGAATGCAGCGATGTATTTTTGTATCCATTGAAGAGCAAGGCGTTCTGATTCACGACGAATCGAAATAAGCAAAATAACAGTAGAAGACGTGAATCACCTACGGTCCTGGAGGCCCAGATTTCCGATGCCAGCATCCTTGACTTCCTGACTTGCCAAGAATCCAAACGCTAGACGCACGGGAATCAGTGAATATAGATATGATCAATGGACTGCTCACCATTCAGACTTGGGTCCCAAGCTGTTATCAGACATATATGTTCGCGACCACCGCTACGAGATTGCTCACCGATAATTCATGCTGACGTATATGGCGGGAACACCGAGCGAGATAGCTTTCTCCACTATAACAGTGCCGTCGTGACTGTAAGGTTCATGGTCGTCAGTCAAGATCATCAGTGTAAGCGGAGGTGCTTTAGTGACACACACTGACCTGTTCGTTCTACCAGTCACAAATCCACCTCCAAATATCCACTATTCAAGAGATGGTTTTTAGTTAAGGAACGATCAGCGGAAGTCACTTACCACCACTACAGGTAACTTAGAGGCTGGAGTTGTGCTGGCGGGGGTAATTACATTTAATGTAAGACCTATCTCATCAATATCGCATCAGACTTGGACGCAAGGGACGGAAGATGACGTGAAATCTTTACGAACAATCCTCTGCAGAAGGGATGAGAATGTCGTGAATAGAGTTCGTCAGATAGTCGGCGATCTCGGCAAGTAGCCCAGAGGGCAACGGGAACTCGAATGCTTGTTGGGGACATGCAGGACCATATGCCGTTGCAGAGATGCTGGTGTTATATGGTGGCGGTGGCTGCGGGAGCCGGAAACGCAGGTTTCCTGTCCTATCCCGAGGGGAGAGGAAGAACATAAATCAGTGGCGTATGGGAACTATTGGGGCAAACATTGACATACGGAGGCTGGGCGAATGGAATGCCTAGGAAAAGATTAGTAGATCCTGACTTAACACCTGTCACGGTCGAATTATCAAGCATGACCGTCGGTGCTGCACTCTCCCGCACACTGACAGAGCCTGCTGTCACTGCGTGCCACAAGGAAGCCAAGAATATGGATAGGAATGACCAGCCCGTCTGTAGAATGGTCAGCAACAACCACCGAGTGGAGACACGTGTAAGGGACGTTCAAATTGAGGCTGGCCCTGGGGTCTATAGTGAATCACACGCCGGTTTGCGAGGGGGAGCTTTTGCGACACTTTTGAGCTATCGTGGTCCCGGGTCATTCGATCTCTTTCGGACTTGGCAAGAAAGTAGTGGAGAAGGTTCGGCTGATATTGAATCCGCTGTGAGAATGGATTTTCTATTCGATTCTACTCTGCTGTGCTCGCCAACCCCTGTCCTGGATGCCCCTAGTAGCACATAGTACTCGGCACTCGGCACTGCTTCTGCACAGCTACAGCAGCGAAGAAGCCCTGTGGCATGATGTTTCCCAAGTTGTTGCACTCTACGGCAAGTTTGCCAACGTCAGGTTCGTCAAATATGCGATCGCCTCTGCACGATATGTATCCGTTGTCAACGCCTGTGGAATGAACCCGTCCAAGAATTCGAGCATCGTCTGATTGGTTGTTGCATCGTACTGTGGCCAATATATATCTGTACTCTGTCCGACATTAGGATCGAGATTGGTAACAAAACGGACGAGATAAGAGGCCATGTCCTCGCCAGCATGCACGTTGAGTAAATCGGAGGCGTGAAACTGAAGTCACGAGAATAATTGGTTAAGCGAATGAGGATAGAGAGGGGGCAGTTGATGTCGACTCACGGAACCGAAGAAAGGTGTTATCTTTAATCGTTTGTTCACTGATTGAAGAAAACCGAAAGTAAGGTTCCAAATAACCCTCATCGTCGCTCATAACATACAAAATGTCCATAGATTCTGTTTTCCAGAGCGACTCTGGATGAAGAAACGTCGCGGCGCGTGAAATACGGTGTCCCCTTGGAAGGCAGCCAGGCGCTTGAACTGGGGTGAGAGTGCATACAGGTCACCCGTACCAAACGGCGATCCTTGAGCGGGGGTCAGAGGGATAATGCACCATCAACTGCGAGAGTTCAGTGGTCGATGCATTCGGCGTCCAGTATGTGCGGAGATATTCCTCGAATTCCGCGTCCGTCCTAATGAGAAGTAGGCAAAGTTACACGGACTTGATCATTCCCGCTACTTTAGTAGTGGGTTTATTACGGCGGGGGACCCGTCGTCGGACTTCAAAATCAACTATGCGGGAAAAAAGAAAAATCACGTGAGTTTCCTTTTACGGTAAACATCACGTGGGTTGTTTTGGATGATCGATTACTGAGTCATACACAAAACACACGACAATAACCAGCTAGTTACAAACAGCAATGTTAAATAAACCTCCATCAAACAAGCAACATTGATGACATACTGATTCATGAAGTGCACTGCAACCTCCTCAACCGTAAACACTTTCCCACTCCTTTCCACTGCAATGACCACTATCATTGATTTCCTGCACAAAACCATGTCCATGACCCTCATTCCCAACACGGAAATACATTCCTGGAGGATGGATCTCTACCATCTCATTGTTGGCTGCAACAACTGTACCATTGCCAAATGATCTACGAGCTGAAAGTGGACAATGTCTGCGACTGCATATGTGGTGTCCAATATGAAATGGACACAATCGCTGTGCATCGCACATATTACGAAAATGAGTGAATGAAAGCTAAAGCCTGTCTCTGAAGATCTGATGCCCCTATGTGATGGACTACTATCTCATATTTTTATTTTATTTTATTTTATCTTTTATTAGGACTGCAAAGAGCGTCTGTGCCTCATATCTACATCTCTGTTGGGCTCTGCTGTGTGCAGTCAATTCATACTGCCAATTCACACTTTGCTTGTACTTGTTTATGGTTGCCCATAATAAATGTATCATACACGATGAAGGTGATATATCCTGGCTGTAGTGCAATACTCAGGGGGATTGAAAGAAATAGAAAAGAGGGTGAAGGAATGCGATTCCGTTCGACCCAGGGACAACACTGAGTTGGTGAACGACGAATAATGGTTTTTGAGTAGTCTGAGATGAATCCGGGGCGAATCCGGATTAAAACGGATAGAAAAGCAGACGTGGCAGTCCGATCCGGATCGAGAAAATACAAGGAGAGCGAGAGAAAACGAACGTCGACCGAAAACAATGTGAGACAGATGCACATGGGCAAAAGCTACTGTATTTTTGTCAATACAGTGAATTTATAGTCCTCAGGAATACCCTCAGACTCGTCCTAAGTAAGGATAATAATAAAAAGAAGGTTTTCGTACGGTATAAAGTTCGAGAGGCACCCGAACGTCCCTGCAAGGGCTGCGTGACATGGTCTAGCCAATGCTAAGTATGAATAAGGAGCATCAAAAATAAAATAAAAGAGTCCGAGGCAAAACGGGCGCGGATACAGCAATCCGGATGAGTTCGCACAAGCAGATAGATCAGGATCGGGATTGGGTGACAACAGGGTGCGGAAACATGCTATGCGAGCACAGGGAATACCTATTCCCTATAACGACCCAACTGAATGCCTACAATTCCTTGTAAATCATTCAAACCATGTAGTGGTGAAGAAATATAGAACAGGCTGGTGTGACAGGAACAGGATTAGTAGAACTGTCAGATAGAAAGAAAAGGGATGGGTGCGAGTATGACTCGTCATGGTCCCAAGGGGTTCTGAGGTTGGAGATGAAGTGTCAAGGTGTTGACAAGAGCTTTGAGAGCAATCCGGACGCGTTCCCGGGTGAAACCATACGAAGGTCGACAAAACCGGCCGAAACGCGGACAGTTGGATAGTTCGGCGACAAGGCAGAGACTCGAGCACAATGGTGATCGAGTATGAGTAAGGGCGGATAGATCAGATAGTTAAACGGATGAGGTGACTTAGAACGCGAGAGAAAACGGGGATTGAAAGATGAAATTTTTATTTATGAACACAAATTTTATAGTCTCAGGTATTCCCTGGGACTTTTACAGTGGATAAAGTATCAAATAAATAAGGAAAGCATACGTATACAGAGCCGACTCTCATGGAGATCAACCTGTGAAAAGGAAAACAATGTTCTGTCAAGATGGGATAAGGTTTGATCCGTGAATCAATGGACTACCTTTAAAACGTTGTACGACCCAACTATCCGTTCCTTATAACCAATCGGATACATGTCGATAACACGGAACCGTCTAAAAAAAATCTAAGAAGGTATGAAATAAAATAGAAATTGGACAAAAAGAGAGTTGATTAGTGTATGTCGTGCAATCCCGATCGAGCAACCCGATTCGGTCACCTCACGCGAAAACGTGTAGGAACGAAGAACAAAACATACGAATATGGGTTGGATCCACTCGGATGGACATGGGACCACGATGGACGGGTAGGACATTCAATATGGGCAATCCGGGCATCCTGTAAACAAAGCGGGAATACGGGTTTATCACCTCAAGGGGTCATTGACTCCTACAGCAGGCTTTGCTGCACCATCGTGGCCCTATGCAAGTTTGAGTAATGGGCATGACTCATGTGATGTTGAGAGTTGAGAGCAGCTATAGTTCCTGAATACTAAGCCTTACTATAACAGGAGCACTTATGTGTTGCCCTGTATAATTAGGCTTGTTTACTCAATTTTGCCAACTTCAACACTAAATAATGCCCCAAATCCTACACTTATACCTTGTATAAAAGTGTAGTATGGGTAGGGTGTGGAAAGGCAGCAAGGCAGCCTAGTACAGCTCAGCATGGCTCAGCACAGTTTGGCAAAGGGATTCTCCCATGCACCCTTGCTTACCACCACTCATGGTTCCTTAGCCCACACCCCACCCCCCCCCTCCCTCCATCATGCTCATTGTGCCCAATGTCATCACCACCCCTTCTTGCCGCTGTCACCATTACCACCCACCCTCTGCTTACGGCCACATGCAATTTCTGAGGCATCTGTGCATTGTATGTATTGCATTTCCTCACCATTTTTGCACTCATTGCCAACCATGCTGCCCAGTCTCTGCCCACCCCCTCTCTTACTGTTGCCCATAGTCTCTGCCTGCCCCCTCTTATCACTGAATTGTGTTCATTGTGCCCAATGTTGCTGCTGCTTTCTTTCCTCCTCTGCCCTGCCACTGTTGCTGTTGCCTGTGCTTCTCTTCTGGCCATCTATCCACATCTTGCCCCATGTTTTCATTGTTGTTATGATAGTTCTGGGTAGGACCTAAAGTAGCTGCAAAAGTGGTAAGTAACAAGTGGCTGTGATAACTTAAACAACCACCACTTGATATGTGGCGTGCTGTAGAGTTTAAACAAGGTATCTGGTTAGTATAGTGGCTACCAGAGAGCAAAGTTGGACTCAGGAAGTTTCACTTTTGTCTGGTCGAGAATCTATATGTTACAATCATGTTTCACTCATTATCTTTTCGCCTTCCTACTCAAGCTCTACTCCATTATACAAGATACTTCATTATCTATTACAGCACACTTTGCCTCATGTCAAGGCTGTACTCAGGACCTAACCCCATTGGCTGCCACATTATGATATTTATATCATCATCATCATTAGACACGTGTTATCACACATTGTCATAACCCATGCACAACACATGTGTATTCACATGTTATCTCTTATCTATGATTCCATATGACTCATATCTACATATAAGACATGAATGCAGCACCCAGGGAACTCTAACAAAGTTCACCTTTGGGTTTCTCCCTTTGATCTCTGGCACAGTCCTTAGACTTGATTCCCTTCGTAGTTCTCGCCTCACTCGTTGGACTCCTTGCATTCTACATCCTTACACTGCACTATGACCATTCGCAAGTTCCTCATAATCCAAATTTGTTCTAGGTTGTTATACTATACTCTTGGGACCAAGGAACAAGGTTGGCTTTCTATGAAGCCTGAAGGGGTGCCAAGTCAAGAGTACTCAGCTAGATTGTGGAGATCAAGACTAGTGTACAGGAGTAACTCAACAAGCTATTTATACGGAAGAGAGGGCGCATGGACCAATGGAAGAACGGGTGACCAAGAAGAGCAGAACCAGCACAATAGGTCAAAAGAGGACATTGTACAATGCAAAGGTAGTGGACAATGACAAGAAATAAATGAGTAAGTGTTCGGGTTGAACCGATGCTTAGGTAAAGGGTTTTGAATAGAACAAGTATGGATGAGCATAGTAAGATACCTGAAGTATTGGGCATAGCGAAGTAGTACAAGTGAAAGAAAGAAAAGAATTATAACAATTGTCATTATACTCAACAGTGTCTCAGGTAAGTCTTCACCCTTTCCTATTGTTTGAGCTCACGAGGACTGTCTTTCAAGCTGTTGAGACAGTATACAAAAGAGAAAAACAGGGATACACTGAAGAAGGATGCCCTGACGCTGCTCTGTCCACTCCTGCCCTTCTCCTGCCCTCTCTGCTCTCATTGAGCATTTCCCCCCAGTGGAAGTCACATTTGTATTCCTTGCTTGTGGCACTTGTGTGGTTGATGATTCTGTTTGGCTAGATGTGGCATGTGTCACAGAAAAGCTATTTGTGGAAGTTGCATCAGGGACTGCTGCCAAGTCAAGTCAGGTTATGAGATCTGAAATAACAGAGTTGTAAACCTTCATTCTGTGAGTGCTCATTGTTGTCATCTTCTATGATTGCTGTACTCTTGTGTTTCTTATGATGGTCAGTATTATTGAATATTGAAGTGTGCTTTTTTCCTTTGTCAGAGTGAGTATGGCATGTGGGCTCCTTGATCTGGCCATCCTCAATCTGTTGATTCCTTTCTCATCTAAGGTCCTTATACTCAACCTTTGTTATCTTCTTCCAATAAATAATACCCAGTTCCCATTTGCAAAATAACATCTCAAGTTCTGTGCATGAACTTGAGGCAACACTAAGGTTGGCAAAAGGAACTGTAGAGGGCCAGTTTTCAACAACCACATGGTAGTGAGATATGACATTTTGGAAGCAATGATTGTTTAACTTCCTCATGAAACAACCTAGACAATAATTTACCTCTCGCACCTTATCTTCTACCAATACTCTTATCTCTATCATGGCTTTACACAAATAGTTACAATCCTGTACTTTAGTATATAAAGCCCAAGAGTGACTCTAGAGAATCTTCAGCCAAATCTGCTTAAAGATTCCCCATCATACTCAGGTGAGTATCCTCTGCATTTGACTCTAAAGTCTTACCTTGTTCATTATCTTCACTTGCAAGTTCTATCTACAACATACTGAACTATTCTTGAGTCAATAAATGTCTACTATATATATGAACTTTGACTGCCTTCTGATACCCATGAGATACCCACCATACCCATACCCACCTAGTACTCACACCCATGACCCATGTGGGTATCCTATACCCATGC
Organism: Chiua virens; assembly: GCA_019787685.1. Classification (NCBI taxonomy): domain Eukaryota; kingdom Fungi; phylum Basidiomycota; class Agaricomycetes; order Boletales; family Boletaceae; genus Chiua; species Chiua virens. Next base: position 16,271 of record JAHNUO010000034.1, read on the forward strand.
TATGCCCTAAGTGGTGTGCAGATAGTGCAGAAGTAGAGGATCAGTACCTGTAATTTCCCACATTTGAACAGTATTGTCAAAATGCAGGCAACAAGTGTGTGAAATGTGAAGATATATGATGTAGAACTGGCTGATTTCCCTCATTTCAACATGAGGAAAATCAAGGCATGTTAAAGAGTATTTTACAATGTTCATACTTATTCATACCCCTCATTTCCCACATTTTGACTGTCAAAATGTGGGAAATGAGGGGTATGTCACACCAGTTATTACTAGACAATGTGAATGTGCATTGTGCATATTGTACATATCCTACATATATAAGGGAAAGATGTCTCATGGGCATGTGACATGCATTGTAAATGTGTGTATTATATGCCAACAAATAGAGATACAGCTAGCTCTAAACCTGCTCATAAACAATCTGGATATGAACACACTAAATGCCACCTCAAGCTTAGTCAAAAGCAAAACAAAAGGGAAAGAAAGGAGATGAAGGCATTGAGGAAGATGTTACCATGGCCAATTGTACTGTTGAAGATACTGCTCAATGAGTGAGTCAAGACATAGGGACTGGTGCCTGTAGAACAATGGGAATTGACAAGTACATGGATGAGCACTACAATCTGGAGGAGAAAACAAGGGAAGTTTTGATTGGTTATGCATGCATCAACCTCACTGAACAGAATCTGTCATTTGGGTTTTATAATGATCATCAGTTAAATAATGACAAATTGAAGAGTCTGATGGACTCATTCATGTGCAACATTCTACTGAAACAACCTAGAACAATGCTAGATTTGTTTAGAGGGTAGTGGTTGTGAGAGGTGGTTGATGTCCAACAAAGAGGTGAAAACTCCAAGTGAACTTTGTTAGAGTTCCTTGGTCTCAATTCATGGGGTTCATATACTACATGGATGTTAGAGTTCTAATCTGAGTATAAACTATGGTAGACAAGAATTCTTAATGCTATTGAATGATGAGGTATGAGTTATAGATAAGGGACACAAAGTGCATAGGTTTGCGAGTCAGTGATATTGGAGATGAAAGATAGAAGCATAGTATGTGATAACATGTGTGATGAATGAGTTATGATATGGCAGTCAATTAGGTGTGATCCTTTGGACAGCCTTGATATGAGGCAAAGTATGCTGTAATGTTTAAAATAAATTAAAGATGTAATCTGTTAAGGAATAAAACATTTGAATCATAACATCTGTGACACTTTGAATATAACAACATTATCAATCTGATCATCAATTGTGACTTGATTGAAACACCATTGATGGTATAGAAAAGTGGTATCTGCAGAGGGCCTAGCCTGTAGAGTACTTGAGTCACTAAAGAAAAGGACTACTGTACTCTAGGTGCAATGTACCTATGATTAGGTAAGCATGTGGCTGTACTACCACAGCTCAAATGAGATTTACAACAGATGGCACAAGTATTGTTGTGCACCAAGATGGGTCAACTCAGAGAGGGACTTCCAGAGTTGAAACTGAAAGGTAACGAGGTGAAAATGGAGATTCACAAGGATAAGAAGGTAATTTGCACCATGTTTGGACCATTGATCAGAGCTGCTGGAGGAAGATATTGACAACATGTGTTGAGTCAATGGGTGGAGGCAAAGAGGAGCACATTGAAGAATCAGAAGAGTCTATGCAAGGATCTTCAGGATCTCATAGAGAAGGGCAAGATATGTAGCACAAGATTCAAGACTGAGGAAGGCACGTGGTGACATGGACACAATCTAGGCTGAAATCAAGATAGGTGGAATGTGGATAGTCACTATGCATGACATGGGTACATGATATTGACTGATGCTGATATGAATGATTCTGAATATGAATACAAACGCAAATGTGAACTCACTACTATAGGGAAAATGATGGATCTGGTTAGATTGCATTTGTCAATGAACCAGTGACTATACAGTTATGCAGAAACTGCAGAAGAGAGGGTAATTCAGCTTTTCAAACTGATATAATCACAAGACAGACTGTGAATGGATGTGGCAATTGAATCAGGTCTTTGTTCTCAATAGGCTAACTACAAGATCTGTATGCTGTTGTAGCAAGAATACATCTGGCAGCTGTTAGAGAAGATAGCTGGGATATCAAACACTCACTACACACACTTGGACATCTTCAAGATTATGAGACTGACAAGCAATCTGATATCTAAATATGGTGGGGTGAGTGACATGATGCAGTCTGCTATTGAGAGAGAAGGTATGGAAGATGTTAGCTCTTCTGGAAGACCCATCAATCATAGACAAAGAAAAAGACATAGCAGACAAGTAGTGTTTAAAAGTCTGGTTTGGTTCAGTCTTTTGTCTTTTTTGGAAAAGACCAGACTGAAACTGGTTGCAACGTTTGACAGAAATCAGTTGTATTTGGTCTTTGTAATGGTTGCAACTGGTCTTTGTAAGACCAGTCATGAGTACAATACAACCAAACAAAGACTGACAGGATACACCATATGGAACATGTATGCAATGTGTTACTAGTAGTTTTCATAAATAAGAGAAATCCAAGGTTTTTTTCTTTCTGCTCCAATACATCTAGTATAACTTCAGTATGGTTGACTCTCACCAGTCTGCTTGACAGAAGGTATCTACTCCCAAAGCACAACATGCACTGCCTCAGAAGAGCAGGCCAGCTAGCATGTGATCCTGTCCACCCAGGTCCAAGCCTCAGGCTGCTTCATCGAAGTCTAAAAAGGATAAACAGTAAAGGGAAAAAATGAGTGAAACCAAGTTAGTCTCTGACAACAAGGGTGCTGGTTGATGTACAAGCTCAAAGCACAGCCATGCAACTGCCAAATTCCAACACCAAAAGAATGGAACATCAATTGAAGATGTTGAAGTCATAGACTCAAATATTGGTTTGGACAGCAAGCCAGTGTTACAATTTCTTTCTTTTGCTTCACTTGTACTTCTTCACTACACTCGATACCTAGGTATCCTTGTATGTTCATCCGTACTCGCTTGGCTCTTACCTTTGTAACTCTGCACCGGCCTTACCTGAGTGCTTACATTCTTCTTTTCTTGTCATCATCCGATGGCATCGCTCTTACTCATTTCCTTCTCATCATCTTCCGATGACTTCACATTTGTCATTTCATCTTCGTCATTGTCCGTTGCCTTCGCATCGTATGATTCTCCTTTTGGGTATCGTGCACTTCCCTTTTGGCCTTTCGCCCTTCCGCTCTTCTGGCCTTCCCCTTTTAGTTACTTGGTCCATGCACAATTCTTGTAGTATAAATACCTCGCAGCAATACTCCTGTACTCTAGTCTTGATCTCCGCAATCTAGCTGAGTATCACTGCTCCACTCGCCTCTGTGCTTGTGACCACTCGACCGGACTACCCCAAGTCCTACTTGAACACTCGACCTCACCAAGGTCCACTCTTGACCCTCGACCGTCCCTTGGGTATAGATTCCCAACTGGACAACTCTCAGCAACACCTGAGTTTTCACTCGTCTCTCTGGTAGCAATCTGCTGACCAGAAACCCTTGTTCAACTCTTCAGTGCACCACGTATCAAGTGGTGGTGGTTTGAGTTATCGCAGCCACTTGGTACTTGGCGCTTTTGCGGCTACATTAGGTCCTACCTGGAACTATCGTAACAGCCAGAAGTGGTTGATGTTGAGAAAAACAGCATGGAATGTAAAGACAATGATATCATCATAGTAGATAACAATTAATTAGCAGTGTGTGAAATTGATGACAGGCTGTAAACTTGTGCTAATACAGCATTAGCAACATGAGATAGTGCCTGCATCCTCATGAAAGATAAAGAAAAGAAATACAAAGGATTTGCTTATGATTTTCTCCAACCATCTCAAGGTCTGATTTGTGACTAAGGGCAACATGGAGGAGCTAGTTGGACATTAGTGTAACATTTGCAAGTGAGTCCTCTCATATGTGAAAAGAAATGAGTTGATTACTTATGATAAAACAGGAACAATCCTGATTTCCTCAAGAAAAAAGGAAAATGATGAGCATTTCATGTTAGTGGGAACTCCTCATGTTGGCAGCACATCCAAACATACTACAAGCTGTACAAAACACAGTGTGCTAAACAGGGGATTGCAGAAGACCATCATACTATACCAAGAGAGCTGGTGAAAGCATGACAACATGACAAGGGTGCAAAACAGACAAATCTTGATAGGATTGTCCAAGGCAGGCACAGCCCATTAGTCTTTTTTCATGAGAACGTGCTGAAGACCATGGCTGAGTTTGTGGTCTGTGATGACCAGGTAGGTTTAATGGTTGATGGAAATATGGCAATGGGAACTGATTTGATATGACTTGGTACAGTCACTGCTTGTTGTGAATAAGGCAACATTTAGAAATTGTCTCATGGCTATGCATCCAACCATAACCAAACTTGACTTACCATCAGCTCATGATATCTCAACCTTCATCCACAATGCTTTTGTGTCCTTTGTTGACCAACTCAAGTTAGAAATTCAAGTAGGTACAGTTATTTTTGAGCTATTTATACTAATCAGCACTACTCTACAGTCCCCAGAAGTCGACCATGTTTCTATGACACTTAGTGTTTTAAGGTCTAGTTGCAGGACTGGTCCAGGGTGGTCCTGGTCTTAGTACTTTAGGAAAGGAAGTGGTCCTGGTCCCTCAAAATTGAGAAAGATGAAAAGACCAGTCCTGGGCTGGTTGCAACCAGTCTTTTTGGACAACCAGTATTGGCCCAGGGTCCCCCCACTTGAGCATACTTTCCATAATTTGTGCAGTATTTTAGGTATTTATTTGGAATTTCTACAATCAAAATTGAGTTTGTACCCACTAAATATGACATCCAACCCAGAACTGACTATATCTCTGCTGGTTATGGACCGATTCTCATGAGTATTGGATCCACAGCATGCCAGAGGTCTACTCTACATTACATACACTGATGATAAAGTGTGATTCATGCAAATATATCTATATCAATTGTGATCTCTATTGCAGATGAGTAGATAACCCCTGTAGATAACATGTGATGTGAAAATGATGATATCTGGGTCATTTCTGGATCGATTCCAACAAGAATTAGATGCCCATAAAGGCAAGAATCCAATCTAAATTTGATACACTGACAACTAAGCCAGTCTTTGCAAAAAGCCGGTCTGAACCAGTCCTAAAAAAAGTTGTGAAAGTTGTTAGGTCCAGTTTTTTCAAGTTTTGGTCCAGTCCTACTACTTTTGGAATCTTACTAAGACCAGTTGTGGACCAGTTGCCTTATTTGGACCATGGAAAACTGGACTGGACTGGACTTTTAAACACTAATGACAATGGATCTTTGGTCCATTGATCAAACCAAGGCCACATTTTTCAGAATCACAGCACACTGGATCCATGCTGACATTAAAAAAGGTGAATCTTGGCAACTTCATTCCCAGGTGATAGCATTTCAAGGGATCTTGGGTGTACACACTGGTGAAAACCTCAGATGCTACTTCATTTCCTTGTGTGAGTGGGCCAGTATTATCAACACTTGTTATGATAGTCCTGGGTAGGGCCTAGCATAGCCACAAAAGCACTAAGTATCAAGTGGCTACAATCACTCAAACAACCACCACTTGATACATGGTGTGCTGGAGAGTTTGAGGAGGAGTACTGGTCAGTGAATTGCTACCAGTGAGATGAAGATAGAACACAGGCATTGCTGAGAGCATCCTGTTGGGAATCTATACCTGAAGGACCAGAGACTTTTCCTTGTGATCAGGATGGACTGAGGAGCTAGACATTTCTGTTATGATAGTTCCAGGTAGGGCCTAGCATAGCTGCAAAAGCACTAAGTAATCAAGTGGCTGCGATAACTCAAACCACCACCACTTGATATGTGGTGCGCTGAAAGAGTTCAAGGAGGGTTACTGGTCAATGGATTGCTACCAGTGAGACAAGGTAGAACTCAGGTGTTGCTAAGAGCATCCTGTTGGGAATCTATACCCAAAGGACCAAGTATCTTTCCCTTGTAATTGGGATGGTTTGAGAAGCTGGTCATTGGTCACAGTGACAAGGGGTAACTTAGGTTAAGTCCAAGGAGGGAGGCTACCCTGTAATTTTATTACAGCAATTTTATTACAAGAGCAATACAAAGTGTTGTGCAAAAGACACAGCTCTAATGGTGTTGCATCACTCTTGCATCGCTCTGCATTGAGAATGAGAATCACCAATAGAAGCACACCCAAATTGGTTCATGCTTCCTTACCCCTTACCCCTGGCTTCTGGCCCATCAAGCAGGCACAGAAGCTGCTTACATAAGCGCTTGGAAGCGATCAATCCATTCCAAAAGCAGTCTACTACTCCTCCCACATTTCCCAATTGGAAATCTATGTTTTTCCTTTATTCCCCTTTATTCCCCCGGGTTCCTATGATGATATATAGTAGATATATCATATATATAGTCTAATCTATGGTTCTGACTGCTTGAATGATGTCTGGAAGTGCTTGACAAGGTAGATATTCAAATAGGGATGAAAAACAAAAACATATCCGGATTTTTGACATATTGAACATGTAGGTCTAAATATTGTGTACCAAGCTACCCTTAGTATATATCTATAACATATCCCAAGCCCAAGTTCTTGGGAAAAGACCTGAGGAAGTCATGTCATATTCTCCTCCTCCCCCTTTTCTGGGTCAAGAAAGCTTCTCTATTGGCTGGGATGCTTGGGTATGGCTGGGGGACCACTCCTATACATATTACCTTCAGTCTGACCGCTGCAACCCTTCCCTGCAGCCTGGAAAGCTCTCTCAGAACGCTTTTTCACTTTCTGCATAAAAGAGAAATAAAAACTAACATACAACATATGGGTTCAGGGTAGCTATCTAGACTTCTTCTACAACATTGAATACATATGGGACCAGTTTCCTGCATCCTCTAATGATGAGTGGAAGCCAAGGGAAGTGAATTGAACATGTGGGAAGCGTGGGAAAGAAAGTGAGAACTTAGGAGACTTTAGAAAACACACTATTATAGCTTCCACAATCCATTTAGAAATATAGTAATCAGTAGGTTAGACATATATATACTAGACAGACTAGGCTGTAGCAATTTTTTATCTTTGGGACTTCTTGAATCACTGTTCCTGAATAATTATCCTATAACTACTTACCTTTACCCAAGTGTATTCATTGCAAACCATAGATACACTCTTATCCTTGTATAAATTTTCGCACTTTTTACACTTTAGCATATTTAAACATTTCCAAAATGTTGTAGATATGTTGGTATGATATATGCCTGACTTTTCTACTATTTAAAATATATCTAAATGAATTGTGGAAGCTATAATAGTGTGTTTTCTAATGTTGGCGGGTTGATGAGTCTATGTGCACTGCACTGCTCTCCAGGCGTCCAGGAGTAACTGCCTTTGTTGCTCGAACTGGGGACCTTCGAAGTCTGGGGGAGCGGGTTCTATTGGGTTGTTTTGGAGTATAGCAACTAAGGGATGCGAGAAAGCGAGAGGCAGAAGCAGCGACGGAGGACTCAGGTCTCCGCGGGGACTCGGAAGCAAACTACACCTAGGAGCATAATTCACCTTCTCATTCACTCTAGTATTTCCTTGTTTTTATGTGCTGTCTGTATCATCAAAAGTCGTATTCCGTGCCGTCAGAAAGAAGCCCTGCACGATTTATGCGTTGCCCTACTAGCTGGCTACTATTTCTCGCTTGCTCACTACAAAGGATGTGCTAACATCATATCCGTCACATATGCCAACGCCTCTGCACGATACGTGTCCGTTGTCAACGCCTGTGGTATGAACCCGTCCAAGAATTCGAGCATCGTCTGATTGGTTGTTGCATCGTACTGTGGCCAATATAGGTCTGTACTCTGTCCGATATTAGGATCGAGATTGGTAACGAAACGGGCGAGGTAAGAAGCCATGTCCTTGCCAGCATACACGTTGAGCAAATCGGACCCGTGAAACTGAAGTCGTCGGAATAATGGCATAAGGATGGAGAAGGGGTAGTGTTATATCGACTCACGGAACCGAGGAAAGGTGTTATCTTGAGTCGTTTGCTCACTGACGAAAGAAAGTAAAGAGTGAGGTTTGAATGAATTCAGATGGTGAACCATGACGTGCCAAACGTCCATATCCTCTGTTTTCCAGAGCGATTCTGTATGAAGAAACGTCGCGGCGCCTGAAACGCTACGTCCCCTTGGAAGCCAGCCAGCCGCTTGAACTGCGGTGTGAGTGCATACAGGTCACCTGTACCGAACGGCGATCCTTGAGCGGGATCAGAAGGATAATGCATCATCATTTGCGTGACTTCGGTGGTCGATGCATTCGGCATCCACTGCGTATGAATGTATTCCTCAAATTGCGCGTCCGTCCTAATGAACAAGAGGTTGAAATCGTTGAGTTACGCGAACTTGGTTCGTTTGACCGCGACTCACGTAATGTTGAGGGATGTGAATGAGAACAACGTGCCCTCGTCATCACAATCACCTTGCATGTCAAATAATTAGGATCTAGTCAGGAAATGAGAACGCAACTTACCACTAACGAAGGGTATGTCCGCAACAGATCCTTGTTGGACCAGACGTTGTGGATCGTCCGTTAAGAATACGCCATCTACACGAGGTAACCAAGCCGGTGCGGCAATCGACTTTGAAACCGTACGCGTTTATGCACCCAGTCCGTCAGTTAACTTTGGATCGCTGAATCTTCCAGAGGATATACCTGATATGAATATATCCCGGGAGATTGGTTCACCGCATCCAACAACATCTCGTACGGTACCTCACGCAAACATTGCAGCGTGTCCGTCGAACCAGAGCACCCCGTCGCCGAAACGAGGGCATCATAGTGTGGTTGTCCATGCGTAATGTCTCCCACGGCATTCGGTGAACCGCTTTGCATGAATGCTGCTCGGAATAGACCATCTGGATTTCCTCCGTTCGTCACCATGTGCAAGCCGACAGAAATTGCGCCCGAACTCTGGCCCCAGCTGTAGAACGATGGCATGGCACGCCCTTGTGAACACAAAGTAGAGAGCATAGATTGAAAGCTGTTACATCGTGACCTTGGTTGGATCTCCCCCGAATGCAGCGATGTATTTTTGTATCCATTGTAGAGCAAGGCGTTCTGATTCACGACGAATCGAAATAAGTAAAATAACAGCAGAAGACGTGAATCACCTACGGTCCTGGAGGCCCAGATTTCCGACGCCAGCATCCTTGACTTCCTGACTTGCCAAGAATCCAAACGCTAGACGCACGGGAATCAGTGAGTATAGATATGATCAATAGACTGCTCACCATTCAGACTTGGGTCCCAAGCTGTTATCAGACATATATGTTCGCGACCACCGCTACGAGATTGCTCACCGATAATTCATGCTGACGTATATGGCGGGAACACCGAGCGAGATAGCTTTCTCCACTATAACAGTGCCGTCGTGACTGTAAGGTTCATGGTCGTCAGTCAAGATCATCAGTGTAAGCGGAGGTGCTTTAGTGACACACACTGACCTGTTCGTTCTACCAGTCACAAATCCACCTCCAAATATCCACTATTCAAGAGATGGTTTTTAGTTAAGGAACGATCAGCGGAAGTCACTTACCACCACTACAGGTAACTTAGAGGCTGGAGTTGTGCTGGCGGGGGTAATCACATTTAATGTAAGACCTATCTCATCAATATCGCATCAGACTTGGACGCAAGGGACGGAAGACGACGTGAAATCTTTACGAACAATCCTCTGCAGAAGGGATGAGAATGTCGTGAATAGAGTTCGTCAGATACTCGGCGATCTCGGCAAGTAGCCCAGAGGGCAACGGGAACTCGAATGCTTGTTGGGGACATGCAGGACCATATGCCGTTGCAGAGATGCTGACGTTATATGGTGGTGGTGGCTGCGGGAGCCGGAAACGCAGGTTTCCTGTCCTATCCCGAGGGGAGAGGAAGAACATAAATCAGTGGCGTATGGGAACTATTGGGGCAAACATTGACATACGGAGGCTGGGCGAATGGAATGCCTAGGAAAAGATTAGTAGATCCTGACTGAACACCTGTCACGGTCAAATTATCAAGCATGACCGTCGGTGCTGCACTCTCCCGCACACTGACAGAGCCTGCTGTCACTGCGTGCCACAAGGAAGCCAAGAATATGGATAGGAATGACCAGCCCGTCTGTAGAATGGTCAGCAACAACCACCGAGTGGAGACACGTGTAAGGGACGTTCAAATTGAGGCTGGCCCTGGGGTCCATGGTGAATCACACGCCGGTTTGCGAGGGGGAGCTTTTGCGACACTTTCGAGCTATCGTGGTCCCGGGTCATTCGATCTCTTTCGGACTTGGCAAGAAAGTAGTGGAGAAGGTTCGGTTGATATTGGATCCGCTGTGTGAATTGATTTTCTATTCGATTCTACTCTGCTGTGCTCGCCAACCCCTGTCCTGGATGCCCCTAGTAGCACACAGTACTCGGCACTCGGCACTGCTTCTGCACAGCTACAGCAGCGAAGAAGCCCTGTGGCATGATGTTTCCCAAGTTGTTGCACTCTACGGCAAGTTTGCCAACGTCAGGTTCGTCAAATATGCGATCGCCTCGGCACGATATGTATCCGTTGTCAACGCCTGTGGAATGAACCCGTCCAAGAATTCGAGCATCGTCTGATTGGTTGTTGCATCGTACTGTGGCCAATATATGTCTGTACTCTGTCCGACATTAGGATCGAGATTGGTAACGAAACGGACGAGGTAAGAGGCCATGTCCTCGCCAGCATACACGTTGAGTAAATCGGAGGCGTGAAACTGAAGCCACGAGAATAATTGGTTAAGCGGATGAGGATAGGGGGCAGTTGATGTCGACTCACGGAACCGAAGAAAGGTGTTATCTTTAATCGTTTGTTCACTGATTGAAGAAAACCGAAAGTAAGGTTCCAAATAACCCTCATCGCAGCTCATAACATACAAAATATCCATAGACTCTGTTTTCCAGAGCGACTCTGGATGAAGAAACGTCGCGGCGCGTGAAATACGGCGTCCCCTTGGAAGGCAGCTAGGCGCTTGAACTGGGGTGAGAGTGCATACAGGTCACCTGTACCAAACGGCGATCCTTGAGCGGGGTCAGAGGGATAATGCACCATCAACTGCGAGAGTTCAGCGGTCGATGCATTCGGCGTCCAGTATGTGCGGAGATATTCCTCAAATTGCGTGTCCGTCCTAATGAGAAGTAGGCAGAGTTGCATGGACTTGGTCATTTGAGCGATGAGCACGACTCACGTGATGTTGAGAGTTGAGAGAGAGTATATAGTGCCTTCGTCATCGCAATCGCCTAGCATGCCAACAATCGGAATCCGATCAGACAATCTGCAGAGATGAAAACGAAACTTACCACTGATGAATGGTATGTTCGCAACTAACCCCTGTCGAACCAGATTTTGTGGGTCGTCTGTCAGGAACACACCATCTACACGAGGTAACCATGCCAATGCGAGCGACTTTGAGACCGCAGGTATTATACACCAGGACCATCAGTAACACGGTGTTGTCCAACTCTCTAGAGGATGTACCTGATATGAAAATATCCCAGGAGATTGGTTCACCGCATTCAACAATGTCTCGTACGGTGCCTCGCGCAAACACTGCAACGTGTCGGTCGAACTGGAGCACCCTGTCGCAGCAACAAGGGAATTATAGTATGGTTGTCCCTGGGTGATGTCTCCCACAGGAATCGGTGATCCGCTTTGCATGAATGCTGCTCGGAATAGACCGTCAGGGTTTCCTCCGTTTGTTACCATGTGCAAACCGACAGAAACTGCGCCTGAACTTTCGCCCCAGCTATGCAAGGATTTCAGCGTGAAGTAAAGGGTACAGATCGAAAGCTGTTACATTGTGACCTTGGTAGGATCTCCCCCGAATGCACTGATGTATTTTTGTATCCATTGCAGAGCGAGGCGTTCTGATTCGTGACGAACTGATGTGAGTAACAACAAATGTTGGCGTGGAGAAGACACCTACGATCTTGGAGGCCCAGATTTCCGACGCCGGCATCCTTGACTTCTTGGCTCGCCAGGAACCCAAACGCTATGCGCACGGCGATCGGTGCATGCAGACAGAATATACAGGTGACCAATCAGCTGCTCACCATTCAACCTTGAGGTCCAAATTCCTGTGTTCAGACACCCATATGCATAGGTACCTGAATGCTCACCTGTAATTCATGCTGACGTATACGGTGGGAACTCCATGTGAGGTGGCTTTCTCCACGATGACGCTGCCGTCATAACTGCAGTCATGGTCGCCAGTTAAGACCATGATATGTAACCAGAGGTCCTGGTGATACGCACATGTCCGTTCCACCAAACACGAATCCACTTGGAAATATCCACTATTCCAGAGTGTTGTCTTAGTCGTTAGATCCAACAGAAACGATCCGTGGAAGTCACTCACTACCATTACAGGTAACTTGGAGTCTGGAGTTGCGTTGGCAGGGGTGAATACATTCAACGTAAGACCTATATCATCAATGGCGTATCAGACTCGGCCGCCAGGGACGGAAGGTGATGTGAAATATCTACGAACAATCCTCTGCAGAAGGGGTGACAATGTTGTAAATGTAGTTTATCAAATAGTCGGTGGTCTCGGCGAGTAGACCAGAGGGCAAAGGGAGCTTGAATGCTTGTTGGGGACATGCAGGGCCATAGGCTGTCGCGGAAATGCTGGTGCTATATGGCGGCATTGGGTGTGGGAGCCGGAAACGCAGATTTCCCGTCCTGTTCCGAGGAACTTAAAATCAATGGCATACGGGAATTGTTGGGGTAAAACATGACATACGGTGGTTGGGCGAATGGAATACCTAGGAACTGGTTGGTAGATCCTGAAGCGACACCTGTCACGGTCGCGTTGTCAAGTATGACCGTCGGTGCTATACTCGTCCGGACAGAGCCTGTCGTTACTGTGCAGCACATGACAACCAAGAGTATTGATAGGAATGACCAGCCCATCTGTAAAATGGTCAGAAACAACCATCAAGTAAAGACACGTGTAAGGGACGTTCAAATTGAGGGCGGCGCTGAGTTGCATCATGACGGAGGATCGCACGGTGCGCGAAGGGGGAATTGTCGACATGATCCTTGCGAAGGAGCTTCTGCGACAGTTTCATGGTATTATCCATTTTATCTTGGGGACTTGACGACGAGGTTCAGCCGATGTCGAACTTGAATGTTCTCTATTCAATCCCACTCGCCATTTCTGAGTCCCTTGCCCTGACTGCCGCTGGCGCTCAGCACTGCAGTATCGCTACTGGAGAGCTACGGCGACATAAGCGCGAGTCCAGACAAGCTCAAATTGAGTTCCGGCCACTACCTGGTGTGCTCATGCGGATCTTCCAGTGAAGTTCCGCGACAACTGCTGCTGCAATCGATCCGGTCCCCTGGAAGAGACTTTTACTTACGCGTACCGTGCTCGTGCGTCCTTTTTGGGCACACGCGAAAAAAAATAATCAGACGATCCTTTGAGTGTGCAAAGCGCTGTATCTTCTCTTTTTGCTTCGTCTGTCCAAAGGTCGTGTCCTAATCACGGACAGGTTCCACTATGCTAACCTGCGCGGTACACACGTCCAGGTCTGCTGAGTTTACCGAGTCGATTTTTGGATAGATAGCGGAGCATGTAAGTATATAGGGTAAGAAGCATGATGAAATCACAGACCTTCATGCTGATAGCTCGCGCGGGCCGACATCTTCCAGACCGTATCAATCGGCGATCCCGCTTGTTCTTGCGATACGCATCCACATCCATCATTCAAGTTCGACGTCACTGCGGGTGCGGGGTGACTCACGGGTGGTAGGGAGGCGCCGGTGCCAGAGTGGAGGCGAGCATGAGCTGTGTGGTCGATTGGTCTCGTAGTTAGCCGGCTCGGGTACACTGTCAATGAAAGTGACTACGACACACTCGAGATCCACTTAGGCTGGAACTCTCCGAACCCCGGCGCGGAATCGATATCGAAAGTTTCTGTCACTGGACGCCACGAAGAAGTCGGGCCGCTCGACCGCGTCTGGGGTCATGTACGAGAGCGTGGTCAAGTCAGGAAGTCGGAAGACGTTGTTCGTGGGATTGATCGAAGCGATTCGTGATGAAGTTTGGGTGTGATGCCACTTTACTTCTCCCGCGAGATGGCGTTGTGCTCGATGTTTCCTGCCAGTGGAACTTTCAACACGAGGTCGTCGACGCAACGCGACCCTATTTGAAGGTTCGGACCGTTTCACTTTGAATTCGATTTCAGAGTGCGAGTTCAAATTCACCGCTCAGTCGAGACGATACTTATTGGAGTTACTCATGATCATGACGTGCCATGCCGACAACCGGGCGAAATGCGCATTCTCAGGCTGAAATATTCCCATCGCTGCCGGGTTCCCCGGGGTACACTCACCCTTTGTGCGACACTTCCACCGATAACCAGACCGTGACCTGCTGCCTGAATTCAACATGACTGCCCCGCACCCGCTTCCCGACAAATTGACCAAGTTCTTGTCGGAGATTTACATGCAGGCTCAGCCCCCGATCCTGGGTACGGTCAACATCAAGGAAATCGAAGATAAGGCGAGAGAGGTGTTGAAGGATCATCTTTGTGCGTTTCTTGCCTATCATCACCATGAATGGGCCCTCACCCCCGTCGTCTTGGATGCAGCAGCGTACATGTACACCTTTGGAAGCGCTGGGACGTGCTCGACGGACGCCGCCAATAAAAAGGCGTTCGAGAATTGGAAGATCGTCCCCCAGATGCTCGTCGGTGCGACGAACCGCAAGCTAGAGGTACGCCGCTTCACTTTTTCATGATTCACGACCGAGTTTGCCTTTGATCAAGACGACCATCTTTGGCGTGAAATACCCTGTGCCGATATTCGTCTCCCCTGTCGGCGTACAAGGCATTCTGCATCCAGACGGTGAACTCGCGAGCGCGGCCGCAGCTGGCGCCGTCGGTGTCCCATACATCATGAGTACCGCCTCTAGTCGGTCCATCGAAGACGTGGCAACGGCCAACGGTCCGAACGGCCACCGATGGTACCAACTCTACTGGTACGCCCCGGACCGTTGATCCATGTCGATCTTTTCATTTCAGATGCTCATCAACAACGCACAGGCCCCGTACCACAGAGATCACCCTCTCGCTTCTGAATCGGGCCAAAGCGAACGGGTTCACAGCGCTGGTGATCACGCTCGACACGATGGCCCTCGGTTGGCGCCCCCACGACATCGAGACGGGATACCTCCCGTTTGCATGTGGCGTCGGCATCCAAGTCGGGACGTCCGACCCTGTGTTCATGAAGCGGTTCGACCTCGCGCCGCGTCAGGGTGAGATCACCACGTTTCCGTTGGACCCGCCCAAAATCAGGGAGGCGGCTGCCAACGGCGACGAACACTTTGCACGGGAGGTGATGTTGGGCAAGGAGTGGCTTGGGGAGGTGAACTCGGGCGTATTTCGGACGTGGGACGACTTGAAGTTCATCAGGCGCAACTGGGACGGGCCGATCGTGCTCAAAGGTATCCAACGTGTGTCGGTGAGTCGTGGTGGTGGTGGATGTATCGTTCATGAACGTGATGGCACCTGCGTTGCCACAGGATGCAGAGAAGGCGATTGGACATGGCATCGACGGCATCGTCGTGTCGAACCACGGTACGTCGCTCGTATGTGTCGAGGACGCGTGCGATTGACGTGTACGCCAAGGTGGCCGTCAGGTTGATGGTGCGATCGGTTCGCTGGACGCACTCAACAAGATCATGCAGTCGCAGGCAGTCCTCGCTGCCCAAAAGTCTGGCAAGTTGACCGTTCTCTTCGACTCGGGGATCCGCACGGGAAGTGATATCATCAAAGCGCTCGCGATGGGTGCTCAAGGTGTCTTGCGTTCGTACCGTTTCCCATCCTCCGAGCCTCTGGTTCCTGATCCCGACTGTTTTTTCCAGTCGCACGTCCGTTCTTGTACGGTCTCGCTATTGCGGGACAGCAAGGTGTGGAGCAGATCCTGAGGCAGACCATCTGTGATTTGCACGTCACGATGGGTCTTACTGGGTATGGCGACATCAACGAGATCATCGGGAAGCGTGACGAAATTTTGATGAAATTGCAGTACAATGTGTAGGCTATCGTTGGAATCTATCGAGTTTGCATTGTAGAGAGATTCATGGGGCAAAGGTGTATAGAATGGGTGGAGTGGCACCGGTCCTGTCGCCCGGTTCTGGCGCTTCCGGTTATTCAAAAGTGATCTCCATCAACATATGGTATACACGCTGTCCATGGTGCGCGATAGCTCATATGATTCAAAACTCTGGCATCCCTGCGAATTCCATGATCCCAAAAAGCTTCTTTCCATTCATCTCTTCTACTGCCGATGCTCCCACCTTGCCTCCTCGTTTCACTGACCGACCAAAGTCGATCAGTCGGAAGCTGTGCTCTCGGTGTCGGTAATAAGGGTCATCCGTCTCCTCCAACGGACTGCACGTTGGATGGCCCTTTTGCATGAGGATATTGCGCTCAGCGAACGACTCGTGGAGCCACCCTGCGTAATGGAAACGGAACAGTAGGGCCGCGCACTCGTGTCGATCGTCGATCGACAGCTCCTGGATGCTGATCGGCCGACCGCAATGTTCCACCAGTAAAATCGGACTGAGGAAGCCGTCCTTCATAGTAGACGGCTCCTCCGGCTCATAATACCCAAAGAACTGTGGCACGACCGCACCGACGGGCGTTGGATCATGGATGGGCGGCACCACGTTGTACCCCGACCAGTGCTCAAAAAAGTGGCCAGGGAACTCGAGGTAGTTGTGCGCTTCGCGTTTGAGGTGCGGGTCGTAGGGGAGGGACAACTTGGCTGCGACGCGGAAGCGGGCTGTCTGGGGAACTGGTTTCATCTTTTCTGCCTGGTGTTTACAGATCGTGTCCGGCAACGAGGGGGTTTGCCACTGGATATTCGGGTAGACGGGGATGGCCAATCCTTCATAGGTGATGGAACGGTTGATTACGGGGTCGGATAATAAGTGATTGGGACCATCATCCTTGGCCATGGGGTCAGTCGTGAGCGACACCGTTTCCAAGGGTTGACACTCGTCTTTCACGGAGACAAAGCCCACGTGGCGTGGAGGTAACTGAACAGAAGATGAAGATGAAGATGATGAATCATGAGCGGAAAGGTCAGCTTTCTTGGTGGCATGTTCGTTCAGCAGCCGATCCCACTCTCCAGATTCCTTTAGTCGATTGACTTCGACGTCGATCTGCTCGTC
The DNA here is from genome assembly GCA_019787685.1 of Chiua virens. Lineage (NCBI taxonomy): Eukaryota > Fungi > Basidiomycota > Agaricomycetes > Boletales > Boletaceae > Chiua > Chiua virens. The sequence goes on from JAHNUO010000034.1 coordinate 33,515, forward strand.
AAGGCAAGTCTGACAATAAGTCCTCTCACAAAAAAGATCACGTGGGAGTTCCAACTCGGCCTCGTAAACGACGGAGTGGTTTCCATTTCCGAGCTGAGCCGCTGGAGAGATGTATAGATGGGCTTCGGGTACCTCGGTTGGTTTCCGAGGCCGCTTTGGGAGGAAGGCACGAATGGCAGGCTGTTCAGTGGGACCTTCGGTTTCCTGCTGGGGAGGGATAATGACCCCTTCACGAGTCTCGACTAATATACCCTCGGCTATAGCAGCCATTCTCGCCGTATCTTCCACCATTTCTTGTGATCTACATGGAAGCGAGAGGGTGTACGTTCGTACGTGGTCGCTCTTTGAACTCCATGACCTATCTCCGCCTTCGAGATCGTGATGATGCCAAGCAGTGTTAGCGAGCTTCCACGGGTCATGCACGTAGAGCTTCTTTGGAAGGAGATGAATCGGTATTCGTCGTTGGAGAGGATATGGAGATGGGTTCTCGAATGGCACCAAAGGCCACGGTGGAGGATAATGGCTTGGGTGGAACGGGGACTCCACGGAAACATCTGATGGGATCTGCTTAGACTGTGTATTGGCTTCGTCCGCCGAATTGACAGACTCAGATTTGCCTTCCTGCACGCAGTCTGAAACCGGATTTTTGGTCCCTCCAGTGGCATCCGAGTCAATGCCCTGCATATCAGCTTGCTCGATTGGTTCAGGTGTATTCGCTGTCTACATATCGATGTCAGATTCCTTTGTTGAAGCTTCGAGAAGCAGAACTTTTCTCGCTCACCTGTTTGGGTGTACAGAAACGCGCAAAGATGCGACGCTCATGTGCAGTAATAGCCTGAGCAGGATCCCAAGCTAGGATTTCCACCGGCTCGGGTTCACGAGCCGCCAAGGAAATCTGGTCTGCAGCGTGGTCAAGTTCACCAAATTCCTTCATGACCTTGGTGAGCTTGCTTCCCGTCGAGATGGTCAGAAAATGATCATTGTCAGGCATACGGCGAACAAAGTAGAAGTCGTAGAGGGTAGCCCCCCAAAACTGAACGCCATTTCCCGCCTCTTTGCCATGAATTTCGGAAGGCTTTATGATTTTGCCTTTGGGATCTCGCGGCCAGTAGAGGAATATGAAGCGCTTTTGTTCCTTTGATTTTACGGAAGGCGGAACGGAATGAAGGTCAAGACCATCAGCAACCCGGAAAATCCGGCCACCTGGAGGTCTATCCACATGAATTGGGTGAGTCACAGGCGGACGGGTGTGCGAGAACGGTATCTTACAGTTCTGCTTTTTCCTTTTCTTTTTCCTTTCCCTTGTCTTTACGATTGGAGTCGTCCTGTGGGAGGTTCGAGTCTTCGGTGGCTTCAAGTTTGCGCTTTGCTTTGTCGGTGTTGAGAAAACCCCTCTTCATGGTGGAAATCGGGGTGAAAGATGCGTACGAGCGATCAAGATCGATATCACCTTTATATCAGCCAAATCACGACTAAATCGGGTATTCGATCTGCAACATTTATTGTTCGGCAATATCGCGCTCGAAATTCAGTAAGAGGATAAGACCTGTCCTTGTTTGGCAGCAGCTTTTGAAACAAACAATCACTTTCCGTTTTGGGAGCGGCGTTCTTAGCTCAACAATGGACGTTCTTCCAGACTCACAACCGCTTAGGAGACCATCTCGCGACCGGACTGTATCCCTGAGTTCGTCGTCACAACACCTCCGGAAGTCGACATTGCGCCTTCGCAGCTCCGTCGCCAGTCTTCGAAGCACCTTGTGCGTCATTAACTTCCTCTTACATTCGCAAAATTTATTCTCTTTCCGTGTTGACTAGCTCGGAGGCTGAACCCCCCGAAATCGTATCTCCCCAACCTCGCCGGCATTTGTTACACCCTCCCCAGAGCTTGCCTTGGCTAAAAACGGGCGCATTTCACGATGTCGACTGGCAAGCGCGAAGTTGTGCTTCGCCTGCTTCCATCGCTTCATCCACCCCCACTACCCTCCCTCCAAGCGCGAACAGGTCGCAGAGTTTTCGTGCTCTTATGGAACAGAACAGACGAGCTTACATCCCGGACGCCCAACACGACGATGTGTTAGATTACGGTGCTGTAAGGCGCTGGGTTCGTTGGATGCATAGACAGGGCATGAAGGCTTGGGTGGTACCTTGTGCAATTGCCGCCTCGACCTGCGTCAAGTGGTGCATAGGTTTGGGTAGTCACTCCGGTATGTTCCTATCCCATTTCTTACATCCTCATTGAAGCCCGTTGCCCAGGATATGCCACCCCGCCCATGTTCGGTGACTTTGAGGCGCAGCGACATTGGATGGAAGTGACTATTCACCTCCCTGTCCAACAGTGGTATCGCTACGACCTGCAGTATTGGGGTCTCGATTATCCTCCACTGACCGCTTACGCTTCTTGGATATGTGGAAAAGTGTAAGTCTCAGCCACAACTCGCCTATGTACAGCCCCATCTTAAATTGGCTCCAAAGTGGGTCGTGGATCGAGCCGACCTGGTTTGCTTTGGATACTTCTCGCGGAATAGAAACGCCAGGAAATAAATTATTTATGCGTGCAAGCGTGCTTGCGCTGGATGCCCTTATATATGTCCCAGCACTGTATTGTTTCATGCGCACGTGGCATGCCATGCGCTCTTCGAGGACTCAGGTATGAAGATTCACTTAATTAGACTGTATCTTGCAACTCATCTGAACCGCAGCATGCTGCATTTGTGACACTTCTATTCCACCCCGCTCTACTGCTCATCGACTTTGGCCATTTTCAATACAACTCGGTAATGCTTGGTGCGTAAATCGCACATTTCCTATGAATAGATCATGTGATATAATCTTGCTTCAGGTTTTACGTTGTTAGCAATCAACGCATTTGCCATCGGGTTTGACCTCGTCGGTGCTGTTTTCTTCGTGCTGAGCCTGTGTTTCAAGCAGATGTCTCTGTATTATGCCCCTGCTATCGGTGCATACTTACTTAGTAAATGCATTTCCCTGGGATCCAAGGAGGGGTATGTTTGCTGTTGGCTGGATGAGTGGGCGTTGCTGACAAGGCTATCAGGCTCCGACTATTTACCAGACTGGCGCTGGTCACCACACTCACCTTTCTTGTCGCTTTCGCACCATTCCTTCCTCCATTCTCACCCATATCCACTCTCGGGGATTCAATAGCACGGATTTTTCCATTCTCTCGTGGCCTTTTCGAAGACAAGGTCGCCAACTTTTGGTGTTTCACCAATGTTACTGTCCTTAAATGGAGGCGTGTATTCGAGGGAAGGGAACCTCTGCTGATCAAAGCCTCGGCTGCTCTTACCGCACTCGGGTTTTTACCTGCGACGGCCGGACCTATGTGGAGAGCTTACTACGGCCGACTACCATCTCCCCCAGAGGATGGACGGTCACAGCCTCAGGCCCCAACACTGCCTTTGCTTCCCTACGCGCTACTGACGACGTCGATGTCATTTTTCCTCTTTTCATTTCAAGTTCACGAGAAGACGATATTGTTACCCCTCCTTCCTCTTACGCTCCTTCTCTCGGGCGCGATGCCTGGCGAAGAAGTGTTCGCCTGGGGTGCTCTTGGGAACGTCGTGGGTGTCTTCAGGTTGGATCTGTTTGTATCTCTTTACTTGATCATTCTCACAAAACCCAACCACAGCATGTGGCCATTACTCAAGAAAGACGGTCTCGGCGTGCAATACATCGCGATGCTCCTGTTCTGGTGCCGACTCATAGGATACAACCCCTTTTGCGTGCGCTTTGATTCGTTCACGCACGCGCTCTCGACGGTGCGTGTCTCCCTTTCTTGTAGCGCGCACCTGTCCCGAATGACTGACAACGTGCATACCCGCATCCAGGCTATCAATTTCTCCATGATTCTCTTACACCTTCTCGAACTACTCGTCCCGCCCCCCGCGCGCTACCCCGACTTGTTTCCCGTGCTCAACGTCCTCGTCAGTGCGCCTGTCTTTGGGTTGATATGGCTATGGAGTATCCGACGGGGCGTGCAAGTCTCTTGGGCGATCGCAGGGCTCTCCGGTTCGCGTTCGCATCCAAGACCAGACAGCAAGATCAAGTTTGCCAAGGACGGCGGCGGCAGTGAACACGAGCAGGTGGCGGCAAGGCGTGCGAGAGGACCGGGTATGCGTGCGACGAGTTTGGGACATGCTAGTGGGCAGAGTGTGCTCGGGGTTGGGAACGGGTATAGAGATCCGAGACGGATGGCTTTGGAGAGGGTGACGAGGCGGACGGGGAGCGTGGAAGTAGAGACCGTCGAGGGGTGAGCGATGATGTGGTTTGATGTCTCTGGGTTGGGGTATTGATGAGGGACGAGGATTCGTACGCTGAGATGTGTTTTAATTGCGTCAACCTGAACACTCGTCCCATTTTTATCTTTCGAGCAGCAACGCCAGCAAACTCGTGAACATTTCAGGCTTTTTGTAACCTGCAAGACGATTGAGATACTATGTATGTGACATCGACAAACTAAGCCCACAGCCTCCACTTTGCGTGGCTTGTAGGGTACTTATCTCCTTTGACATTCGCGTTTTCAATGAACTGATTGATCTCCTGCAGTTCTGCCTCACTGCGTGATGTTCTTCTTCTTGGCAAGCTCGGCCAGCGCATCCACGATGGCGATGTTGTGCCGAATATTCTGTGGCGTGTATGTGAGTAAGAAAGCATGTCTGGTGAGCTTACGGTTTCTTGGAAGCGAGGCGAAGGATGGTTCGCGTACCAAAGCGGTCCTCGAGTTTCCTGATTTGTCCAGAGCGAGTAAGCTGCAACGGCGATGCCAAGCTCCTTTGTTGGTGGCGATAACTGTGACAACGGCATGAGATCAGATCACCTAGAATCTTTCGCCTGTGACTCGTACGAAAATGGGGTGACTTCGATTTTGACGACGCTGATGAAGCGCTCTCGTCATGATCAAGTCACGAATAGTTTCCGAGTTATGCCTACGCCTAAGAACCAATCAACTGGGTGGGTTGAAGGGACGTGGAAAAGACGCTAGTGACGAGCTGCAGGACTGGAATGAGGGCAAGGTCGAGCAGAAAAATGAACGACCGAACAGGCGTGACGCAAGGGAGGCGAAAAGGTGCAATACTGCCAAGGATTCATGTAAATGTGGTCACCGCTATGGTACAGGACGATGAGTGAAGCCAATCGAAATGGAAATCAACGTCATCGATGAAATATGCTCTGTCGTATTCCTTGCTGATAGGGAACACGTGATGATATGTGGAACCGAAGGAAACATTCGATACTGGAAAAACAGAAATGGAGATGAGGTCAGTCGTCCTTGACACTCACAAGAGGCTGGGACCATTGTGGAAAGGGTGTGAACGAGGACGGCAGTGATCATGTTTCAGTATCGCAAAGTGGGAAGTATGCGCAAGTGTGTTAGATGCGCCGAGCGATCGAATCGAGACACACGAGCCGGAAATACTCAGGCGCGCAGCTGGACGTGTCAAAATCGTGACGGGATCAGACCTGGTCGCTCACTGGCACGCGCACGACCGGAACACGAGCGTACACGGATGCGACCAACGGATAGTCGATGACCGTCGTGACCGAGGTAAATTGGCTCGGTCCGGGGTCCACCTGCTTTTCCGGCGAATTCCGCGTACTCGAATCCGAATTACTCAGTTGAACTATATTGCCTGGCATCATGACAACAAACATTCAGCCTTCAATTTACAACACCATGGTTGGTATTTAAAATGGATGCCGGTAAGTATAAGAATCGGGCCGTGATAATAATACGTCACGTCGACGACGATGACGTGTCTGGCGAAGACCAGTTTTCTCTGCCATCGTGATGCCAGCCCTCTCAATTCGAATAGTCGTGATGACACCGTTTCGACCGGAACCCCAGCCCGACGTCATCCAGAAATGGATCATCCAGTAGAACCTTCTGACTCGAAGGTCAGATATGTAGACACATGTCCAGTTCAAACTTCCAACGGTATCATAAACGAACCATCTTCGAGTTGTTGGCAAACGAGAGAGGATATTCATCTTTGTTTGCAAAATTCCCATATCGCCAAACGATCATATCCTATCCGGCACTATGGATACGGGTAAGTTGCATTTCTTTGCACATTTGGACGATGAAGAGAACCGAGGATCCATTAGGTCTCGGTCGAGAACAGGACGCTCAGCCAATCATTAAGGTTGACTTTGAAAGTGACCTCGAAGACCCACGTGTCCTGTCGACAGGTTGAAACGCATAACATGATTTGGGTAGCATCCATCCTAGGGTCACGGTTGCGCAAACGGTTGTAGCGCACCGGTTGACCCGCTCTTGTTCTCACCCAACACAGACTCCTCGAGGGATCCGGTCGGCGGACTTAGAACACCAGTTGCAGTTACCGCCATCACTCTTAGTTTAAATGTTGCGTGTGTGCATGGTCTTCTGTTCACCACTCTGGTCCACCGCGCTGATCACCTCCAAGCTTTAGTTCTCTATGGAGAGGTCTGAGTCATTCCATCATTCGCCCACTTTGGGTCATTTTGATAGTCTCAAGGAAGACGAGCTACAGCGACCTGAATGTGCCGTGCTAGACCGCACCGTTTGGAGGAAGCTTGATATGTCGGTTCTACCAGTATTCGCTGGTTTCTTTCTTTTTAATTCTTTGGTATGTTTGCGAGCTGGGTTTCGTGCACTGTATGACTGATTGACGACGTGCAGGACAAGGGTAATATTGGGAATGCGCACGTGGCTGGATTGCAGAGATCCTTGGCCATGTCGAACTATCAGGTACCTTATGCAGTCTAAGTACCTCACTTCCACTTATTATTTTCGATAGTACACGATAGCCCTTGTCGTCACCTATGTGTAAGTGAACGAATGTTCATAGTCTTTAGCTCCTACTCATCATGGAATAGTCTGGCCATAGTCGTCCAGTTTCCATGCAACATGGTCGTGAAGGTAAATCATGACACCATTAATGATGCAACTAGAACTGACTTTGAACGTTGTAGTATATTGGACCTAACCTTATGCTTCCTGCTATGATTACAATGGGAGGTTTTATATCTGCTTCGCAAGGTAAGCGTTTTGGGGTACAAGTCGTTTCGATGTTGTATGTGGGCTCACCGGAACTCAAGGACTGGTCCACAATTATTCTGGATTCTTAGCATGTCGGTTTTTGCTCGGTTTATTCCAAGGTTGGGGTATTGCAAACCATGATTTTTTTCGTTCACCAGTAGCCCAGGTGGTATCCTTCCCATGATTATTATTTCTCTGTCTTTCTTCTATCCTCCAAAGCTGTTGCAAAGACGGTACGCGTCAAGTTGGCGCTATATTACACTGTCTAATGTTTCACAGGATTGCGGCTTTCTACTGCGTATCGATATTCACCCATACGTTCTCTAGTTTAGTGGCCGCTGCCATCGTCCAATTGGATGGAGTTGGCGGTAAGCCTGGTTGGGCATGGATATTTATTGTGGTATGTTGAACATCAAGTATTCCGGGGAACGAAGCTTATCGGTGTTAACAGGAGGGACTATGCGCCATTACCTTCGGTATCATGTCCTTTTTCTTCCTTCCTCGTTCACCCGAGAAGGTCCGCTTTTTGACGGAGACGGAACGGGCGCACGTTATTACAACCCTTGCACACGCCGGTTCGGCGACGGAACATAGCAAAGAGAACAACTTTAGCTGGACTGAAGTTATTAGGGCGGTCCAATCTCCGCACGTATTGATCCTTGCTATTGTCTTCTTTTTTAATGGTAATCTACTTACGCTCTCGTATCTCAACTTCATTGACAAATGGTCGTATTTATTAGGCACGATACAAGTCGGCTTCGTGTTGTGAGTTTCTTTCTTTTGCTCGTATCTATTTCTATTTCTAACCTTCACGATGTTAGGTTCTTACCGACAATTGTCGCTGGTCTCGGACATCATGATGCAGGTAGTCAAGTTCAACTCATGAGTGCATCTCCATTCGCTGCCGCATTTGTCTGTAAGTATTTCCAGGAATGAATCATTGCATTTATTTGAGATCCTATGCCAAGTGGTGTTTGTGTCAGTTGCTGTGTCGGACCACTACAAGCGTCGTGGATGTATCGTGATCTTCTTTGCTCTTCTCAAGATCATTGGTTTTACCATGTATCTCGGTATGTTCATCAGCGTTTTCTAAGCGCTCTTTCAGTGCTCGATGAGCACCTAAGCGAGGAATATTCCCGTAATGCCTCGCTAATGCTCGCTTGGCTTGATTTTGAGAGCTGTGATTGGAGGAGAGCTTGCACAACTGTTCACTAAGAGCTGTCAAACAGTAACGTTATAAGCCCGTTTTCCTGATGTTGAAGCTGTCCAGCAGACAGGTGCCAATCTGATGGAGTCGCACGCTAGCGAGCCAATCAAGTCTGATCGGTTACGCGTCCCTCTTCTTCTCCGTCCCCGGCGCGATTTCCGGAATGCCCGTAATGGCAACGTGGCTAGCAAATAACAGCGCACCGCACACGCGACGCGGAACTGCTGTGGCCCTCGCTTTCATCCTGCTCGAGCTAGGCGGTCTTTTTTCTATCTTTCTCCTTGGATATCTGTCTACGGACCACAGGCACGTTACAGCGACAATCACGTTCATCTTCATGTCCATCGGTATCTTGGTCGCGTCCACGGCTAACTGGATGTACCTATGGCGAGAGAACCGTCTGAAAGCAGAAAGGAGGCAGAAGATGAGAAAGGAAGATGAACCAGATGGCGCTGGAGACCGTAGTGCATGGTTCATATACGATATGTAGGTTGTCGGCCCACTTGTAAGATCAATGCATAATGTAAGACGCCGAATGTACGGCTGATTGGTTTGCAAGGGTTTGGATCCTTTGGGAATCCGAATCCCAACGTCGGATCTGTCCGCAGAGTGACGATGGCATGTGAGGTAACTCAATACTGCTTACTTAGGCTTCCAGTCTCGAGCGCTTTCCCTTTTGTAGTGACGATATCGATCCCTGACCGGGACCAGTGACCGTGATGGGCCGCAAACGGTCATCGTACGACCATACGATAACTATCATTATCGACCTGTTCGATTGCTAATACGATTCTCTGTTCAGGACTATCGCAATTGTTCAGTACTCACGAACATTCTGGACCTTGGGGCTTCCCAAATTCGAACCTGACTCCTCCCTGAAGAGGACAAAGAAAGAAGGTTGCATCGTCAAAAGTGTAAATAATTTCTTGACTCACCTTGATGGACAGCTTGAAGAACGTTCTATCAACGTATTCGTATGACCCTAAAATTCTCCTGATCAAGGACGACCATGAGAAGGAAGTCGTCCTGGCCGGCGTCAGACCAAAATCGTATGTCAAGATTCATTCCACGTGCCTTCATATCAATGTTAATCCGGGTGTGCCTGTCAGATTCTTAATGTTGCAGCCATCAATAGCTTCGAACTCGCACAACCTGAGTTCTCATTCTACAAACCCGCGGAATATATGGCCAAGCGGTATTCTGTATAGGGCCTGGATGGGGAAGAGAATTATTACAAGGATACAGGCCTAAAATGTGTGGTTGAAATAAATGACTTGTCGGAACGTGAATCAGACTGATGTCATGGCTCAGCGACGACCGCACAAACCATCCTAAAGTTGACGGCTTCGGACTCAGGCTATGAACTCGACTCGTTACCCAATGAGTGAAGACTCCACAAGAACTTTTGCCTTGACCACGGTGGACACCAGCGTGTTCTTCTGATCCAGATCTAGTGAGTCCGTGATGTACTCCTTCATCAATCCCAACCGAGTCGTGCACAATACTTTCTGGCCTCTACCTAGCCTTGTCCGACCTTTGTGGTAATCCACTTCCATGGTATTCCCGTCAAATATCTGACCAGCATGTTCATCGACGAGTTTGAAGTCGACCACCCGTGCATTCCAAATGGATTTCCCAAGGCATTCAGATGTCGAGATGATGTATAATATCTTGCGTTGGAACCTATACGAGATCTTGGAGTATGCGGCTGAAGCAGACGTAACACAACCGGCTGCCAAGGCGATGTCCGAAAGCCCCCGGATAGTGTCTGAGACGAGGTTGTCTGTGTCGCTGGGGATATAAGTGTGTGCGAGGGAGCGCCAACGAGCAGTAAAGATCTGCGACTCTGTTTACTGTCATGAATACAACACTCGACGATTCATGGAGTTAAACTCCTTACCTAAGTCTTGCACTTGTCTGTATATCCCGCCGACAACTTCATCATTCCGTTTATCCACGGCCCAGAAAGAAATAGCATGGCGGACGCAAGAAATGAGGTAGGCTCGGAAGGCTACCGGAAGGCAGGAGGCTATGACGTCGCGTCCCATTGTTCCTAAGCGATTTACCAAGGGTTTAGAAATAAGTTTTGAGGCTCGTTGTACTCCTGAGGCTCGTTCCTCGACAATCGGAGACTGCGAGTTGTTCAAGAGATATTTAGCCATGAAGATTGACGTCAATTGAATGATTGCATTAAGCCTTTCAAGGGTCTGGACGATTGTATACTCGGAGTATGCATCCGAGATTGTAATGAAGCGCTGAACGTCGCATAATTGGGGCTGGCAATCTGCAATTGCGGACTTGAGCTTTGTCGTCTGTTGGTTGTAGCATTGGTGGACCCAGTGGACGTGTGATTGGAAGTATGGGAGGTCATTGCGGGCAGAGAGGAGCTCGTGGGATACATCAGGATATCGGTCGAGGTCTCGCTGCACGGCGTCAAGCTTCTCCAATTTGGTGGCAGTTGAATGGTTCAAATCCTCTAGTTGGGCCGTAAGCCGGGCGATTTCGCGGCCGCGGGTCTGGTTGCGGACAGGCTGAGAACGCAACCGCGTCTCGAAGCGACTCCGAAGTTTCGCAAGCTCGCCCTCCCAGTGAAGAATTTGGATGGTCTTTTTGGGTCGTGATGAGAAAGTAATTCACCTATTTAGAGAAGTGAGCTTACATTGTAGCAGTAGAAAAATAAATGAATATCCCGGGTATTCCATACTGTGAGGGTCTTGCCCGCACACGTCACCATGATATGGTCTGTGGAGATAGCCATGGATGTGACAGTGTCAGCATGCTGGATGGGAGACCCGACTTGCTCATGTGTTGCAATATCCCAGAAAGAGACTGATGAATCAGTAGAAACTGCAATGTATGCACGTCGAAGGCGACTTGTCAAAGCAATTCGATCCTGCCGACTGCCATCATTGCTGTGAATGCGCCACCTTGAGAGTGAAGTACCTGTCGTTGTGTCGAGATGGTGAATATGACCATCCAGCGATAGAACAAATAAATGTTTGTTGTCATGATGCCAGGCGATGGATTGGTTGTGCCACTCTGAGTAGGTTCTTCTGATATCCAAGCTGAAATTGACGACGAGATGTTCATTTTCACTTTGGAAGATGTTGACGGACTTCCACGTGGCAGTCGCGATGAACTGTCCGTCTGGCGAGAATTTGGCCTCGACCACCCAAGAATCATGTTGCAGGCGTTGTTTCAAGTTCAAGTTATCACTCCAACGCGGCCAGACGTGGACCGTAGAGTCGTCCGATCCGGTGAGGATTTTCGTCCCGTCCGGGGAGATGTCGACAGTATTCAGTGACCATGTGTGTCCTTTCAATTCAGCCACCAGGTTTTGGCTGTGCGCGTCAAACACCCTTGCGAAGTGTCTAGACCCACTCACAACCCATCTCCCATCTCGCGATACGGCGATATTTAGGATACGACCCCCCGCATCCATTGGCTTCCCTACTTCTGTTCCGTCATCCATTTTCCAGCATCGAATTGTTCCTTCGCGTCCACCGGCCATGACGTGTTTCCCATCGGCAGTGAGCACGACTGAATCTATGTCACCTCCGCCATCAATTTCGGTTATCTTCACTTTGTCTGTTTGCGTGGTGGAGGTATGGACCCTCTGAATCGTCAGTATGCCATCTTTGCTTACATCGCCTTCGTCGTCTCCGCTCAGCTTTTTTTCTTCGGCTTTGCTGGACACCCCACCACCCTCCTGTACAGTATTTGAGCCCAATATCACATCTTGAATCGCCTCGTCATCGTCATCTCGGCTCCGACGCCTTTCTTCCTCTTCCTGAACATTGCTAGACACGGTAGAATCTCCATTCGACTCTTGCATCCCGTCAGTTTCGTTTTTTCCATTTTTCCATACTACATCTACCACTCACTTTTCCTAACTCTCAGGTATCGGCGTAATATGGAAGACATTGTCGGCGAGTGACGGTATGACAACAAGAACGACCACGTGACTGTTACTTGGTTCACCTTATAAAGAGTGTATTTCCCATCGCTCAAATGGTACTCCGGACCTTGCTTGCGGTCGGTATAATCTTTGTTCGAAAACATTACTATTGTGCATAAATTCATGACCCTATTGCATACACTCGACCTACTCACTTGTTTCCCCCCAGTGCTACCCGACCTTTTCCGTGCTCAGCATGCTCTTCAGCACGACCTTTTTGGTCAACGTAGCTATGGAACATTAGATGGAGACAGAGGCGGCACGCACGATGGCAAGACCGAACAGGTGGTCGTAGGGAGCTTAGGTGCGGGCACAAGACGAATTGTGAGGGGACCGGATATGTGTACAACGAGCTTAGGGCATGTGGGTGGCCCACGAGTGATTTTTGGGCGCGAACAAATGAAGGGGTCGAATTGGTGGGCGTCGGAGAGATTGATCAGGCATGCGGCGAGTGTGGAAGTGGACGCCAAAGAGTGTTCAAGGATATCTCTGGGTCGGGTTGATGATGCTGGGCCAGGGAGATTCGTACACTGAGGTCTGCTTGTAAGCACGTTTCCAAGGATGTCCCGACCCACCCGCCACCTCGCCTACATTCCCCGCCGTTCTCCCTTCACCTTGGGATTACTACGTCCTCTAACTAGACTACAAGTCGAACAAAAGAATTGGCATTTGTAAAGCTCTTCATGCAACATATACGAATGTGTTCCTTGCACCATCCACCCGCTCAATGAAATTTCTTTCAAGTAGCGTGTCGATCGCCTGTCATTGTCCACGTGAGCTTGATATGCAACAATTGTCCTACTCGATGTACCTTCTTGATATCAGGGAGCTTGGGTGCAAATCTCGCAGAGATTTGCGAGATAACCTCCTGTATCAATGGTTGATTCTTTACCGTCTTGCGCGCCTTTATGATGCTGGATGGCACATACAGCGTATCACCCGACGACAAACTGAGGGACCTACCGGACAATGGTGGCTTGGATCACGTATTTGCGGTCTTCCTCGACAGCCTTGAGAACTTTGGATGACTCCGCAGCCTGGATTGGCTGGTTGAGATCAACACGAATCTTTTTAGACTTGAAGTCTACGTACAACTTGAAGTCAGCCATCCGAAAGACAAATATGAGGAGCCGCACTAGGGTTCAGATCGTACTGATCCATCTCTTCGTTGACGAGAATCTTAACCTTGACAAGGAATGACAGCACTTCAGCCAGATTGTCCTTACTGATCGCAGTGGCTGCCCGTAGCTCCTCCAACGAAAGCGTGTCGTGGTTGTTGTACTGCAGCAATACTGCCATCTGGTACGAGCTTGTCATCAGAATGTATTTCCGGTTCAGGTAGTTCGTCCGGAGTTCGTGCTTCGAGTAGTTCCACAGCCAGGTGAGGTTCCTCCCTGAATGCTTGCTTTTGTAGTACTTGGAGAACCGGTCGTATGTGGGAAGGATCTCGGGGGGCACGATAAAGTCGCTAGGGGCGTTCAGGGGCCAGAAGCTAGTGCCGAGCATCATGATGCTGAAGTGGATGTTCATGTCATCGTGGTTCTGCTGCATCCGCTCTTTGAATTGATCCGTCAGATCTTTGCTCAGGATCGTTTCTGTACACTCCACGTTACTACTAATAGCTCGACAAAGGATGTCACGAACATACCAGTAAACATGCGTTGCAGTTTGTTGGTGTATTCTACACCGCATGCCTCCTTCAACTTGGAAATCATGCTGGCCTCGCTTTCGTCCGAAGTAGACATACCATGAATCAGTCGTTTCGAAAGCTTGGTGGTATAGAATGTTTGGAAGACATCCTTGTCCTCAATGTACTTGAAAAGCATCATCTACAGGGCAACATCAATGGGCGAGAAAAGCCGAAGCGCGGGACTCACTACACGGTTGAGGGAACCCTCCAGATCTTCTTCCTCCGCCATCTTGTTGTTCTTTCTCAGTAACATATCAGCGTGCTCTGCCAGCAACTCTGGCGATTTCGTTGTCAACAGCCCGGTCGCCGCATTCCGGTTAACGAACTCCTTGCAAGCCTTGTCAAGACTGGCGACAAACCCTGCTTCTCCCCTGAAACTTCGAGTCACCGTCTCCGAGTTCTCGCGATGCACTTCCCATAAGGCATCAACATATGCCTTGGGATCCGGACCATCGGCTCCTTCCGAACCCTCCCCCACCAAATTCGACACCGCTGTCAACCCGGCCCTCTTGACGTGTTCCTCAAACTTCTTCATCAATGGCTCCGACCCCTCCGGAACCCGAGACAATAACGCATACATTCGTTGCACGTCGTCGTCTATGTCGAAATCAAGTAGGGTTTGGAAACTTTCCAAGATAAGCTCCGAGTACTGTCGGATAAGAACATGCTCGCATTTGCTAACAAGCTGTTTTCGGGTCTCTGTGTTGAGGTAACGATCCACGCGATCCTCCTCCTCTCCGAGCCTCTCTTCTACTTTCTTCAGGTAGTCAGAGACGCTCCTCTCGGCCAGGAATGCTTCTGATTCTTGCTGATAGTATTTCTCGGTTGCCTCGAGGAAGGGTGCTTCCAGGTGTTCCTTGTAAACATCAAGGGAGGCTTTGTTGATATCGCTTTCATCCAAGCCAAGGGAAACAAAGGAGTCGACGACTGTCTTGACGAGCCCTTGATCGATGCTCTCGCCATTCCGCTGGCGCTCGATGAGTCGAAGAATAGCGCCGGCCAGTTTCCCATTCTTGCTCTGTACCTGAAGGAAGAAGTTTGACTTCCATTGGACGAGAGCAAGCTGCACGGAGGTTAAATAATCACGTTCACATAGAAGAGCCACAGAAAAGAGGAATGTGACGCACTATATAAACGGGGTAGACCCCTTTTCGACCTTCGTCCCGCTCTCTTTTCGTCCAATGACGATTGAGAAACGTGAACACTCTGTTGATGTAGTACGCTCCCGTCTTGTACCTATCCCACTCTGCGGCATAATATCGTAGGAGCGCCTCGTCGTGTACGGCATCCGATTGCTGTGATTGCATCGGGGTTAGGTGTCACCGTCAATTTAATAGAAAGGAGAAACTCTTTCCTCGTTCAAACCCTTGAGATGCGTGACAAAGTATTGAATAAGGTTACTGTACAAATCAGAGCCCATCAAATTGGCTCCAGCTGCTCGAAGTGGTCAATTCCGTCACATCACCGTTATCAAAAAGGACTCGGACATCTTCCCACAGGAGTGACAAGAGAAGAGATACTCACTACGGTTCCCGGTACCCACTGCACGATCGGACGAGACATGCATGCGTGAGGATGTACAGTAGTTGTAGGCTACAGTGTAGAGACCCATGTATTTGAAGCTCGAGATGCCGGTCTGTAGCTTGTTCAAGTTCATGATGTGATCTATCCCCTCTTCGAGAAAAGACCAGTTAGTGTCCAGGTCCGCAGACGCTGGGGGCATTAGATAAGAAGTTACCTTGTTTACAAGGTCATTCCCCCCCCTAATTAGTGGCTGTGAGTCCTCGAGATTTCACCCGTGTTTTCCCGACGGGTCGCATCCGACCTTTCCCGAAGTCGTGTTATCGCTAATCGATTAAGTTAAATTATGGGATTGCAACATCTTTGTCCACCAGTCTGTAGTTAATTTATCTAATCCGTTGAGTCGCTCGTCTTCCACTCGTAGGTGTTCATTGGGGTGTGTGGTGAATAGCTTTTCATCAAACTCACGCAACAATCGTATAGTGTCTCTGCCTCGGCTACGCGAAAGAGCGACGTATGCGTTGAATGGCGTCAGTTTGCCCGTCGGAGGTGTCCCGATGTATATGCTGCGTCCCATCATTTCTTCTGCAGAGTCCAACGACGGGTTGCAACTTGAAGGATAATATAATGGTGCGCTTTTTTTGGAAGCAACAGGGGGAAACTGATGAAAGTCGCCGACGAGTATTACGTTGACTCCGCCAAATGCTGGTTGGACGACGCGCGCCCCTGGATCGTGCCCATTCACTGCGATTCCACCAAGCACGTGGAGTGTTTTGCCATCGATTATCGATGCAACAATTCCAGTATAAGCACCCTTCACTAGTCTGTGTTTCATTTCGTAGGATGCGAAAATTTCTGTGATAGTTTGAATCGTTTTAGATTTCCCGACGCCTCATTCTCCCTGAATGACCATCAACAGTTGAGGTGGTTTTCTACCCGCCAAGTTTTCGCGTAAATGCCAATCTACGATGTCATACACCCTTCGTTGTTCCAGTAACAATTGTGAGGGATCAACTGCAATGAGTCGCTCATTGTTCGACGCTGCACATCTATTAATTACTGAATTAAGAATCACACAACTTCACAAGCTTCTGAATGACGGACATTGTCACCATATGGAAACTCAAGTCACCCAGATGTAACGACCAAATCTTCACATTTTGTAATGTATCTTATGTACACTTGGCACGATTCTTGACCATGTTTTTGCCGCTCATCTGACCTCGTCACCTTGTCAGCAGTTGTCGCATTTTAATTTTGTCTATGCCCTACTGATTCGCTCGACAGTGGTACTGTGTGTCCCCTTTGCTATAACTTATATTATTCCCTACCTGCAATATGGAATTTCCTATGAAACCTTCACATCTCGCCATGAGCACGCTAATATGGAAACAAGGTTTCTGCCGGCAAGGCGCGGCACTCACCAAGTATTGCTTAGTGTTGACGAGGATGACTCAGAAGCCATGGTTTTGGCGCTGACTTGAAGCGCTCTCGTATGCACGAGGAACTGGCAAGTGAAATAGCACTGCCATGACGTGTTTCCCATCTGCAATATCAATGAGCACGAACTGAATCTATGTCACCTCCACTATCAATTACCTTCACTTTGTCTACTATGTGGCCCTCTAAATTGTCTGCCACGTCAGTATCCTATCTTTGATTACATCGTTTTCGTCGTCTCTGCTCGGCCTTTTTCCTTCGGCTTTGCTAGAAATTGGCATGAGCATCCACTACTACATCTTCGGTCGCCTCCAATTTGTCCCCTTCTAGTTCCATCAGTTCCTTGGCCTCTCTGGGCAGACCATCTCGGTTTGATGCTTCGTCCTTTTCTTCGACTTTGCGGGACACGGCAACACTCCTGCACGACATTGGTTCAACTTGGAGGCGCTGTTTGGATTGGAACTTGTCGATATGGCATCCTCAACCGCCTCGCCTTCCCCGTCTTGGCTGAGATCTTCTTCCTTTTCAGCTGTCAGTTTCATCCGTTCCATTGTGCCGTGCTCACCCATTTTGAATCCCAGATGTTGGCGTAATTTGGACAACGTTGTCTGTGAGTGACAATATGACAAGAAGAATGACCGCACGACTGTTGAATATCAATCCCCACTGTATTGTTATACACATGTCCCCTTGTCACACCACCTCATGACCCACTCATTCGAGACCATATCTGGATTGGGTCGATCATGCTTGGGCGAGGAAAAGTCAGAGAAAGCAATAATATTTCTTCATTCGCTGAAGTCAGTTTGTTCTACATGGTCAGGTTTCAAGATTCAAGAGGCGATCGAGGTACTGTACAAATCTACCTGACATGAAAGAACTAGCCCCAAAGCCATTTTGTATCCCTTGCAGGGTACCTACCCCCCTTAACATCAGCGTTTTCGACGAATTCGTTGATCTCTTGCAGTTCCGTTTCAGTGAGCACAATATCACCACCAGCGGAATTCTCGAGTGTCCGTTTGACATGCCTGTAAGTGGGAGTGGGGGATACGGATCATGAGATAATGTAATGCGGAAACAATGCAGACGTACGACGATCCAGGAAGGGGTATGACGTGCGTCCCAAGAGAACCAACCCAAGCAACACAAAGCTGTGCAGGTGTGATCTTCTTCTTCTTGGCAAATTCGATCAGCGTATCCGCGATGGCAAGGTTGTGCTGAATATTCTGGTACCCGCATGGGATGAGGAGAATGAACACCACAGCTAGCTGAGTAAACATGCAAGGTTTACCTCTTCCTCGAAACGAGGCAGCTTGGACTGACGGCGCAGATCTCCCTCTGGAAATTGAAGTGTCACCCTTTGGAGAATTTGGAACAGCGCGTCAGGATCGCGTACCAGGGAGGTCCTCGAGCTTCCTGATTTGCCCAGTCAAGAAACCTCTTCCAATTGGTCTATGCCACCGTCAACAAAAAGCAGAAGCGGTTACAAGGGAGGGAGCCTACGAGTAAGCTGCAACGGCTATTCCGAGCTCCTTTGCGGTGGCAATAACTAGGAGAATGGCAGCAGATCCAGATCAGATCACTCTACCCGGAAACCAACAGATCAGCAACTGACCCTCGCGCGCCTGTGGCTCATACGAAAACGGGCTAATCTCAATCTCGACGACACTGATCGGGTGAACCTAGGAAGCGCCTCAGCAGCACGCATAACGACCCAGAAAATTAGACGCACCTTGTGACCACGACGGAGGGTCTCTGCGCTGCACTCGGACATACCGATGTGGTCCAACTTTCCTTCGCTCTTGAGTTTTGCGAGTGCAGTGATGGATACTTCCACAGGAACGTTGAGGTCGACGCGAGCACATTCGTACAAGTCGAGTCGTTTCGTTCCTCTCAATTTCTCGTTTATCAAGTTGACGCTCCGAGTAAGCACCTCGGGACTGTAAGGCCATAAGAACGTTTGTTCAGGACTATTGCAATTGTTCAGTACTCACGAACAGTCTGGGCCTTGGGGCTTCCCAGATTCGAACCTGACTCCTCCCTGAAGGGGACAAAGAAAGAAGATTGTATCGTCGAAAGTGTAAACGATTGTTCCGACTCACCTTGATGGACAAGAATGTTCTATCTGCGTATTCGGGGTACTTTTCAAAGAATCTGGCTATCATGTCCAGATTGGTAGTAGAAAAGTTATGACCATAAAATTCCCCTGTTCAAGGACGACTATGAGAAAGAAAACAGCCTGAGTGTGCTCGGGCTCACCTCCATTGAGAAACATTTTGGCACCGGCAGGCAACGCGTCGATGCCTGCCTTGATCGCCTCGAAACATTGCTCGTCGGGAACAGGATCCTCTCGCCATCTATGAGATGGTGGAATTTAGTAGGCGCTCGGAAAACTGGGGGTGCTGCACTCACGTCATGCCCATGAGACCATGCTGTCAGAGTCGTAAAGTAGTGAGTTTTCGTGAAGAGGCATGGGGTAACAGAGACTCACAGCGACTTTTCCAACTACGACATTGGAAGCGGTCCCTCCTAGGTTGGTTGTTGCACGAATCATTGTGTTTCCTGTTTTGGTGGCAAAGCAATCACTGGCATCACGGGGAGGTTTTTATAGTTGGCTGACCACCAGGCAACCTCATACTCGTTTCAGTGACGAGTGCCATGTGACGCACGTCCCCGGCAGCATCGCCATCATATCAGCACTATTGGTCATGCCTCACTGCCACTGGTAGGTCCACAGCACGACGAAAATGGTACGATATGGTAATTGCAGGTGATGGCGACTTACACTGCGAGAATCTTATTTTTAGTTGCTAATCGAACCAGTTCGGTTGATAACGAAGTAACCATACCCCAATTTTATGTGTCGTCTATGATCCGAGGTGACGCACGTACTAGCAATGTATTCGGCATGGTCGGAGGATGAGTTACCAGGCGTTCAAGTGCAGAAACGTGCTACAAGCAATCATGATTTGTCAAAAACAATAAGACAGACCCGATGAGACTCGTGGTGGTGCCTACTGATTGGACTTTATCTGAGAGTGTATCCAACCCACGCCCAGACTAAACGACTGTCATCTTCTGAATCGGAGTTCTGACGAGAGCCACGTAAAAATGGCGAGATTATGCGCTGATCCTGTGATCGGGCAAATAGCCAGTTACGACGTGCAGCGCGAGTGACCGCCTTTGAAATGCGAGCTTCAGGCACATTTTAAGTACGAACAGCATCAAGGTCCCCGCAATCATAACAAAAAAGACGAGCCTAGTGCTGCTTACATCCACCCTTTCCCATCAAGCCGAATCAACTTTTGGGGCGCACAGTGGCCAGTGAATTTGAGGACCATGTGGCCCTCTATCAATACTTCCATAGTGCACTTTTAAATCTGCTCCTTAACTAGCCGTCAGCAGCATTCATGACAAGAAAACCATAGTTGCTTGCCTGTGCGATTCATGATTCAAGTTTACAATGGGAGCGTACGGTCCAAGTGACATGTCGGTCAGTCAGACCCGCCAGCGGAAGGAACGATGTCGACATAAAACTGAGATGAGGGACGAGCAGCCCTGAAATACCATTCGAAAAGTTTGCATTAGCTAACTTGAATAAATGCAACTTATGGATTGTGTCAGAGCTTGGAAGCAGACACTACGAACGTCTTGATTCTTGCTCGGAGTCGCGACCCAGTGCAGACGATGATCTACCCCAATACCATTGAGGGACGTCCAGAAATCTTGGAGCCGAATTGACAATAGATTGTAGAGACGGCAGGACGCAATGTCTTCCGAATCCGAAGGACAAGCGAGAGGCACTGGCTTCCCGCGCTTTTACTTCCACCACGTCGCTCATCCTCGCCCGCAGCGTGTTCGTTCTACTGACATTCCAATTGCCACCTATCCCAAGTTTGACAATGTCCCTCCCTGAAATCCCGTTCAAAGACTTTCCAGCCCCTTCCTCGCATCAAAATTATGTTGACTGGACTTCAACTGTCGCCCGTTTCCACTTTCCCTCACACTGCTCGTGCGCGCCCCGTTTGTCTCGCACAAATACCTCGTTGAGAGTCATTGTCATGCACGATGTGTTCCCTTCCGTATTGCATTCGCTCCATTGATCCCTTTCACTGGTAGCGACTACTGTCAGCGTCTGACACGCTGTCTTGAGACACTGATCCTCTTCCTCGCTTATCCTCTTCCTCGCTTATCTCATGTGTAGGTGTTGCCTTTTCATGACCTGGGTGAACATCCCATTCTCCCCGACACCATTGCCCAGCCCGTACATGTTGTGCTAGAAGCGAGCAGACATGGAATACGTCCATTGAACATACCAAAACTCGTCTGAGCGAGAAGGAAGAAGGAGGTGCCTGTGTGGCTTTTTAGTGACGGTTGGACGAATGTTGTACTTCCTATCATATTATTTCGTGATGGGCAATGCTGATCTAGGGTGTGTTTTGTATCTAGGAATCGTTACCAAGCCGACGTGTTAGAGTGTGTCTTCTGTATGCGACAGGCTATTGGATACGAGAACTCGTCGTCGAGGAGATAAACAATCGACCTACTTGCAATCAACGCTCGTCTCCCATACGCTGTCAATGTGACGATGTAATTGGTGACGAGAGCATGGAAAGTGGTTGGAAATTTACGAAGCATTTGTGAGTTTTCGATAAATGCAGCAACACATGTAGGGTAATCAGATGATCAGGTCGACCCAATCGAAGCAATCTTGTAGCAGGACCGCCAAAGCAAAACCAAGTAGGCCTGCGACCGGAAGTACAGAGTCGCACCTTGTTAATCATGTGACCTTGGTAGACCTGGCGCCTGCCAGGGCGCTTTACAGTTCCCATCCCCAGGCCAAGGCTGTGTAATGCTCTCAGCCCTGGGCCGGGTCTGCGCTAGCTCCGTGCCCGCCACGACCACAATCTGCGTTCATATCCCATGATGGCATATTCATGTAGACGGCTCTGAGATACCTACTCCCAATTCGACAGACAACCCCCAAGCTGGCAAAGGTACAAGTCGTTCTTTTGTCAATGTTGGTTTTCCTGGACCTCAAATGGCTCCCGGAAAATGCACAGATAGATGAATGGCGAACAGAACCACTACCCTGAGATTTACCATAGAGATCATCAACGATCACATGGTTGCTATCGATATGAATTAGTGTTCAGGCACCATGATTCTGTGGGGAATATGGTGCCGATAGCTAGCGACGAGACGTGAGTGTACTTATACAGGACCGGTGCGACTCGACTGCTTATGTTCTGTTCGGGCCCTTGTTAACACCATTCATCCCGCCTCTCTCAGTCGCTCATCCACGTCGACTTTGCTTCGTCTCAAGCATGGAACTATCCATCCACTTGTCGAAGCCATCGGAGAATGGGCAGATATCCAAGACACCAACTATTCAGCGAGACGTTGTCAATGGGCTCGGATTTGCAGTCCAAACTATTGAGAGTAATAGATTCGGTCCCTATTGTCGGAGCCAAGATCGTGCTCATGGGACTTTCAACAGCACTCTCCCTCTTGCAGGTCCGTTTCGGTTTTATTCCTCGTGACTTCTGGCCCAGCGATTGATCATTGTCACAGAACAGCTTAAAAAACGAGGATGGTTTGAAGAGTCTCAGCCAGGAATGCTGGGCGATCTGCTCGACGTCAACTCAGAGTGCAAAAGGAGTTTCAATGGATAAAATGAATCAAGTACTCGAGGAAGCATTCGCTGTCAATGCGTATGTTCCATATTTCATACTGATATCGTTTGATTCTAATTCACATGGATCAAATCAGGTCAATTGATGATTTTCTTATACGAGCAAAACAGGCGCTACAGCATGGCCGTGTTCGCAAATTCCTCAGTGCGAATCTCTACATAACACAGATAAACGAGTGGTCGAACGATTTCGGCATGCCATTTCGGTTCCTCAGCGTACATCCATAATTTCTGTTACGTGTCGCAGATGGCTGTAGCTCACTTTGTCGACAGACAAAATTTAACATTATTGGCGCCACTAAGTCTTGAGCAACCTTGTGGTTATATGGAGCGGATGGAGGTTCCAAAGTGAGATGCTATTCTCCTGGCTGTTCCTTGACTAAAGATATATTATAGCCTGATCCCTAAGCCACCGCCATCATCTTCTGTCGTGAGGCTGTTTTCGGAGGTCAAGGATGCCCTTCTGCGAGACAGAGATGTTGTTATGGTGGAATCGGCAAGAGTTCCATAGCGAAAGTGCTCATCCATGACGAAGACATCAAGACATGTTACGACTCGGACAGACGATTCTTTGTCACATTCGACGAGATGGATCCTAGGACAATAACGTTGGGTTCTTGCATTGGTGTTCTCGGTCTCCCCTTGGTTGGCACTGGAAGGCGTTGGGAAGTGATATCAAAACTTGCCCCATCCCCTGTATTGGATGAAGACACGGCGACGCAAATTGCTTCTTTCGTATCCGAGATCGCGACTACGGAGTCATCGTCGTCCTGACGTCTCGAACAATCAACAACGCCGCTGGTGTTCGCTGGAAGGCTCGGGTGGTCGTCCAACCGCTCAAACGTGAACCGGCAAGGCTATATGTTGTTGAGCGCCGTCGAGTTCCACCCGTTATCCATCTATAACCTTGTCCATACGGCGGAGGAGAATCAATGGACGAGGCAGACACTTCTAGACCAGTGGGACGCGCAACAGAGGGGTTACCATAGATAGGAAGCCGGAAGGAGAAACTCGGATTTACCCTTGCGTTATCTTTGGACTTGCCATCGATCAACTTGAAGGCTCTCGGTGATCATGCCCTTCGTGTCCTGTGGACGATTGCGTTTTTTCCTTAAGGGATAAATGAGAACCACATCGAGAGCCTTTTCCCTCCATCCATGGGATCTTACGCCTCCTCGATGCCCAACACAGGCTGTCGTTGATTTGTCGTTCTGGCTCGTTCATTATTACCCTCGCACCTGTCCGTTTATATCTCCTCCACGCGTATCCCTCTGCAGGTCTCGAACTGCTCAGGGACGTCCGGGAGATGTACTACAAGATACTCGAAGAGTTATCCCCGGAAGTGGTGTCGCACGCAGAGCTTCTCATTTCCGATCATCTCAATGTTGAACATCTCATAGGATTTAACTTTGCGCACTCACTGGATGGTGGGCCTGCCATTTTAGCCTGTCCGAACTTTCTTTACAGCCTTCAAGTTGGGTCGCGAGCCAGACGACCCCTTCGCATGGCGGTACTGCCTCTTGCATGGCTATGAGAATTCACGTAGTCTTGCCTTTGCCCTGAAGGAGAATTCTCGTTGTATTGTATAAACCTAACGTTACGCTTGTCATTGGATGGTCGCGATACTACGATAGCTAATATCCCGATAGTGCTAGTGAACATCAACCTGACGTCACGTTACTTTTAGTAGGAAGCGACAGGCATAGCCTCGGCGAAAACAAACACGTGTGCTTCCCGTATACTAACGATCCCAAGTCCCGCGAGGGTACCAGCCGGCGACGATAGTGTCGAGACTACAAAATTCAAATCAAGTTTACTAGTACTTACTCCGAGATGGCTATGTTGAGACGGTTCAGCTCAGCAACTTGAAACAGGGTCAATTCGTTATCAATTTTAACAAGCTACGTCGAAGACATCCAATAATAGTAAGTCGATACGAGGGTCACCATGGTGTAGAGCGCAGATTCTCAGGCTCGTCGTCTCCTGACCCCCTTGCTGACGTCTTTTTCTCAGGCAGAACACCGACAGTCACGGTCGAGCCTGAGGCTGAGGGCACAGTCCGAATCTGTCTATATATGCATGACGTGTGAACATATAAGAAGGCCCTGGGCTATCGCTGTTGTGGTTGCTTACCCTCTCTACTCTCCCGTTGTGGAATGGCACCTATCGGTACACTGTGGGGTCGTCCTGGCCAGCGTCAGACCAAAGTCGTACGTCAAGCTTTCAAGATTCACTCGACGTGCCTTCATATCAATGCTAACCGGGTGTGCCTGTCAGATTCTTAGTGTTGCAGCCATCAATGGCTTCGAACTCGCACAACCTGACTTCTCTTTCTACATCAAACCCGCGGAATTTACGGCCAAGTTCTCGTATGGGAAAATCCCCACCTTCGAGGGCACGGACGGGTTTAATCTATCTGAAGGTGCTGCGATCGCCCGTTATTGTGAGTAGCGCGCGCGCTGGGATTGTTCAGTCGACCGTTGTATAGCACGTACTCATCCCGGAAAGTGAGCAGTATCGGGACCGTTAATTTGTTGGGCTCCAATGCGAAGGAGGTGGCACTGGTGGATCAATGGACGCGTTTTTCCGAGCAAGAGATCGGAATTCCGACGGGGAATATCATGGGGATGATCTACGAGTATCTCGCACCGTTCAATCTAGAGGTAGGTTCCCGCATTGCTCGATGTTGAATTGGGTATCTGATCACTGTATGATCATACAGGATGTGAATGGAAACACTGATATGATCACTCGCGCGCTTAACTATCTCGAGTCGCATCTTGCAACACGTCCTTCCGGTTACGTCGCCTTGGACACTCTGAGCCTTGCTGACCTCGTTCTGGCTGGTGTGATTTACAGCACCACGAGTGATGCCGGTGCCCTCGGAGCTGCTGAACGCGCCAAGTACCCTCACGTTTTTGCTCACTATACAAGAGTGACTTCGGATGAGAGGGTGAAACGATATTGGGGAACAGAGCAATTCGTGGACGTTCGCATCACTGAACCTAAACCGCATGAAGTTATCTCGAGAATGTATGACGGCGAGTCTCGGAAAAACATCGATTGATATTATCATATGGTCAGTTCTACGCTGTTGGTAGTGAATTTTGGGAGACTGCGACGAGTGGATTCGATGATTTTGTGTACAATTTACTTATCTTCGCTGAGATTCCCTTGGCTTACCATGTACTTGTAACATTATATTAAGTAGTAACTCAGCCCGATTGGCTGCTTCTCGTTCAAGACACTTGAATGCAAGTCGGACTGAAGCGTCATCGATCATCGATCATCGTCAAGTTCCCAACCCAGTAAATTGGCAACTCGAATTATGAGGGTGCACTGCAGTACTGGGAGATGCAAAGTCAACATGCAAGTCCCCAGATAACTGCAATGGTTAGACCGTCTGATGCTTAACCGCTACACCAAAAGGCGATTATATTGAGTGATTACCACGCTGACAGTATACATATACTGATTATCCAGAATTTACAATAACGCACTGAAGACCACAGTGGTGTCTCAAGGTTGCTGGTGAATGCCTGAAGTCCTGGGGATCTCACGTTATCAAATACACGCTGCTTGGCGACTCTCCCAGGTTCTTCAGCCCTACTTCTACAATGAAATCATGAAAGTCATCTTACTTTCGCGGACGTTACCGTACGTGGCGACAAATGCTGATATACAGAGATCTTTATGTAGGTGACTGATGACTGCAAGAACCACTCTTGGAGTTGAAACGTGTAGAGTCTGTGGACTTTGAAATCAAAATTCCTTGCGGGTCTGTTATTCAACGATGGTATGTTGTTGCCGAGACGTGAGACGTTTGCCAGCACTCACAGTTTGACAAACCCCCCCAGCTCTGAGGACCATACGGAATCCGGATGAACCTGAATGATCGATTCAGTCCCTGTCATGGTCTCGCGAGAAGCTTACGACAAAGATCAATCAATCAGTGAACATATCAGTGCACCGATCATTGACAGAGGACTAACTTCGTGTTGCGGAACGTGATACAAGTGCTATAGATTGCCGATCATGGGAAACCAATCTCCTTATCCGCCGCCCCTTCTTATCACCATTGAGGCTCCTAGGCGATGCTTGAGCATATAAATAGAGTACACGGGCCATGATGTTTCATTCTTTCAGCCGCTTCCATTACTTCGCTATCCGTGTTGTAAAATGTCTTCAGTCGGTACACTCTGGGGTCGTCCTGGTCAACGTCAGTCCAAAGTCGTACGTTGCGATTTGTTCCATGAATCCTCAGATCGATACTAATGCGGGACTGTATGACAGATCCTCAGTGTTGCAGCCATCAATGGCTTCGAGCTTGCACAACCTGAGTGGTCGTTCCACAACAAACCTGTTGAATTTACGGCCAAGTTTCCATACGGAAAGATCCCCACATTCGAGGGCACAGATGGATTGAATCTATCTGAAGGTACCGCGATCGCCCGTTATTGTGAGTGACGTGCTCCCATTTGTTCGGTCAACCGTTACCATGTGCTTATCTATCCTGCTTAAGTGAGTAGCATCGGGACTGTTAGCCTGTTGGGCTCCAATGTGCAGGAAGTGGCACTTGTCGATCAATGGATGCGTTTCGCTGAACAAGAGATCGGAACTCCAGTGGGGAACATTATGGGAATGATCTACGGATACCTCGCGCCTTTTAATCTCGAGGTAAGTCCTTTTACCATCAGTAGTTTTAACATACTTGCCTGACAGCCATGTGCTCGAAGAATGTGAACAGAGAAACTGAGCGCATTATTCGTTCCCTCACCTACTTGGAGTCACATCTCTCGGCACGGCCTTCCGGTTATGTCGCCTTGGATACTCTCACGCTTGCAGACTTTGTTCTGGCTGGTGTGATTTTTGTCGCCGCAAGTGCTTGCCTCGGAGCTGCTGAACGCACCAAGTTTCCCCACGTTTTCGCTCACTATGCAAAGGTTGCTTCAAATGAGAAGGTGAAGCAATACTGGGGAACGAGGCAATTCGTGGATGTTAGTATCACTGAGCCTAAGCAGATAGACGATCTCGTCAGGATCTACGACGAAAAGTAACGGTGTAATGTCAGCAAGTGTGGTTGTAATATGTGAAACGTCCACCATTCTTG
Organism: Chiua virens; assembly: GCA_019787685.1. NCBI lineage: Eukaryota > Fungi > Basidiomycota > Agaricomycetes > Boletales > Boletaceae > Chiua > Chiua virens. The sequence continues at coordinate 61,175 of JAHNUO010000034.1, forward strand.
ACCAGGCTATGGATCGACAGGGAACGCTCGTACTTCCCAAGGAGCGTGCTTCAAGTTGCAAAATTATGCTAATCAATCGTGATGGAAAAGACATTCGGAAGAAGCTACCCACCTCGTGCTCCCAGTCTACGGAAGATCACCATTTCATCAGTACGATATACGATAACATAATTCCTATTTCTTCATTTGCTCCATGGCTTCTCGTTTTGCTTTTCTGGCATCAAAAACTTCACGATGCGGATCACTAAAGACAGGGAGGCTTTCCGTCTCCATCGACGGGTCGAAGTATTCCCAGTGCCGAAGTAGATTATTAGGAAGAGAAGGTAAGCACCGCCAGAAGCGAAAGAGAGCTTACTACCATTTCAGAGGCTCTTCAACTCTCTCAAATTCCCTGCAGGTAGGCAAGCACCTGTGTCTTGTGGCCAATTATTCAGTTTCAATGAAGTCCTCTCGATATCGCCTATTAGTATTACTGGACTGGACGAATGACAACGAACGACGTCGATGACAACTTCTGACCTTGCGTCACTTTGTTCCGCATTGCAGGATACGCACGGACCAGGTGATGATGGACTTGACGGATCAAGTAAATTGTTTTGAGAATAAGGAAACTGACTCGGACCTCTTTTATGTAACCTCCCCGCTTTGAACTGCGACTCTTCTCCAGCTTGTGACTCCAATTCAATTTCAAATGACCAACTCGGTGTTTGCTACTGTTTTGGGTCCGTTCGGCTCCCACAATATGACGGCCACTCCGAGTCATGATCAAGATTCAAGAAGTGATCCTGTATTGGCGAAAGGTCAGAGAACGCCATTTATGGGTCGAAGTTGAGACGAACAATGGCGCAGAGCAAGGTATATACCGGTTCTAACTCGTTCCGGCTGTTTTCAACAACACTATAATTGTAGGCACTTCTCCCAAACTTGATTATTCGTTGATTTCTGGGATTGGAGTATACCTACAAACTACTATTATTGTGTGCTGTCCATCTTACAGACCTCACCGAAGTGCGGAAGGTCAAGCTACGACGGGAAGATTTGGCACACGCGTCGTAACCCTGATGCATCTCTCATTTTGAAATTCCAGGACATTATTCAGCTCTGCGATGAGGCCGCGAGTTGAGTATCTCTATCACCGCGTCACCCTCATTCCAATTTAATTGCATCAATTTGTATGACTCCCAGAGCACGTTAAGAAAGCCCGATGCGCTTAAGGAGGCTTTGTGGTGAAACTTTGGAATGGTCATGAGGTCGAGTGACTCAGCAAATACGACACGAAGCAGGTAAGATCCCAGTCTTGTTACGGAATATAACGCATGTGTTGCAGATCACCGATTTCCTTCGTTGCCCGCTTGCCTTGCTGACTTTTACGACTTTTCTCATGTGAGGATATTCGGCACGGTGAACCTACATATAAAGAGTCGTTTTATTTCCGTACCTTCTCTATCCTCGTTTCCAAATGGCTCCTTTCGGTACCCTCTGGGGTCATCTTAACCAGCGTCAGACCAAAGTTGTACGTTAGAATCGATTTGATTTTTCAGATTCATACTAACCTGTGAACCTGTTTCGCTGTAGATCTTCAGTGTCGCAGCCATCAATGGGCTCGAGCTGGAACAACCTGAATTTTTATTCCAGAATCGGCCTCCAGAGTTTACAACCAAGTTCCCATTCGGGAAGATTCCCACCTTCGAAGGTGCAGATGGGCTTAAGCTCATTGAAGGTGCCACGATTGCCCGTTATCGTGAGTATGGTACACTGTTACTTTTTTTCTCGACGGTCACACTTGTTCCAGTGAGCAGTGTCGGTTCCGTCAACTTGTCGGGCTCCAATGCAAACGAGGCTGCTATAATCGATCAATGGGTGCACTTTGCTGAACACGAAATCGGTGCTCCGACGGGGAACATCACGGGCATGATCTACGGCTACCTTTGGCCTTTCAATCTCGAGGTTGGATCTCACCATCTAAATCGATATATTTGTCTAACACTCTGCTCAAGATTCTGGAGAAAGAAACGGAGCGTATTCTTCGCTCTCTCACCTACCTTGAATCGCATCTCGCGACCTGTTCTTCCGGTTACGTCGCCTTGGACACTCCGACCCTTGCCGACTATATTCTGGCGGGTGTGATCTTTTCTGCCGCGAGCTCTGCGCTCGGAGCTGCTGAGCGCGCCAAGTTTCCCCACGTATTTGCTCACTACACAAAGGTGACCTCAGATGAGAAGGTGAAACAATACTGGGGAACGGAGAAATTCGTTGATGTGCGCATCACTGAATATAAGCCGGTGACGTTCGCTTGAGGAACCTGAAAGAGTATGTATAATATTAGGAGTGTTGGAGTAGTATCAGTCGGTATCACAGGAAATGCACAGCTGGGAGAGCTTTGTGACGGAACGAAAGCACTCCTCCAGAACCATACTATGGCTCCATCCATCTACTTCTCATCCGTGAGGCTGTATGAGGCGCTTGATGATCTGATCGTGGCAAAGTTCCGGCCTCCCAGATCGGTGTCACGGAATATGCAACCTAGGAACTTGCTGTACCTGGGATTTGCCTAATTCGTGTGACATCTACGCGCTCTCAATACCATGGCGATGATTTTTGGCTTTGAAAACCATCAATGAGGTCTATAAGTCGAGTCACCCGGCTTCGTCCGCGTAATGGTCATTGGTCACAGGGTTGAAACGGAGATGAACAGTGGCCAAGAAAGGTATTGGTGATCGCAGCATTGACTCGACGGTGACTCGTGTTGATTCCAGGATTTATGGCTCGTTGACCCTGTTATTTAAGCCTGACTCAGGGGTCGTTCGTAACCAGTACTGCGCCGCCAGACAGTCATCCCCCGTTGACGGAATTTTCAAGCGCCTTCAAGTTGTCTTCTTCAGGGATACGATGTGTCGAAGAACAGTCCACCGTAGTTACTTACCGCAGCGTGTCCTGATTGCCAGAGACCGTGCCAACACTCCGCAGCCACCGCGTTTCACAGCGATTCATTTGCACAACACCGCACATCGATAAGGCGCTCAACTTGAGGTAGTTTGCGCAATACAAAGGTTACAGGATGGTTGTGAGATCAATTGATTCAGCAAACTGTCATATGTACTCGGTGAGTAGCGCGGGCAATCTCCGAGTCCCCGCCAATCAGCTGCGCCACACTTACGGAATATGATGCGATGTCGTACATATATTGCTGATTCATATTGTTATCCGCTGACTAGTACTCTTTGCTGACTGTGCAGACGTTTCCAGCGGAGGCGAGGCTGTGCGGCGCAGCTGAGGTTGGTCGATGCATAATGCATCACGATCGGAACGGCGTAAATAGGGGGTATTGCGCCATGGCCAGCGCTCACTCGTTTGCTCAACTATTTCCTTACCGTATATCCATCCCTGTTGTAAAATGGCACCTATTGGTACACTTTGGGGTAACGCTGACCAGCGTCAGACCAAAGTCGTACGTCAGGATCGCTTCGGCGTGGTTCTAGAACAAAGCTCACCTATACTCCCAGATTCTTAGTGTCGCAGTTGTCAATGGGTTTGAGCTTAATACACCCGAGTGGTCGTTCAAGAGCAAACCTGCCGAATTTGTGGCCAAGTTCCCGTATGGGAAGATCCCTTCTTTCGAGGGTGCGGATGGATTCAAGCTGATCGAAGGTGCTCCCATCGCCCGGTATTGTGAGTGGCACAGTGGGCGTGGTCAATTGGCACCTGTCATTTACGCGTCTCACTCCAGTGAGCAGCATCGGTTCCGTGAACCTGTTGGGCGCCAATGCACATGAAGTGGCCCTCGTCGATCAGTGGTTACACTTTGCTGAACACGAAATCGGCATTCCGGCAGGGCTCGTAGCAGGGATGATCTACGGCTACTTTGCGCCATTCACGCCCCAGGTCGGTTTTTACGATTGCCTCCGTCGTCGATGCGTTCGGCTGATGGTATACACTGACAGATTTTGAATAAGAACACGGACAGGATCATTAGTGCGCTCGAGCATTTAGAGTCGCATCTCGCGGCGCGTCCTTCGGGTTACGTCGCCTTGGATAGTTTAACCCTCGCCGACCTTGTTCTGGCTGGCGCGATTCACGCTGCTTCGAGCAGGGCGCTCGGGGCTGTTGACCGTGCGAAGTTCCCCCACGTTTTTGCCCACTATGCAAAGGTAACTGCAGATGAGAGAATCAAACAATACTGGGGGACGGAAAACTTTTTGGAGGCTCGCATCACCGAACCTAAGGCGGCGCCATTCTAAAGGGTGAAGAGGGGCATTCGGTGGAGCGAGGATTATTGTAAGATAGGAACGCAACCGCGTTTTCTGACCGGTATTTGTTTCCGAGTCATGGTACGTCTTGAGGAGGTCTTTCATGCCCGGGCCGTTGATGAAATGTAGAACGAGAGTGAATTTCATGTTTTGAATTGGAAACCTTGTTTTGTATACCGAGTATAAGGAGATTCGCATGTAGCATCGGCAACTCAGCCCACTGGCAACGCTCCGAGAAATTCATGATTCATCGTCTCTGAAAGTCGGGGTGCTGTACTTGGTGGAATACTTCTCTCCTTGCTGTATCCTCACTGAAACCGATTCGGGTGCGGAGTACGACGCAGATGCAAATTGAACTCTTAAGATCTTGTCCCGCCGTGTGATTGCACTGACCTCACTGAACAGAACCTCTACTATAAAACAGAAGAATTTTGGTCTCGTCGTAATCAACCTTGGGAGCCACAAAGTCAGTACTCTGTATAAGGCTCAGATGGAGAAGAGAAACAACAAAGATAAAGACCTAATACATGTGAATAAGTTTAATTCATTGGTCAACAGGGAGCGGACAAACCCCCAAAGCTGACGGCCTTCGTGCTATGAGTTTGACTTGTTACTCAATGAGTGAAGACCCTACAAGAACTTTCGCCTTGACCACCGGCGTGCACATCATCAACGTAGTATTCTGGTCCGGATCTTCCGACTCCGTGATGACTTCCTTCATCAATCCTAACTGAGTCGTGCACAAAACCTTCTGGCCCCTGCCAGGTCTCGCCCGACCTTTGTGGTAATCCACCTCCATGGTAGTCCCGTCGAATATCTGACCGGCATGTGCATTTATGAGTTTGAAGTCTGCCACCCGCGCATTCCAAATGGATCTTCCAAGGTTTTCAGAGATCGAGACGATGTACAATATCTTGCGTTGAAACCTATACGAGATCTTTGAGTACGCGGCCGAAGCGGAGGTGACACAACCAGCTGCCAAGGCGATGTCTGAAAGCCCCCGGATAGTGTCTGCGACGAAGTTGTCTGTGTCACTGGGGATATAAGCATGTGTGAGAGAACGCCAACGAGCGGTAAAGATCCGAGACTCTGTTGTTGTCATGAATAAAATACTCGCTAGTTCGTGGAATTAAACTCCTTGCCTGAATCCTGCACTCGGCTGTATATCCCGCCGACAACTTTGTCGCGCTCTTTATCCATCGTCCATGAAGAAACCATCTGGTGTACGCGAGAAATGAGGTAGGTTCGGAATGCTACCGGAAGGCACGAGGCTATGACGTCCCGTCGCATTGTTCCTAGGCGATTTGCCAAGGGTTGGGAAACAAGTTCTGTAGCTCGCTGTACTGCAAAGGCCCGTTCCTCGACAGCCGGAGACTGCGAATTGTTCAAGAGATATCTAGCCATGAAGACTGACGTCAATTGAATGGCTAAATTGAGCCTTTCAAGGGTCTGGACGATTGTGTACTCGGAGTATGCATCTGAGATCGTGATGAAGCGCTGGACGTCGCATAATTGGGACTGATGATCTGTAACTGCAGCCCTGAGTTCTGTCGTCTGCTGGTTGTAACGTTGGTGGACCCCGTGTATGTTTGATTGGAAGTATGCGACGTCACTGCGGGCAGAGATGAGCTCGTGGGATACATCGGGAAACCGGTCGAGGTCTCGTTGCACGGCGTCAACCTCTTCCCATTTGGTAGCAATTGAATGGTTCAGGTCCTCCAGTCGAGCTTTGAGCGCGGAAATTTTGCGGTATCTGAGCTGGCGCGACCGCGCCTCGAAGCGACTTCGAAGGTTCGTAAGCTGGCCTTGGAGGATTTGGACGAGCTGTTGTGTCGTGGTAAGTGAGCAAGCTACGGCATCGGGAGAGGGGAACTTACGTTATAGCAGTATGGACCTGAAATGTCCCAGACATTCCATATTGTAATGGTTTTTCCCGCACTAGTTGCCATGACATGACTTGGACTCGTGGAGATAGCCATGGACGTGACAATATCAGCATGGGTGATGGGAGACGAGATTTCAAGTTGTTCGTGCGTTGCCGTATCCCAGAAGGAGACGGACGAATCAGTGGAACCTACGATGCACGCCACATGTCCATGGTGCCACTGATTCAGACTTGTAAAGGCAATGCGGCACGTGCGAGGACAACCGTCATCGTTATGAATCCGCCACTTTGAGAGTACAATACCAGTCGTTGCGTCGAGGTGATGAATGTAGCCATCACAAGACAAAACGAATAGATGTTTGCTGTTGCAATGCCAGGTGATGGATGGCTTGAGGTAGTACTGACGGCATTCTGAGTCAAGTTTGCTTAAATGGCCGCTTTTGTTTTTGTAAATCCGAACCATCCACGTCGTTGCGATAACTACAAACTGTCCGTTCGGCGAAAATTTTGCTGCGATGACCGAATCGCCATAATGTGTGGCGCTAATTTCCTCGCTACTCCACCATGACCAGACACGGGCGGTCCCATCATCCGATCCTGTGAGGATTAAATCCGTCTCGTCAGGAGAGATGTCGACAGCATTCACGTTAGCGTCTTCATGTCTTTCGATCACCAATTTTTGGCTGTGCCTGTGAAACACCCTCGTGAAGCCCCCAGTAGACCCACTCACGACCCATCTTCCATTTCGCGACACCGCAATGTCTAGGATACCGCCCCCCGCATCCATTGGGTTCCCCACTTCCTTGCCATCACCTATCTCCCAGCATCGAATTTTTCCGTTGCTTCCACCGGCCATGACGTGTTTCCCATCGGCAGTGAACACAACTGAATGTATGTCATCTCCACCATCAATCTCGATTACCTTCGTGTCCATGATCGAGGTATGGGCCGTCTGAAACGTCAGTATGCTATCCGAGTCTTTGATTACATCGCCTTCGTCGTCTCCGCTTTCTTCGGCTTTACTCGACAACCCACCACCTTCCCGTACGGTATTTGGGGCCCTTGTCAATGTCACATCTTCGATTGCTTCATCGTCATCTCGGCTCGGCCCTTTTCCTTTTCCCTCGATCTTGCTTGATTCGGCAGCCTCGGTAGTGCCTAGAGTGCTCGTCATTATTGCTTCCTCGATCCCCTCGCTTTTCCCATCTCGATTCGCTCTTTCTTCCTCTCCTCCCACCTCGCTCGACACTTCACTACTCTCCTGGACTATGTTGGATGCCCTCGTCCACATCACGGCTTCGATGCCCTCGCTTCGCCCGTCTTGGCAGTTCAGCCCCCCTTCCTCGACCGTGCTGTGCATGTCGATACTGGAAGCCCTGTTTGAATGTGTCCTCGTCTGTATCCTATCTTCGATTCTTTCGTCTTGGTCGGCTCGGCTCGGCTCTTCTTCCATTCCCTCGACTTTGCTGGACATGGCAACACCCTCCTGTATTGTCTTGGAGGCGCTGTCCGGATATGGCGCCGTCGATATCGCATTCTCGACTGTCTCGCCTTCGCTTTCTTCATCTCTGCTTTGACTTTCTTTCTGAGCCTTGCTGCCCACGGCAGCGATCTCATTCGACTCTTGCACTCCGTCAGTTTGTCTTTCCTTCGTGCCATACATTACTACTCACCGTTATCATTCAGTCCTTGAAGGAGTCGGCGTAATCCGGAAAACTTCAAAAACATTGGCAGCATGACAGTACGACAACAAGATTGACCGGGTGGTTGTTGACTCGCAGAAACCCTTTGCTCATCTAGCCGTCGAATTCCGGAGGTTGACTTTGAAACGCAGCTATATGTAAAGTAAATAGCCCCTGAGATTAGAAGTGACAGAAGCGCGTGACGCGTCGTGCAAGTGGTGTCACGACTCTTCCTCCATGTCGAGCCTGAACAAGCTTGCTGTTCGGGGCATCCGCTCCTTTGACGACAAACAAGTCTCCGTCATCGAGTTCTTCTCTCCTGTCACCGTCATCGTGGGACACAATGGGAGTGGTAAGACGACCATCATCGAATGTCTCAAGTACGCCACCACGGGCGATCAGCCACCCAACACCCGTGGGGGCGCGTTCGTGCACGACCCGAAGATGGCCAACGAGAAAGAGGTCAAGGCACAGGTCAAGTTGCGCTTTCTTGCCGCAAACGGACAGCGGATGCTCGTCGTGCGGAATTTGTCGGTGACCGCGAAGAAGACGGGGCTGTCGATGAAGACGTTGGAGAGCATCTTGGGATTGGCGGACAGTAATGCCGAGAAGGGAGGCAAGGTGAGTGTGGTCTACTTGTGACGGGTGTCGTGCGCTCACGTTACGTAGAGAGGGGTGATCTCGACCAAGTGCGCCGAGATGGACGCAGAAATTCCACATTTGCTCGGTGTGTCCAAGTCGGTGCTCGAGAACGTCATTTTTTGTCATCAAGAAGAGTCGTGGTGGCCGCTTGCAGAGCCTGCTGCCTTGAAGAAGAAATTTGACGACATTTTCGAGGCGACGAGGTCCGTGTATCGTCACTTTTGTCGCATATACGGTACGGGTAACATCGAACAGGTACACTAAAGCGCTCGACTCTATCAAATCGCTACGCAAAGATCGTGTCGCGGATCTCAAGGCAGACAAGGAACGTCTCGAGTCTCTTTCCAAGGAGAAAGCACACGCAGACAAGCTCCGTACGCGTATAGTCGACCTCAACAACACCATCACTTCTAAGCAGCTTCAATACGAGGAATGCAAGGCAAAATACGAAGAACTCGTCAAGAACAATGCGCACTTTTACGAATCTGCCACTAGGTTCCGAGAGGTGTACGTGAAGGTAGAAAATCTGCAGCAGAAGAAGGAACATTATCAGCAAGAGCTCGCAGAGGTTCGAGAGACGGTTGAAGAGATCGAAGGTATGGATGCCGTTGCCGTAGGTCATGCGGACTGAATGCTGGTTTGTGTAGGTTCTGACGAAGAACTGCAATCTCGTTTGCGAAACTTTGACGAAAACATTGCCAAGCAGAAGCAGAATAGAAGGCGGCACGAGTCGGAACGACAAGACTTTGAAGACGAGCTTGCGAGAGCTCGTCGCACGCACGTTGAACTCATCAACGAACACGGAGAGCTAGCTGCAGAGGCGAAGGTATGTTCCGGAAAATCTTCGTAGTGATGTCTTGCTGATGACTACATCATCTCACAGGCGCATAACCGTCGCTTGAGTGAACGCGAAGAGCTTATTCGCGAGATTAGCGACAAGCATAACATCAAAGGATTCAACCACACCCCCCTGGAGCGCGAAAAGGTCAACGAGTTCATTTATCGACTGGGTGACCTCCAACGCAAGCAACGCTCCGAGTATGAAAAGCTCCAGAGCGAGATCCGCGGTAAGAACGACGAGTTCAATCGCAAGTCGAGGCAGTTTCACACGGAGTTGGAAAGCTTGAAGCTACAACGCAGCAACACTCGTGAACAAATCGTGCGTTACATTGTTACTTGTTAGCGCTTGTTGTCGTTGACCTCGATTTGTTTTCGTCTGATAGAGAGATAAACATGAGGCCATATCAAAGGCGGAAACGGTTGTCGAGACGATGCAAGGATTGGCGTCAGAGCTACGGACGTTGTCTGGGGACATCGAAGAGAAGAAATTACGCCTCGAAAAAGTCAAAAAGGACATCAAAGAAGCTAACTTCGAGGAGCGTTTGAGCGAGCGAACCTCCAAAGCGAGGGAGATGGAGGACAGGCGCGATGATCTGAATACAGAGCTCAGGGGACTGAGTTTGCAGGCGGACGCACGAGCAAGGTTGGATTTGAAGCGGGCGGAAAAGAGAAGCAGGAAGCTCGAAATCACCAATACGTGCGTAGGCTCCCGATGGGGGCTTAGGTGATCGAATTTACAAACTCATCAATGATTATTTTACAGGCTCGAATTGTGTAATCCCAAGTTCCGAAAACTGGTCGGCAAGGATGCCCTCCCAGCGAATATGGAACGCGAGATCGATCGCGTCTCGAGGTTTGCCACGTCATCTTGTGTGAAGCCGTCGACTGACTCTAAGGGATCAGGGACAAAGAACACGAGCTTGCCGAAGCGGAGAGCGAATTGGCGAACTTTAGCAAGACACTGCAGGCAGCTGAGACGTCCCTTTCTCAAGCGAAATCACAACTCAAGAGCAAACAAGATGAGCTGAAACGTATGTTCCTATCATTTTCTTGTCATAATTTCTGTGGCGTGTTCCTTCCGCTGACATGCGTGTTATGTTATGAAGAGGTAGAGAAATATTTGAAGGAAAACACATTGGGAGGCATTCCCTTGAACGATGCACTCGAGGAGGCACGAGAAGCTGTCAAAGACCTCACCAGGTATATGATGATTTCAACGTTCCACTCCCATCACTGACTTGTGTGCACGCGCTCGCAATCAGTACAACGAGCAATAGAGCTGGCATGGTAGGGGTGTACGAGACATTCCTCAAGGTTGGGAAGGCGAAGAAGACTTGTCAAGCCTGCAGCCGACACATGGATGACAGGGAACTGGTTGTATTTGAGAGATATGTACGTTTGTTGATATCAAGGGGTTCATTCTAAACTGATCGCTTGGCGCGTGTAGCTCAAGGAACAAATTAATAAAAGTAGCTCACCCGAGGCGGCAGCGAACGATGATAAGGAACTGAAGGAATGGCGGAAAGAGATGGATCGACTGGAAAAAATGTTGCCTGTTCAGGCGTCAAGGGATCGCGTGAAATTGAATGATATACCGGCTCTCGAGAAGCAGATCAAGACAGCAGAGTCTGAAATCCCACCTAGTAGCGAGCAATGCGAACAGGTACGTGGAAAGCAGTGCTCACTCGGAGGGTAGACGTTCCCGAGGCTCAATCATTCCCCTTGTCAGGCCGAGCAAAAGGTCGCTGACATGAAGAAGGAGATTCGTGACGTCGGCATGCTGAAACAACATGCAGTGGTGATCACCAAGAACCAATCCGAAATTGAACGTCTCACGACTGAAATTGGACATTTGGAAGAAGAACTGAGTTCGACTGGCACATCCAAGACAGCAGACGACGTCCAGACAGAGTTGGATTCGCTCTCAAACGAGATGTATGTGCATGTGTACAATTTCCTTGTGGGTGCATGTCTAATAATATGACCATCAACCTCCCCGACAGCCGTGCGAATGAGCGAGAACGACAGGCTATCATGACGGACCGTGATCGCCAGAATTCGTCGCTCCGGACATACGAAGGAGACCTTCATGCTATGGAGAAGAAAGAGAACACACTTTCGAATCAGATTCGAGACAAGGATATTATGGAGGAACGGATCGTTGTCATGACGAACGAAATCGGTGCACTGAGCGTCAAGTTGAAGGTTTGATCTCACGTCACCGGCTATTTGTCATGGACCGAAATATTGTGGTTTTCTAGGAACTAGACGCGAAGCTTGCCGAGGCACAAGCACCTATCGAACGTCTAGAACAGGAGCACCAACATGTCCAAGCCGAGTTGAACACCAAGCTAGCCGAGGCACAGAGGTCCACGCAGGAGATGAACATGAGTGTTGATAAGCTCGACAATATCAACAAGGTTGTCGATCGGTGAGGGGATGATCATTTCCTCCTTGATGACTCAAAGGGCTCATATTTGGCGGTGGCATAGCTACGTCCGGGAAAAACGCGCCCAACTGCTGACAGAGTGCGCTGATAAGATCGAGCATTTCGAAGTCGAAATTACGGAATTCGGAATCAAAATCGACAGCGTGCGGGAGACAGTTGCCAAAATCGACCGGGAGATCAACGAGAGCGGGAGTTTGATATCGAGGCTCCGGGACAACATCCGGATGAGGCGACTGATGAAGGATATCGAGGCGACGCAAGCCGAGATTGACTCGCATGACATGGAGGGAGCCGCGAAAGCGAAACGGCAGTTTGAGGACCGGTATCAGGCCGAGAAGCAACGTGAAACGGAAATGCAGAGCAAGGTGTGTATCGTGACTTCTCTTCTTTTATTGACGCCGGGCCGGACTCATTCATGTGCTCGCCTGACGGTCGGATCTTCTTTAGTACGCCCATATTGGGGGTGAAATCAGTTCACATAATGAAACGTTGAAGCAAGTGGAGAAAGACCTGCGGGAATACAAGGATATTAACAAGCGGTATACTGATCAGTTGGTCAAAGTCAAAGTGAGTTCAGTGTCATTGTGATTGTTGCGGCGTTTTAGCTGCGATAGATGTCGGACATGGCGAACAATGACCTCGAAAAGTACGCGAAGGCGTTGGACAAGTGGGTGTTGACTGACTCGAATGATGGCTTGGCGCTGACGCCTGACACAGTGCGATTATGAAGTACCACAGTCTGAAGATGGAGGAAGTGAACGACACGATGCGACACTTGTGGAACAAGACGTATCAGGGAACAGGTGAGCTGAGACACGCGGTAGGAATTTCCGAAGAGGTCGCTAATAAGATTGACTAGACATCGATGGGATTAAGATACGATCCGATGTGGAAGGTGGCGCGTCTAAACGGTCGTACAATTATAGGGTATGGTTCTTTATGAGAAGCTGCGAACTGAATTCGTTGCTGAGCTTCTGGGCAGGTCGTTATGACGAAGGACCAGGTTGAGATGGACATGCGGGGACGGTGTTCTGCTGGCCAAAAGATGCTTGCTTCGCTCATCATCCGGCTTGCGCTCTCCGATTCGTTTGGGCAAAACTGCGGTATATTGGCGCTGGACGAGCCGACGAATGCGCTCGACGTGGAGAACATCGATGCGCTGGCAGAGAGCTTGGTTGAGTGAGTGCGGCGATTTACTGAGGCACGGATGGCTAAATGGGACAAACGCCACGCAGTATTATCAATGAACGCAAGAACCGGTCGAATTTCCAACTGATTATTATCACCCACGACGAAAATTTCCTACGGAAGCTGGGCCAGAGCGACGTGATGGAGTATTATTGGTAAGCTGCGACGACTAATGAGTGTTTATTTATATTTATTTTCTTATTTGAGGCGGGTGTCGCGGGACTCAAGACAGAAGTCGGTCATCGAACGGCAGAGATTCCGGTAGAGGAAGGGAGAGATATCCGACGTTGAGTGGGGTGACATTTGACTTTTTGGTGTTTGGGTTATTAGTTCTTCTCCGTTAGGCTGTGCGGTATCCCGCGTGGACCTGCCAGTTTGGAGCCGACAAAATATTGTTTTATTATTGCCATCATGACGTGTGGAGAGTTGCGATCTCGACACCGCTGAGCATGTCTAAACACGGTCAGGTCCCGAGGATGACGGCACCAGGAGGACCCGAGTTACGCTCACTTTATCTTGCCGTGCTGCTGCTTTCCCTTGGCCATCTCTTCCTCCTCCCCGATGGCCCAACCTCCGCCGTCACGATTCACCCTTCGAGGTTTCCTCTCTTTACCGGTAAGTGTACTTGCATCTTTGATGCTCACTACTTCCGACCAGTTTCACCCCAGTATCGGCTTTGTAATCCACCACCCGCGGTTGGCAAGGTTCGCTCGTGTGGTGTCACCCCCATCCTTAATGTCCGTCTCGACGACGTCCTCACACGTCGCCATCTCCCCCCAATTGGCCTCAAGGATCTGGAGGAATACCTCCTCTACGTCGAGCATGCGCCCGAGAATCTCTACTTCGTCCTCTGGCTAAAGGACTACACCGCCCGTTACAACGCCTGGGCCCAACGCGAAAAGACGTCCCTCGTCAGCAAAAAGGAAAAGATGATGACCAAGATGCAGCACCAAAAGTTCTCCCTCCCGCCCACGCCGGATCCTGCCCTCGCCATGTTTTATCTCCGCGCGAAGCAGACGTTCTTTACCCCGAATGGCGAGTATGAACTCAACATCCCCTCGGACGTCCTTGCGCCGTTTCATACATCGCCGCATGCGCATGTGCAGGCGTGGCGGACGCATGGTCAAGATCAGAAACCTGTGTGGGCCTCGCAGAGCATCCACCCTGATCCTGCCGTGTTCACCGAGGTGTCCGTCGAGGTGCGGAATATGCTCAGCGAGTCTTTGAGACGGTTCGTGCGTGCTGCATACACCAACGTAGGGTCCCAACGTGCGGTCTGTGGCATCATGGGCGGGTGTTTCTTTACGGTTGTTGCCGGACTGGTGCCGCTCGTGTTGACGACTGGTCGCTGGAACATGGGTTCTCACACGCGTTGGATTCGATGGACTGCCTTTCCCGGATTGTGGCTCGGTTTGACTGTGTTGATCGCGAGTCTACAGGGTGTAAGTGAGACGTGCGTTTCTGGGCGGTGTCACTAACGGTCGAACGCTTTCGTCAGATATGCCTGATGGTGTATGTGTTTGGCGACCTTCGGCAACTTCGCAAGTTTGAACTCTCGCGACTGGCGATATCGCGGCCGATGCAAGCGCCCACCTCAGCGCCTGTCAGGTCCGCGCATCACGCTCAAACGCTCTCGGCGCTCTCAGAGACCACGTCTGTATTGTCGTCCCCGGCGTCGACTACGTTTGATTCCCCCACGTCACAATATGCTTATGCCCCTCACTACCCTTATGCACAAGTGTCTGCAAGTCAGGTCGAGACATACTGCGACTCCTGCGCGTCAGAGGGCCATGGGATGGTCCCGCGCAACGATATCGACGTTTCTCCTGCGCTATGGGACGACGTTCCCGCGCCCGAGGGGCCTGCCACTGCGTCGTGCCTCTATCGACCAGAATACCGCACACCCCCGTCCTCCATCGCATACATGGAACCCGTGCATGTCCGGACAGAGTCCCGATCCACGCGACCGTCTATCTCGACGTCTGCCACCGGTAGCGCCGCAATCACGGATCCGAAATTGACAGCCCGGAGTCCTCGGAGTAGTACGAGAAGCGCATCTGAGTTTGGTCCGACGGCTGGTTTCATCCCCAACGACTACAATGGCAGCACGAGCAGTCTGACCGACATGGCGCGGTCGCTCCGTAGTCAACGGAGTGCATGTTATTTTGATTTTGACTCGTTACCGACGAATTTGCCTGGGCACCGACGGGACGGGACGGGTGTCGAGAGTGCGCCGGTGCCATTTCCCACACAGACAGTGAGACCCGCGACATCGACGTCGTCGCTCGACAAGGGCGTCGGTCCCTTGTTTGGACGTATGCAATACAAATGCAATCAGCAACGCTCGCCGGCGTTCGAGTCAGCGTCACCCCTGGAAAAGGGTGTGTCTGGATCGTCACCGGCTAAACGCACATCGCGCGTCCGGATAACACTGACGACGTTGATACCCTCGTTTACGCGGGGTGTACCTGCGTTTGCGGCGCCGCTGACGCAGGTACAGTCACCGGTGGTGAAACGTGCACAATGGGAAGTCGTCGTCCGCGCAGGGTTTCTTGCGGCGGTGATCGCCACTGCGTTTACGGGTCTTTTGGTGGGTGCGGTGCCTTGACGCATGGGCTTTCGACGCCCGTGCCTGGGATGATTTATGTTCATTCCCTTTCCCCCACCGTCCTTCCTGATCCCGTTGTTAGAGGTTGATTTCATCTCAGGGTCTCGTGGTGGTGGTGTTTGTATTGCCCTTCCTTTAATCCCTGTTTCATCTCCCTTTTCGTTTACATACTGCGGGCGTCTTTCTCTCGTTTGGTTGTCCCACGTCCGCACCACACGCCACTTACTTCTTCTCGTTCTCTATGACACATCCCACCGTCCACGGCCCTGCTTGCTGCTGCCGCTATAGCTACACCCGCAAATAGTACTCCCTCTCGTTCCTCGTCTCGACGTCACCCCTTTTATTTGGCACCGTCGCGAACGCATAATCCATTTATCACACTCGTCATCACCATACCCTATTTCCATCCACATCGTTTTTCATGACGCGATTCCACGGGTGCTGGTTAGTTTGCACCTTTACAGATGTATTTTTGCTCTTCTTTTTCGTTCCATACTATGCCCTGTTGTGCTGGTGTATTACGACTCTGCTTAGGAGATCAGGCCATCGATCGTCGGTCCCGTCTGTGTTTAAGAGGCTGTGGGGATGGGGTGGTTGATGGTGAATGTGACCATGCTGGATAATGTATCTCGAGATGCGTTCCAAGCGTCGAGTGCGTGTGATCAATTGGACGGACGTGATCTCAGACGGGTTTTCTTGAATCATCGTGCGTCGTGGGCCCCTTCATCGGACGTCTGTCACGTCCGGAAACTGCACGAACATGGTACGGCCTGACGAAGCCACGTCGGGGGGGGGGGGGCCTCACCATCCGGTACGACGAATCCCATGGACGTCGTCTTGCTCATGACGTCACATAGCCATACGCATATTCGACCCTAACGAGGTCATACGCGTACGTATGCGTGAGGGTCGCGAAGAAGGGGTCGGCAAAGTATGTGACCATCGTCATACTTACTTACTTAGCGTCAAAAGCTCCAAGTACCCGAGCAGTCGCAGGGCCACCGTTCCGTTAATCAGGGGAGGAACAATTTCCAGCGACGAGAAATTCCGTCCTTACTCAAGACCACCACTTGTGCAAAATGCATCCTTCGATTCGTCGACATCGGACACGACAAATCTGCTGGAACCAGCAAATTTTATTGAGCGCAGAGTAAGATTTTCGACATCAAGTAAGGCAGGAACGGCGGCAGATATACATAATCGTCAACCAACACGAGAAGACAGATAGACACCATCCTCCAAACCTCAGCAGACGTTCAAGGAGAACAAGAGCGACATCACGATTCTTGAGCCCGAGATACCGATATTCGAGTGGCTGACATTAGCCCCTGCAACAGCCTCGTGCGCAAAAAGCGTGAAAACACCCATGCACTCCTTGGAACCGACATGCACTGTCTCTCCTACCACCCTGGTCCTGAGCATCAGCATTTAGTGTGCATGATGATCCCCCTACATGTTCTTCATAGCCATGAGTGACGATAGTTGGATGGATTTGAACCAGCACTCCAGCGACTATTTTACCACGACACCCTGTACCCACAATGTAACAACCCAGAATGCGAAAAGTCGATTACATAAACTTACCTGCCACATTATAGGCCTAGATTGGACTTGGAGCAGCAAGGCTCGAGAATACGAGGGTTCGAATGCTCTCGAGTTGTCCGAGTGTGTGCGCTTGTGCAAAGCGATTAGACGCAGCGTCAACATGCGGCACTGTGACGAACTCACCGGTTGGCAGAAGGTTCGACTGCAGAATCGACCCTCAGGCTGGATCACCGCGGGTGGAGGCTGGTGCAGCTCCTTCAGCAAGTTGGCCCGAGGCTCCCGGTCAAGCCTGCGGAATGTACCATCGCAGGGAGCGCAAGAGCTACGCAGGTGATGTTCGCGAATCGAGACGGAGTTCGGATTAATGGAGGACATCACAAAGAACTCGAACCAAGTCTGAGTCCAAGTCCGGCCAGAACGCGCTGGACCGGGAAAGGCGGTTCGTTGGGAGACGACCATCGAGAAGCGATTGGTGATGCAGCGCGCGTGCCCCTTGATAGGGTGGAACGGGTGGTCAGAAAATAGCGACAACGACGGGATAGAACGGTTGACTGCGACGCATTCGAGGTCGGGATGTTCATTCGTTGAGAAGCGAGAAAAAGTCTAGGAGGATGACGGCGACGAAAGAAGAGGGCGTCGAGACGATGGGGTTCGCTCGACCGTGACAGTCGAGGGGTATTTATACATTTTGACCGCAGGGACCGAGCCTAGGAATGCAAACATTGGAATTTAACACACTCGAAGTTGGTATTCAAGTTGATGCAGATCCAAGTTGACGTGCAGCGCTGAGAAGCAATCGTTGACTCTCACACACTGTTGGCAGAGCCTGTAATTGATGCCCCGGCATCATGAATCTTATAGTTACCAGTGACGTCCGATAGCACGCAACCTCAGAATCACTCGGGCACGAGAGCATTGCGCATCAGCGAAAAGGTAGATGTCTAGCAAGGCCAAACAAGGCCTTGCAGGGTCTTGCCAGGCCTTGCAAGTACACCGGCCTTGCTAGATCATGGAGGGAAACACTCCGAGCTCGTCAGGCCATCCAAGGTAGCCCCGTTCCGACGATCTTGCTTGGCATTGCGAGGTCAGTCTTATCAAGCTTGAGCTCGTCAGGCCATACAAGGTGATGGTACGTCAAACAAGGCCTTGCAAGGCCCAATAGGATTAGCCACGACATACATGGTATAGTAGCACTAGTTACTATGATCTGTAGAGTCCAAAACAGGCGAAATACTAGTATAAGCGATACAGCAAGACCTGGAGCAGGAGAACATGGAATAATGGAGCAACTGAGAACAAGAATCGTTGCGAAAAGTGATAGCGGTGAGCGAGAACAAGGGGAATGATCGAAAGCACGAGCAATTTTCGTTGGAAAACGAGGACAATGTTCTAGACCGTCTGGAGGTATTCGAATGATGTGGCGGAGGGTTGGCTCAGAAGACGGACGATACTAATGGTATTCAGGTTAGCAAACGAGAAGCATCGGGACGAAAGACGGACTCGAATTTTAGAATCCATTGGCACGCTTTCCACGCACAGGGTTCCGTTTTGCCGGCGCAATTTGAGGCTTGGGTTTTGTGGATTTTTCGCCTTCTTCAGCGGTGGGGCTACATCGTCGCCGTCTTTTGTGGTGCCGGGGGGTTGCGAGAGTTTCAAGTGGACACGGCGACGCTTGGGGGGAACGCCCCTGGCTGATTCTTCAGCACTATTGATATCATCGGGGAGCTGGGAGAGTTGTGAATCAGTGTGGGCTACCACACCCCCATCTGCAGTGTCGTGATTAGTAGTTTGAATGACGGTGTGGGTGTTCAAGGAAATATTGTAATAGTTACCATTGGAGTCGTCTTCGTCAGATGGGTTGGAGGACTTCTTGGGGGCTGCCTTATATTCGGAGCGCTTTAATTTTGCGACAGACGGACGGGGTGTGCAGTTCCTGGATGGGACCTCAGGGAGATTAATGTCCTCGTCAGCACGAGAAGAGGGGGCCACTTCGTATTCGGAGCGCTTCGGCTTTGAGACGGAGGGATGGGGTGCGTTGTCACGGTTCCTGGATGGGACCTCAGGGAGATTAATGTCCTCGTCAGCACGAGAAGAGGGGGCCACTTCGTATTCGGAGCGCTTCGGCTTTGAGACGGAGGGATGGGGTGCGTTGTCACGGTTCCTGGAAGGGGCCTCGGGGATATCGATGTCCTCGTTGGCATAGGTAGAGACCGTCTTGGGGGCTGCTTCGTATTCGAACTGCTTTGGCTTTGAGACGGAGGGACGGGGTGCGTTGTTCCTGAACTGGGCCTCGGGGATATCATTGTCCTCGTCAGACTCGACCCAAGGGCGGGAAGAGGACTTCTTGGGGGCTGCTTCGAACTCGGATCGCTTCGGCCTTGCGACAGAGGGACGGGGCGCGTTGTTCCTGAACTGGGCCTCGGGGATATCAATGTCCTTGTCAGCGCGAGAAGAGGGGACCACTTCGTATTCGAGGCGCTTTGACTTTGAGACGGAGGGACGGGGCGCATTGTCACGGTTCCTGGAAGGGGCCTCGGGGATATCGATATCCTCGTTGGCATAGGTAGAGACCGTCTTGGGGGCTGCTTCGTACTCGGAGCGCTTCGGCTTTGAGACAGAGGGACGGGGCGCGTTGTTCCTGAACTGGGCCTTGGGGATATCATTGTCCTCGTCAGACTCAACCCAAGGGCGGGAAGAGGACTTCTCGGGGGCTGCTTCGAACTCGGATCGCTTCGGCCTTGCGACAGAGGGACGGGGCGCGTTGTTCCTGAACTGGGCCTCGGGGATATCATTGTCCTCGTCAGACTCAACCCAAGGGCGGGAAGAGGACTTCTCGGGGGCTGCTTCGAACTCGGATCGCTTTGGCCTTGCGACAGAGGGACGGGGCGCGTTGTTCCTGAACTGGGCCTCGGGGATATCAATGTCCTCGTCAGCGTGGGTAGAGGATTTATGGGTTGCCTTGTCGTACTCCGGTCGCTTTGGCTTAGCAGTAGGGGCACGCCGGGGCACGATAGGCTCTGGTTCAGAGCAGAAGGGGTCTTCTGCTGCGGCTTCCTCTTTGCCCTTTGCCCTTCGGGCACGGATGGCTGTCATGTCGTCGTCACTGCCAGCTCGATCTTTTTTTGCGTTCTTGCCATTCAAAGGTTTAGACGGACCACTACCTGGATTGCAGTGCCTGTAAAAACGGTAAGTTACCAGTGGCGTAAGATGCGTCAATTACACTTACTTGTTCCACCACGCCAGGGTCTCTCGCACCCATAGATCTGATTCATCCTCAAGCATCTCCACGATTCGCGAGTAAAGGTCTTCCAGGTCCATTTCGCCAACTGTCTGGCTCCATTGCTGTGCATGACTCAGTGTAAAGTATGTCTACCATGGCTCTCAGTAACAGCAGTATATGAGAATGAAGGAAGCAAACTTACGATGATGTGAACATATGCGATGATATGACGGTCCACCGAATCAAGTCCCCAGCCACGATTCTTAGCTGGCCTGGCTGCTCGACGAGTAGTAGATTCGTTTACGACGGCTGCAGGACTGAGGAACAAATGCTTGTAGAACTGCGTGGTGTGCATGAGTACCATGCCAAACGATGGAGTCGGACTCTCACCCTGACGATGACATGGTTTCGAAACAACCCAATAGTATTGTCCTTTGGGTCATAAACATCGTCCTGGTAGAAGCCAGTTGGCCATCTTGACGCTTTCATGGGAAAAACACCCTGCGCCAATGCTTCCATACCACTAAAATACCATTAGCGAGCACAACTGACTGCAACACGAACATGAGATCATAATGTACATACCATTCAGGATCTTGGTCGAACTCTTCCAGATCCCTTTGGGGACACAGAAACCTTGCTAACTGTGGGTGGAAAACTCCACGCATTGATTTGGATTCGACCTCCGGAATGGGTGGATCCAAAGTGTCGGACACACTGTTCATGTTCTCAGGCACGTACTTCATCCCTTTATGCTTCACTGAAGCAAGGTCCATTGACCGTCCTTCACTCATTCCGGTGGTAATCTGTTTTCAGTCATTCTGTTGTCAGTGATCATGAATATATGCGCATACACTCACTGCTTGGACAATGTCTCTTAGCCGTGATGGCGTCATAGTGTCATGGTCGAGGTCACTTTGTAGACTGGGAACCAACCTGAGAATTCCGTGATAGAAGTGGAGGTGCTTCTCGATAGTCTCTGGGCTCCTAACCATGACAAAAATAATGTGAATGCATGGTAACTGGATCAAACGAAACATACGCTATGCTGAGGATTTGGCCACCCATGTCGTGCTGAATGCCGGTGTTGAAGGCTTGTTCAGGAACAGTGAAAGGGTCAAGGAGTACGACCACTTTCTTCCCGGCGAATTGATAAATCTCCTTCTCGGTGGCGCTGAGTTTGTCATCACTGTTATCAGAAGCACTATAAGATTAATGCCATGAGTCACGTCGGTATTTATAGATCTAAGATGCATACATACTTTTTGGACTTTTTGTTGGTTGTGGTACCTATCAAGGCACTTGTTAATTCCTTGACCTTGTTTTTCTTGTTGCTGGATGAAGTGGGGGACATCATGGAGAGAGAAAAAGATTGGGGCTTTGCAAAAGAAGTCGTCGACTGATCAGATAACGTAGCATGCTATCAACAAAGACAAACAATGTTACTGATATGGTGGTGTCACACAATTTCCATTTTCAGCCTTCTGCCACAGGCACACCGGCTGCTGCTGCATACACTTCGCCCTGCTCATTTGACTGCCAGGATCATGATCCAGTGTCCCCACTGCCGTGTTGAGGTTCAACCTCGCGGACTCTCTAACCATCTCAGGAGATGGTGCAAAGCACATTCCACATCTCTTGGTGATACACTCCAGAAGCGCCGAGAACGAGCACAAGAGATGGCTATGGCACCGGTCCCGAAACACCATATCTCCAATGCAGACTCAGAGCCTGAGGATTCTGATGGTGGCCAACTGGACAGCCCTCAAAGCCCCACAGGCCATGGACATAGTGTATTGTACCTTTGACTTGTGCAATATATTCATATTTAACAGATTCCACTCATACTCAGCCCGACTTAGATCAAGGCATGATTCCAGAGTACCACCCATCTGGAAGGGCAAAGCAACCAAGTCGTCTTCCCAAACGATATTGTGATCTTGTCCCTGAACCCATGATACCAGCTGAGCATCCCTTGCTTGAGCCTGATGTATCAATTGAAGATGAGCTGGAGATCGAAGCAGATGATCATCAAAGTGACGGTCAATCAGCCTCTGAGTCTCAGGAACAAGCTGAGGACAACCCGACATGGGTCAGCACTGATCCTGATTCCTTTGATCTTTTTCGGCAATATCAAGATGTGTTCCCTACCTATGATCCCGAAAATATGTCGTACTTTGGTCAATTCTGCGATGCTCCGACTTTTGATCATGGCGATTCAAACTCGGATAGCAATTCAGACGACCAGCAACCATGGTACAGTAGATTTAGCACATTTCTTGGAGCTGCGAATCAGCAATATTTCGCACCATTTCTCAATGCCACGACATACCATCTCATGAGTTGGTTTTACAACTCATCCTCAAGCAAGTCTCTCGGTGACCTGGATCGTCTCGTCAAGGAGGTCATCCTCACGAACGATTTCAATCAGGACGATCTCCAAAACTTTAGCGCTACTCGAGAAGCAAAACGTGTGGACCCAGAATCAAATCATTTCACTGCTGCAGATGGTTGGCATGAAACGTCGCTTGAAATCCCGCTCCCTTGCCAAGGCGTCTGATTCCCATCTGAAGGTGATGCTCCAAAATTTAAAGTTGAAGGTCTTCACTACCGAAAACTGACAGAGGTTGTGAAATCTGCATATGGCGAAGTATCTGCAAAGTCCTTTCATACAAAGCCATTCAAGCTCTTCTGGCAACCGGACAAGAACAGACCACCTGAGCGTGTCATTTCTGAGCTATACACAGCTGATGCAATGCTCAATGAGGAGGCGAAACTCAATGCTGCCCCCGACATACCTGGATGTAACCTGGAGACTGTTATCGCAGCCATCATGCTTTGGTCAGATTCGACTCATCTCGCTAGTTTTGGAAACGCGGCCTTGTGGCCTGTGTACATGTTTATTGGGAACCTATCTAAATATACGCGTGCAAAGCCAACCTCATTTTCTGCTCATCACCTGGCGTATATCCCAAAGGTGAGTCAGACATGTGTGAGCGACCCATAATGTGACTAATATATCAAAGCTATCAGATACCATACAGGACATCTATCGACAGACATTTCGTGATCATGGTAGCACAACAGCAGCCACACTCACACATCTCAAGTGCGAAATCATGCAAGCAGTATGGCGATTCTTGTTTGATGCAGATTTTATAGATGCGTACAAAAATGGGCTTATCATCAAGTTTCCTGATGGTATATTCCGACGCGTCTTCCTTCGAATCTTTACATACGCAGCTGATTATCCCGAAAAGTGCAGTCCTATCTTCTCTGTCTTTACTGAGCTCACTCACTATCATTGAACAGGATTCTACTTGCATGCATGAAATTTCTTGGGCGATGCCCTTGTCCCCGTTGCTTCATTGCTAAGAAGAAGATCGATCGCCTGGGTGATAAGCACGATCGGTGGTTACGTGCTCACAAGTTTCGAGTCGACGACCATCAAAGACAGAATTGGATTAAACGGGTTCGCGAGATGATCTTTGTAGAGGGACGAGGGATTATCAGTCGGGCAGTGGAGAATTTAATTGGTGCGAAGTCCTGGGTTCCTACTCGTGTAAGCATGATATTATCGACTCCTTCAATGCTGACATGAAGCCTTAGAATGCTTTTTCAGAGGTGCTTTCCTGCTTTGGATTCAACTTCTATGACATGCTCGTACCAGATTTCATGCATGAGTTTGAGCTTGGTGTATGGAAGGCGGTCCTTACTCATTTGCTCCGAATTCTTTATGCATACGGTCATGAAACTATTCAAACACTCAATAAACGGTTGGTTGGTTATCTTCTCACTGGGTCACAAAAGCTAACAACTGTGACTCGGATAGCTATTGTGAAATCCCCACTTTTGGACGTGACACAATTCGCAAATTCAGTGATAATGTATCGGGACTGACAAAGCTCGCGGCACGTGACTTTGAGGACTTGCTTCAGGTATCTTCTGTTTACTTTTACTGCATTCGTTTGCTCATGTCAGAGTACAGTGCTCAATCCCAGTATTTGAATGTCTTATTCCGGAGCCATTCAACACGGTTGTTCTTCATTTGCTATTTGAACTAGCGACATGGCATGCTTTTGGAAAGCTACGAGTTCATACAGAAACCACTCTCAACGATTTCGACAACTGTACCACACGCCTCGGGAAAGCCCTCCAAAAATTTCACAGGGATGTATGTGCCAAGTTTCACACATGTGAGCTACCGCGAGAGTCAGCGGCTCGCTCTCAACGCCGGAATGCACGAGCCAGTAGAAAGGGAAAGCAAAGGCAGAATGACAAGGAATCTAAAGGTAATACATCGAAGCAGCGTGCCTTCAATATGTCAACGTACAAGCTTCACGCCCTTGGGGATTATGTGAGATCTATTTGGCTCTTTGGTACAACAGACAATTACTCAACACAAGTGGTGAGTACTGTAATAATACTGGTTGCCGGTGATCAACTTTCAGATTAGTTACTAATGTGTATGATCAGGGGGAACTGGAACACCGACGTGTCAAACAATTCTATGCACAAACAAACAAGATCAGGTTCACACAAGGTATAACAAGACAGCAACATAGGGAACGGTTTCTTCACAAATTAAAGGAAGT
This sequence comes from Chiua virens, assembly GCA_019787685.1. Lineage (NCBI taxonomy): Eukaryota > Fungi > Basidiomycota > Agaricomycetes > Boletales > Boletaceae > Chiua > Chiua virens. The sequence continues at coordinate 86,076 of JAHNUO010000034.1, forward strand.
TGAGGCACACCCTGTACCCCAGATTTTGGTCGGCAAGGACTCAGAAAATGACAATATGCCATTTTTGCACTTTGTAGACCAGGAACCACTCCCACGTTGCTCTCCAGCCGACCATTACCAAGTCTCAACATCACAGAAACACTACTGGGATATCTCCGCATGGTGTGGGAGCAATCGGGATGATCCAGCAGTCGAGGTTCGTAAATACTATTCCAAGTTACTGGTATATAACAATCTCATGGGCGCAGAATTTTGTTCCAAAGCTAAAAAACCACCTATTGTCACGTTTGTCAGGTCGCGAGTATGACGGGGATGAAGTGTTACGATAGTTCCGGGTAGGACCTAGCGTAGCCGCAAAAGCGCCAAGTACCAAGTGGCTGCGATAACTCAAACAACCACCACTTGGTATGTGGTGCGCTGAAGAGTCAAATGAAGGAGTTCTGGTCAGCGGGTGGCTACCAGAGAGACGAGTGAAGACTCAGGCGTTGCTGAGAATTGTCCGGTTGGGAATCTATACCCGAGGGACGGTCGAGGGTCGAGGGTATGGTTACCCTGGTCGAGGTTGGTCAAGGGACGACGAGAGAAGTCCCTGGTCGAGTGGTCACAAGGAGGGATCCGAGTGGAGCAGGATACTCAGCTAGATTACGGAGATCAAGACTAGTGTACAGGAGTATCGCTGCTGGGTATTTATACTACGAGAACTGCGCACAGACCAAGTAACTAAAAGGGGTAGGCCAGAAGAGCGGAAGGGCCAAAGGGCCAAAAGGAGTGCGCAGTAATCAAAAGGGGAAATCGTACGATGCGAGAGCAACGGACGATGACGAAGATAAAATGACAAATGCGAAGGCATCGGACGATGACGAAGATGAAATGACAAATGCGAAGGCATCGGACGATGATGAAGATGAAATGACAAATGCGAAGCCATCGGAAGATGACGAGAAAGGAAGAGCGTAAGCATCCGGGTTAGGCCGGTGCCGAGTTATAGGATGAAGTAAAATGAGTACGGATGAACATACGAGGATACCTAGGTATTGAGTAAAGTGAAGTAGTACAAGTGAGACAAAAGAAAGGAATTGTAACATTACCCCCGGAGTACGATCAAAGCACCATGCGAAGATCATCTCTAGAAATCGAATGAATCCCTGACAGGGCTTCCCGTAATATTGGCGTAGCCGTCGTCGTCGATGGGGTCATCACAAGGGGACGGCGAGCGTCGATCAGGAGACGCAGAACGTCGGGGCGCAGAGCGGCGGGCTCGTTGAGGTGGGGGTATAGGGAGTACGGCGCGGCCGTTACGGCGTGAGGACGAGGACGAGTTCGTCGACGAGGACGAGGTAGAGGGGATGGCAGGGCGAGGGGAGCGTCGGCTCCAGGTGGCTCCGGCGGCGACAGGAAGAAGTCGGTCGGCCAGGGGGATGCGAGAGCGTACCCGAGGAGGTCGTCCAGGGCACCGGGATTGGATATGACCGGGGGACCAAGTGAGGCAAATGGGGCATTGGTACATGCCGCATTCGATGCGGATGTGTCCGAGTTTACGGCACTCGAAGCAGGCCTCATGGTAGCGGGGGTGGTCGTCGGGGAGGGATACCTGACCAGTCCGAAAAAGATGTTCGGCTTCTGCGCGGTTGGAGGCGATCATCTCAGCCTCGGTGAATGGTTCAGAAGACGCAGAAGGAGTCGAGGGAGTAGGGGTAGGAGGGCGAGCTCGGGCGGCAAGTTCCGCTTGGTAGCGGCGGAGGTCGTCAAGGAATTCCCCCATTTGCATCTGGTGGAGGACATGCTCGAGGTAAGCGCGGATCCGGTCGTGGATCTGACCCGTGACAGCGGAGAGTAGGCGGTTGTGGCGGTCGCTTCCGAGTAAGTCAGACTGGACGAAGGTAAGGCGCTCGCATTGGAGGTACGCCAGGTAAATAGCGTTCAACGGGGAGTTGAGGTCAAGGTGGTGCTCGATGGGGAAGGCCATAGCGGGGTCTAGGATGAGTTCGTGCATGCGGCGAAAGTACTCGGGGGTAGAGGTCGAAGAGCGAATGGTGTGAGAGTGATAGGGGAGGTCTACTGACGCGATAGGAGGACGAACAGGGTTAGGAACAGAAGTAGGAACAGGCCATTGAGAAGGCGTTCCCCATCCTGCGCTCGCAACTGCTGAAACAGCAGGAGAAGGGGGTCGGGTGGACTCTGAGAGGGAGGATTCGGAGGAGAGGGAGGACTCATTGGTTGCTGGGGTGGCCGGTGGTGGAAGAGGGCAGTGAGGGATGGACGCGGTCGGGGTGAAGACGGGGACGGAGTGGATGATTTCGTTTTCGAAGTCCGGGGTAGAGCAGGAGCGGTAGGTCATTACTGCTTTAACAGAGACGGGTGGTGGAGGTCGAAGTGGGGAACGAGCGGGTCTTGGAGGTGGGAGTGAGCGGATGGGGGGAAAATCCTTGGGATGGGTCCGTTTATAAGCGTCGACCGTGTCCTTGGCGTTCCCTAGATTGGATTCGGGTTCCCAGGAGTCGTCCGCTGCGGAATACCCTTTCCATCGGATCAGGAACTTGCGGTTGTGCGGGTTCCGCGTGTGGCGTAAGATCCACTCAATTTCGTATTCCTCTTCTCCGGCGACGAGGTCAGGTGGGGGTTTCGGGAAGTTCGGGCCGTAGGTTTCTGTTTCGCGATAGGGTGATAACAGCGAAGCATGGAAGACTGGATGGATCTTCCAGGTCTTGGGAAGGCGGAGTCGGTAGGTGAGCGGAGACAGGACTTCCGTGATGGAGAATGGTCCTTCTCGGCGAGATGCGAGTTTCGGGGAGATAAGCTCCCGTTTCAGGTTGCGGGCTTCGAGCCACACCTGGTCTCCTTTAACGAACGGTTTAAATTTGCGGAAGGATCGAGCCTTCATGGCTTGACGGGCAAGTTCGTGAGCGGCGAGGGCTTCGTCGCGAGCGGCGGAGAGGATGTCCAGGCGTTCCTTGACTGCGGGGAGCTTGGTGTCGGATATAATGGTGGGTAGGGGACAGGGTTCATATCCCATCATCAGGAAGAAGGGCGACTTGCCGGTGACAGAGTGGGGGCGGTGATTGTGGGCGAATTCAGCCATAGGGAGGAGATCGGCCCATTTCTCCGGGTTGTTCTGGCAGTACATGCGGAGGTAGGTCTCGACTTCCTGATTGACCCGTTCGGTTTCCCCATCCGATTGTGGATGGTACGCGGTTGATAGGGAAAGGCGGTATCCGATAAGCCGGGAGAGTTCTTTTGCAAATGCAGAAGCGAATTGCGGGCCTCGATCGGAGATAATCTTGTCGTAGAGGCCGAACCGAGTGTATACTTTGTGGAAAAAAAGACAGGCGATGCCTGCGGAGTCGGCTGTTTTCACGGTGGGGCAGAGAATTACCCCCTTCGTAAGGCCGTGGTCGACCACGACCATGAGAGAATCGTAGCCCTCGGCGGAGGTGGGGAGATCCGTGATAAGGTCCACTGACACGTTCTGGAAGGGGCGCGAACACGCCGAGGGAATTGGAGAGAGGGGAGGTGTGGCCGGGTGAGTGTTGACCTTGTGCTGCTGGCAAGCGGCGCAGCCAGAGACGTAGGAACGGACGAAGGAGGCGAGGCCGGGCCACCAGAACTCGGTGGCGACAAGCTGGCGGGTTTTCAGATAACCAGGGTGGCCGGCTGTGTGAGAGTCGTGGTGGCGGGCAACAATTTGTCGCCGGAGTTCAGGGTCAGGTGGGACGTAGACACGGCCCTGATATGTCAGGATTCCGGCGTCATACTTCCAATCGGAGAGACGAGCTCGGAACGATGATGGGAGACCTCCGTCCAAAGCGTTGAGGGTGTCGAGGACTAGAGGATCAGAGACCGACGACTTGGCGATGAGAGACTGTAAGTCTAGGGTTACGAGGTTGACAAAGGCGTCGTCGGGAAGGAGGGTGACGTTCTCATTGTCCGAGTCAGAGGTTATATGGTCGGGACGACGGGATAACGCATCGGGACCGTCGAGGAGTTTCCCGGGGACATGAGAGAAGGTTAGGTCAAAGTCGGCAAGGTCGAGGAGCCAACGCGCCTGGCGGCGGTTGAGGTTCTGGGGTTGACGGAAGTACGTCAGGTTCTTGTGGTCGGAGAAGACCGTTACGGGGTGCGCGCTGCCACGGAGGTGGTGACGCCAAGCTTTGAGGGAGCGAATGACCGCGAGGAGTTCGCGATCATAGATGTCGTAGTTTCTTTCAGCGGCGTTGAAAGACTGGGAGAGGTAGGAACAAGGTTTCCAGTCGCCGTTTGCATCGGTCTGGAGGAGGACGCCACCCGTAGCATATTTGGAGGCATCGGTGGCAATGGCGAAGGGTCGGGACGAGTCAGGAAACCGGAGTACAGGATCCGTGGTGAATGCCTGCTTAAGGCGTTCGAAGGCAGAGACTTGGGACGGTCCCCATGTCCAGGGAGCATCCTTCTTGGTGAGGTCGACGAGAGGTCGAGCAATGGTCGAGTAGTCGGGGATAAACCGACGGTAGAAGTTGGCGAAGCCCATGAACGATCGGACGTCCTTGAGCTTAGTGGGAGTGGGCCAGTCAGCGATTCCGGCCACTTTGACGGGATCCATGGCAAGCTCGCCTGGTCGGGCGATCATGCCGAGGTATTCTACTTCGGTGGTGGCGAAGTGGCATTTTTCAAGTTTCAGGTGAAGGTCGAGCTCCTTCATGCGGGCGAGGACGCGTTTGGTACGTTCCGTGTGGGTTGCCTCATCCTCAGAGAAGATAAGGAGGTCGTCCATGTAAATGATGAGCCATCCTTCAGCAATCATATCGCGAAAGGAGTCGTTCATGAACCATTGGAACATTGCGGGGGAGTTGGTCAGCCCGAAGAACATGACCATAGGCTCGAAGAGGCCGCGATGGGTGATGAAGGCGGCTTTCCATTGGTGTCCGTCCCTGATACGAACGTTGTTGTAACCACATCGGACGTCGAACTTGGTGAATAGTTTGGCGTCTTTGAGTTTGTCGACGAGGTCAGAGATGAGAGGAAGGGGGTAGGCGTCGCGGACGGTGTGTTCGTTGACGTATCGGTAATCTTGACAGGGACGGAGTTTGCCATCCTGTTTCTTAACAAAGAAGAAGGGGGAGGCCTGAGGGGAGTTCGAGGGACGAATCTTGCCGTTGGCCAGATGTTCGTCGATAAAGTCGTCGGTGGCCTTGCGCTCGTCAGGAGACAAGGGGTAGACCTTCCCGACCTTAGGTACAAAGGTATCTTTCAGATGAATTTCGTGGTCGCAGGACCTCGAAGGGGGCATCTGATTGAAGGGTTCCTTCGCGAATATGGATTCGAATTCCGAGTATTCCGAAGGGAGGGTGATCTTGGGTTTCTTCGCTGCGGCCACAAGGGCGGTAGCGTTGGTAAGCTTCTCGGGTTGGGTGGTCCGAACGAAGCGTTGTCCTGCGTGCATGACGCGGTTGACTGAGTGTTGCACGGATTGGGTCGTAAAACGATGACCAGTTTTGGTGCCAAGGTAGTCGTAGAGTTTGCCGTCCCAAATGGGATCGACATCAAGGTGGCGGACAGGACGGATGGGAGGTGGATGGGCGAGTTTGGCGGAGTGTTTGGGTTCGTCGGTGGTGATGGGGGGAAGGTCCGGTTCAGGGGCGGATACAGTGATGGTTTTGGCTACCCAATCGATGACGGGATTGGTGGCCTTGAGCCAGGGGAGTCCTAGGATAACGTTTTCAGAACCACAGTGGATTATGTGGAACTTAACGCGTTGGAGTACTCCGCCAAGAGTGATCCGGAGGGTGGTGGTAAACTTGATGTCTCCGTTCTTGTTCATGGTGGAGTCTACGTTCCTGACCGGAATGGGTTTCGGGAGGCGGTCTTTCGGGAATTTGTGCTTCTGGACAAAGTGCCAGTCGATGCAGTTGATCCCGGCTCCAGAATCTATAAGGGCGCGAGTGTCGACGTCTTGGGAGATAGCGGTAACGTTCAATCTAACTGGGATTTGCATAGATTGGGACGAAAGCTCAGCTACAAGTACATGGGTATGAGAATGGGAAGATACCGGCGTCGAATCGGTCTTCCTCCTTAAAAACCCGTGACCGGGGTGGTCACCTTGTTGACGCTCATGGCGTCCTCGTCATCCTCCTCGACTTCTACTAAGGCGGGGATAGGTTCAGGTTTCGGGGAAGTCTTCCTGACCTTCTTGGAGGTGGATGCGGGAGGGGTTTTCGTCTGGAATGCCGTGCAGGCGGACGTTTGATGTCCGGGTTTGCGACAGCGGAAACAAAGTTTTTGCTCGAAGCATCGCTTTCGCTCTGCCTCGGTGAGTTTAGGAACATAGATAGCGTCTACGTCCATAGCGTCGGGATCTTGCTCCTTCTTGTGAGAGGGGTTGTCGCGGTAAACGACGGTGGCGGTGGGCTTCTTGTTGCGGCGAGCGATCTCGTCAGCGCGTTCCCATTGAGTCTTAAAATGGACGGCTTGGGTATACCACTTGTCGATCATGGTAGGAACCGTATCCATTCCTTGGATGCGCCTCATGAGGGAGGGTGGTAGTCCGGCCGCGAAGAAGTTGATAAGGACGGAGTCAGAGCCAGCTAAGCCAGCGGTGACAACCTTGTTGCGGAAGGAGGAGATGTACGAGGGGACGTCCTCGTTCTTGGTGGTGCGGGTGGTGGATAACCAGGCGATGGCGTCGCCTCTAGTGTCGTGGTGTTCGAAGTCCTTTCGGAACTCCGTCTGCCAATCGACCCAGGTGCCAAAAGATCTTGCGATAATGGATTTGGCGCGGAACGTGTCGGCCCAAGTTAAAGCAGATCCTTCGGTCATGAAGGAGAGTGCGAAAGCAACTCGTTTGTTGTCGGTGTTGTAAACCTCCTCGTTGACGAAGAGGTAGGTGGCGACATCGTTGAGCCATGGTATAGCTCGGTCGTAAGCGCCGTCAAAAGCGGGGGGTTTGCTGAGACGAAGTTCAACTGCCTTGTTAGACATGTTGGTCGTGGTGGTCGCGGTGGAAGTCCGTAAGGGTTGTCCTGACGGGGTGACAATGACGGGGTTTCGGATTGATGATGGTCCGGGGTTCGGCCTTCATGGGGTCATTGGGGACGCGAAGGTGGCAAGTGCTGGGAGGTCGAGTGTTTGGTGAAGACGGTCAGCTAGTCACTGGGTGTCGTCCTCCAAGTCGAAGTTTTCGACGTTGATGTCGAAGTCTGCTTCCTGAGGTTCAGAAAGTGGGGTCGAGGGTTCAGGGTTTTCGTCAGATAGATCAGACGACGGAGTGTGAGATGCTCGGAGGTTCCAAGCAGGGTTCAGGGTTGGACGGGTGGGAGGTCGTCCGGCAATGGTGGGCAGCTAGCTGCGCGAAGGCAGGCTGTATTGGTAGTCTTGATCTTATGTTACGATAGTTCCGGGTAGGACCTAGCGTAGCCGCAAAAGCGCCAAGTACCAAGTGGCTGCGATAACTCAAACAACCACCACTTGGTATGTGGTGCGCTGAAGAGTCAAACGAAGGAGTTCTGGTCAGCGGGTGGCTACCAGAGAGACGAGTGAAGACTCAGGCGTTGCTGAGAATTGTCCGGTTGGGAATCTATACCCGAGGGACGGTCGAGGGTCGAGGGTATGGTTACCCTGGTCGAGGTTGGTCAAGGGACGACGAGAGAAGTCCCTGGTCGAGTGGTCACAAGGAGGGATCCGAGTGGAGCAGGATACTCAGCTAGATTACGGAGATCAAGACTAGTGTACAGGAGTATCGCTGCTGGGTATTTATACTACGAGAACTGCGCACGGACCAAGTAACTAAAAGGGGTAGGCCAGAAGAGCGGAAGGGCCAAAGGGCCAAAAGGAGTGCGCAGTAATCAAAAGGGGAAATCGTACGATGCGAGAGCAACGGACGATGACGAAGATGAAATGACAAATGCGAAGGCATTGGATGATGATGAAGATGAAATGACAAATGCGAAGGCATCGGACGATGACGAAGATGAAATGACAAATGCGAAGGCATCGGACGATGATGAAGATGAAATGACAAATGCGAAGCCATCGGAAGATGACGAGAAAGGAAGAGCGTAAGCATCCGGGTTAGGCCGGTGCCGAGTTATAGGATGAAGTAAAATGAGTACGGATGAACATACGAGTGTTACGATAGTTCCGGGTAGGACCTAGCGTAGCCGCAAAAGCACCAAGTACCAAGTGGCTGCGATAACTCAAACAACCACCACTTGATACGTGGTGCGCTGAAGAGTAGAACGAGGGTTTCTGGTCAGCGGTTGGCTACCAGAGAGACGAGTGAAAACTCAGGCGTTGCTGAGAGTTGTCCGTTTGGGAATCTATACCCGAGGGACGGTCAAGGTTTCGAGGGTGACTACAAAGAGTCCGAGTGTGGGTCAAAGGACGACGAGAGAAGTCCTTAGTCGAGTGGTCACAAGGAGGGTTCCGAGTGGAGCAGAGATACTCAGCTAGTATTGCGGAGATCAAGACTAGAGTACAGGAGTATCGTTGAGAGGTATTTATACTGTAGAACTGCGCACGGACCAAGTAACTAAAAGAGGTAGGCCGGAAGAGCGGAAGGGTAAAAGGGCCAAAAGGAGTGCACAGTAATCAAAAGAGGAAATCGTACGATGCGATGGCAGCGGACGATGACGAAGATGAAATGACAAATGCGAAGCCATCGGATGATGACGAGAATCAAATGAGTAAGTGCGATGCCATCGGATGATGACAAGAATAGAAGAACGTAAGCACTCGGGTAATGCCGGTGCGGAGATACAAGTGTGAAAAGGAAAGCGTACGGATGAACGTACGAGGATACCTAGGTATCGAGTGTAGTGAAGACGTACAAGAAAGATGAAAGAAAGAAATTGTAACAACGAGGATACCTAGGTATCGAGTAAAGTGAAGTAGTACAAGTGAGACAAAAGAAAGGAATTGTAACATGAAGCAATGTTCACAGCGCGTGAACGGAACATGGTTAGCTTTGTCCAAAATCGAATATATCGCCACAAAGTCCTCCGAGTCAACTACACAACTTACAATTTACGGTGTGCTCAAGATGCTCTGAATCCACATACACATGCTGATGTCATCGTTCTTGCACGCGAAGATGCAAATGATCACCCCCACCCCTACTGGTATGCCCGTATCATTGGAATCTTTCACCTAAATGTTCGCTATGAGGGGAGAATTAGGCAGATGGATGTCCTGTGGGTGCGATGGTTGGCACGTAGCATGGACACAACGTCCATCTGGGCTGCAAAATGTCTTCCACGTGTCGGGTTCTATGAGAGCAGTGATCCATCTGCATTCGGATTTCTGGATCCCGAGCTGGTCATTCGAGGGGTTCACCTCATCCCAGCATTCACGTACGGACAGATTTCTACACTCTTACCACTGAACTCAATCGCTCGTCGCCCATCGGACAACCGCAAAGACTGGGAATGGTTTTATGTCAACGTGTAAGTACAGAGTATATTGGATTGAAACCGCCTAACATTATGTACAGTTTTGTTGATAGAGATACAGTGACCTCAAAAACCCTTTCCATACTAACCGCAACTGCAGTGCGCGAAGCGCACTGCCAGACACTGTGGGAATCTTGCTTAGCTTTGGTGGAGTTATAAATAGCACTTACTCTCAGCTACACATCAACCCCCAAGATCATGTGATTTGGTTCACATGCCGTTAAGATATGATCATTTTGAAATAGCCATGTCATGGAAAGGGTTTTTGAGCTTTTGAAATAATAATTAGGATCTCAATCAAATCATTCAATATTTGTCATTATTTGTTAATGCAAACAAGGATATACATGTAAATAGCATGTCTGAGTTTTAAAAAGTTCACACACTTCTTAATTCTCAACTACTATTATGGTTAAATCCCTCTCTCTCACTCAGCAAAACACTATTCTTTCTTTGCTTGATGCTGGCCACTCTGGTAAAGCCATTGCCAAGCAAACTGGTCTCAGCCCTTCTGCTATATCCAAGCTTCGCTCCAAGAAGCATTCTACCCTTCCCAAAGCTATTGGAGGTCATCCTTCCAAGCTTTCTCCTGCCAACATTTGCCATGCCCAGTACCTTATCACCTCTGGCAGAGCTGAAAATGCTGTCCAAGTGACCAGAGCTCTCTTCAATATCATCAATGAACCTCTCTCTGCCAGTACAGTTTGTCTTCATTTGAAGAAATCTGGTATGAAGGCTGTGGTCAAGTCCAAACACCCTATTCTCTCTGCTAGGCATCACAAGGCTCGTTTGGATTTTGCTTATGCCCACAAGGATTGGACTGTAGAGGACTGGAAGAAGGTAATATGGTCTGATGAGACCAAAATCAATCGCCTAGGGTCAGATGGGCGTAAATGGGCTTGGAAGAGGTCAGGTGAGGGGCTGAGTGATAGGCTGGTAAATGGGACCCTCAAGTTTGGGGGAGGTTCTCTGATGATGTGGGGCTGTATGACTTGGGAGGGTGTTGGATTTGCTTCCAAGATTGATGGTAGGATGGATGGGGACCTCTACCTTCAGATTTTGAAGGATGAGCTGAAGCAAACATTGGAGTATTATGGTTTCAATCCTCCTGATACCATCTTTCAGCAAGACAATGATCCCAAGCATACCTGCAAGAAGGTCAAGGAATGGCTAGAGGAGCAGGAATTTGATACCATGGGTTGGCCTGCACAGTCTCCTGACCTAAACCCTATAGAGCATCTCTGGGAATGGCTTAAAAGGAGGCTTGCAGAGCATGAAAACCCTCCTAATGGGATTCATGAGTTGTGGGAAAGAGTTCAGATGGAGTGGGAGAGGATACCAGTTGAGGAGTGTCAGAAATTGATTGAGAGCATGCCTAGGAGGGTTCAGGCAGTGCTTAAAGCCAAAGGAGGCTATACCAAGTACTAATAATATCCAAATACCCTTGTGATTTCAAAAGCTCAAAAACCCTTTCCATGACATGGCTATTTCAAAATGATCATATCTTAATGGCGTGTGAACCAAATCACATGATCTTGGGGGCTGATTTGTAGCTGAGAGTAAGTGCTATTTATAACTCCACCAAAGCTAAGCAAGATTCCCACAGTGTCTGGCAGTGCGCGAAGCGCACTGCAGTTGCGGTTAGTATGGAAAGGGTTTTTGAGGTCACTGTATGTTTATGTGCTATCGAGGCAGCGCCATTGGCCATAAGACAACCCGGGAGGAAACGCGTTGTCTCCTTGATGACCGTGATGAGTTAGACAAAATTCCATTTGAATTGGAAAGCGAACAAACCTGGGAATATGACAATGAGGAGCGCAGTGACATAGAGATGGACAACGAGGACGCAGAGGATGGGAACTTGATGGAAGATCCTGGAAACGAGGAGAACAATGGAATTGATAATGAAGGAAGTGATGACGATTCAGAATTGGAGTCTGAAAGTGGTTCGACACTAATGGTGGACGAGGACCTTCTGGATGAGATGGACAAATTTGGCTATTCTGGTTTGGATCAGGTCGAGGAGAACAATGAGGATTCAGAGCAGGAGGGCGACCACCTTGGGGAGGACGGATTTGGTGCAGAGGATGGCGAGAACATTGACTGGGAATATGAGGAAGACAACTATGCACATGCCCATTTGTAACATCTAGTCACGGTAGCTGGTAGTTTGAAGGGCTCACAAGACTCGCCTACTAGCAAGATCACGACGACAAATCCTTGCCGGGGCCAGCTGTAGGCTCAGACCATACTTAGGTAATACAGTAGCATATCCAACATTGGTCCTATGGATCAGTGGTAAAGCTTGGGGTATAGGTTGAATTAGGTGCCAAGTTCGATTCCTACCAAGCGATTTATTTTTCTCGTGCTGCTGTGATCATCAAGATGTTGGATGGGCCTTGCAATGCCTTGCAATGCCTTGCGAGACTCGTTGGGCTATCGGGGATCACAAGGCACATACAGATTGGCCCTGAAATGCCTTGCCATGCCTTTCAAGACATAGCCAGACCGGCACAGGCTGGCATGGCCTTATATGGCCTTGTGGGAGCTGGACAAATTTGCTGATGGCACCCAACGAGCCAAAGCAATTCAAACATGGCAAGATTCTTGGAATTCTTGGCCATGGCGGTGGGTAGCTCCAAGTCCGTGTCTTTGCGAGTCATGCTGCTTGAGATATGATTTGTTCAAATGGATCCTCAGGCAGTGGTGTTGGAATGATTAGTGAAGATGTATAGTAGTTGTCAATCGGAGCACGATTGAGTTCCATCATTTTATGTAATGACCGCTCCAAGCCCAAAAAAGTGCAAACGATATTTCTTTTGTCTGATCCACCATTCCAGCGCAACGCACTTCGATGCTCGGCATTCTAGCTGAGATTACCTATCGTTCGAGTCGGCAAGTGCGAGATCCTGACTGCCCGGATAAAATTGACGCATTCGCTGGTCAAGCAGGTGAGTTGCGAGAGCACGTCCTAGCTGCAAGCTTGACTGCCATTGACCAGATCACTGGCAGTAACCTCTACCCGTACCGTCAGGGTCGTTTGCACATGACTTTTGGAGTGGAATGAAATGGCGAAGGGTTTGAACGATATAGAGCTCTCGCTCCCGATGTCGTCTTCCTCGTTACAGCTTGACTGTTTTTTGTCCCAAGTTACAAGCGTCATTTCACAGGTACTACGCCTTTCCTGTTGCCAGTGAATCACTCGAGCAATTACTGGCCGTCATCCGCTCAACAACCCAACCAAACTTCAGATATGATCACCGCTACACCTCGTCTCGTCGCTACCATCCTCGACAAAGCAAGAATCGTCGCTGCCACCTAACCCGCTACCGGTGGCGCTTCAGTTGCTGATCACTCTCGCGTCCACATCACGTTCGAACGTATCGGCGCTACTTGACCTTGCAGATCCACTCCTTCGATTTGTCGCCATCCATCCTCGCTTACCTCGCCACGATGCTCCTGACATACACTCCTCAGTTCTACGTCACGTTCGCTTCGTATAGTTTCTATGCTCAAATTGCTGCGGTAAGCCTATCTTACATCGACTCTATGAACGCGTTTCCCTCATTCTCGTATCTTCACAGCTTCGGGTATTCTCTGACAAAAAAGCGCTCCAGGGACCTTCAATTCGAGTCACGATTTCACGCAGTGAGAAGCGTTCCCAACCTTGATTACCTGAACAATCAAACGGTCGCGGTCGCTTCGTCGTGGTTACACGAATGTTGTACCAAGATGAGGTCGTTGCAACGAAGACGTCTCTCACTATCAGGGCGATGGTAATCACAAAAAAAATCGTGCACACCCTGCGACGCTGATATCACTTGTTTCGTCTTTTTTAACATCTGAATCGTTTCATGACACTTATAAGACGCGCGTGCGATTGTGTTGGGTTCGTCTTGCTCTCACCTCATGTCTAGTACGGGTGCTGGTTAGTTGACGCCTGTTATAGATCTATGTTACTCTCCTTTCTACCTTGACCAGCATGCTACGGCAATGCATAAGTGTACTCTTGTGCAAAGAGCAGCTCAGTCGTTGACAACGGACGTGACTGGAACAACGGACTACATTTTTATTGCTCTCCAACATCGAACTGATGCCGGACAATAGCGGAAATACATCATCGTCGACCACTACAAGAAGACAGATAGACACGATCCTCCAAACGGCAGCAGATATTCAAGGAGAACAAGAACGACATCACGATTCCTCAGCCTGGGATACCGATATTAGCCCCTGCGATGGCTGCGTGCGCAAAAAGTGTGGTGCCACCTTTGTTCTCCCTGGAGCCGATACGTATGAGTGACATTATGCATCAGGATTCAGAACAAAACCTTTGTGTCACTTGACTCACTTCGACTTCTCCCCCGGTTTGTATCCAAACAAAGAATCCACATACGCGACCTTCCAAGTCCAAGTCGAAGAAGGCAAGTTATGCACTATTCTTCCAAGATATGATTGACGAAAGTTGACTGGTTTGAACCAACGTTCGTCGACCCTCGGACTTCGACTCCGTTGCCTGTGTCCGTCATGTGTCAACCCAGAATAAGGACAAGTCACTCAAACTTACCAGCCACGATGAATTTAGGGTGTGCTTTAGCACTACTTGCACCAGCACACATCCAACGGTTCTGACCTGATTCGTTTCATCGACTGTAGTGTTAGCGACTAAACGATCGCGGTGAGCCCTACAATCACGAATCGACAATGGAGATGAAAGGTGACACCAACCTGAAGAGTCCATAGACCAGAGGCGTGCCGATGTGGAGACGAGAACGCCGAGAACGACGGGTATATAACATTATCTTTGTGCAGGCTAGCCCGATGCCAGTGATGTAGCGCGCGTACTCCTTAATAGGGCAAGGCCAGTGGTCAGAGGACGGCATGGTAGGCGTCAACGAGGTCGGGATTTTCATGTACGGTGAGAAGCAAGAAAAAGTCTAGCAGGACGACAACGAAAAAAAGGGCGTGAAAACGGTGGGTTCGCTTGACAAGTCGAGGGGTACGTATACCTTTGCATACAGCTCTCACTGGTATGTATGTCCGAGAATTCCAATGTCTGTACTATTCCGGGCCAGCGGTCGAAATGTACAAATTGGCGTGCGCAGAAAGCAAGTCATTCCTTGTGTGTAATGCACTGTAGAGGTGATCGAAGCAGCGAACACTGGCAAGGCTACTTTGGCAAATCCCTTACAGTACCCAGTTTCATGACTCAAGTACTCACCGGGCCTCATCGCCGTTGATGACTAACGAGTTATCGGTGGAGGCCAGCGAGTTTAGAGCATTACATTCAGCCCACTGTCGGCAGGGCAAGGAAGTTCAGAATTCCAAACGCACTAGTACTCTGGCACTGGCAGTGCCGCCGCATCGGATAGTAGTCTTATCCTTGCGAGTACCCAAAGGTACAGACTCTTCGGGTCTTTCCCTGCAGACCGGATGACCTAGCGGCGACGCTCCGGGCCTGACTGCTGTTATACGAAAGTGAGGTTGATAAAGCGGAAACGTCCCTCGTTGTCATGGTAGTAATCCCACCGCTCAATGACACAACCCGCGACATTGACGTAGAAATTTACCGGTCACGGGTGCTTCTATCCAATATCGATCAGTTCACAATCAACGATCATCAGATATAGACATCCAGACCAATCGATATTTTACTCAGCGGCCGAGTTTTCCGATACACAAATCATACGTAAAGATTGAATTGCCATATAAGACCGAGGCAAGCCGCAAACCACACGCCATGAAACTGCATGCATAGTCGTGCACGCAATCCCCGAGGGCATGTATCGTGGAGGAGTGAGTCAGTGCTTCAGTAGCCAGCAACCAAGGGATATGGTTGCAAATCGTCTATAAAAAAAAACACGTCAAGAAGTCTAGATCCTATACATACATTCCCCCATTATCGCCGCGGCGTCAACCCGTCATCAACCGAAAATTCGAGACAGATCGTCGCCGAGGAAAACAATCAACGATCACAGGATCTTCATTCTGACGAGAAAAGAAAAATTGAGTGAGCGGCTCAATCGACAGATGAACCTCGACTTCGGTTCGCGTCTAGACTTACCACCCAGAAGGGCACTTCCGATATTACCACCTCTACACCCCTCTCCTCACACCGCGTTTTCAGCAAGGCAAAGTCACGTAAACCCTGCGAGTCTTCGTCGCACGTAACCATGCGCAACTTGGGTAAGACCTCAATTGTATCGAGAATGGGATTCAGAGTGCTCCTGGAGGCGTGTCTCGGATTTCGAAACGACAAATGCTCGATCGTTTGTGGGATGGCAGATGCGAGCGGGACAAAAATAGGAATGGTGTAAATGACCAATTCCTCGAGACGTATGCATTGGCGCAGAAACGCCGCCGACTCGGTGCTGAAATGGAGCAAGCGAAGCGAGCGCAGGTGTGGGGCATGTGCTGTCAGAATTTCTCTCCCTTCAATACCCGGGAAATCGCGTAGGTCCAGAATACGAAGCGTGGAGGCAGAGGAGCCGAGGAGCCAAGCAAGAACTGCCGGTTGGGGAATACGTGAGAGCGAGAGATCGTATAATGAAACGCATGCGGGAGGCCGCTGGGCGGTGTCATTACCCGCATTGCCTTTCAGCTGGCGGAAGACCGGCGTCTCTGCAGGGTGTCGCCACGGCCAAGCAGCAATCTCCGTCCCGATCTTCAAGAAGCGTATGTGTGGCCATATGCCAAGCAGCTGAAACAGCACCGGCGATTGTACGCCACAATCGAGGAGATTGAGCGCTCTGATGCCTTGCCCTGCGTGCTTGAGCTTGGCAAGTGCGAACTGGTCGAACTCGTGTAAGCCAAAAACGCTCAGGGTGAGCTCGTACACCCTGGGACAGGATTGCAGCACTTCTGTGAAGACTTCTGGTTGGCATTTGTCGTTCAAAATCCCCCAGACAGATATGTCGAGAGATCGAACAGCATCACCCATCGGATTACCGCGGCTTGCGGACGACCTGAGTGCAGTTTGGAAGGATAAGATTGTAGGCGCTTGCAATCTGGTGGTCTTGCGGAAGAGAAGGGATTGTGCGGGTACGGACCATAGAGTGCAAACAAGGGAACAGTTTGCAAGGAGGGCGTGATCGGGGGATCCGGTGGGCGTGTAGTAGACATGCTCGAGGATAGCAAAGACGAGCTCTGGTGGAAGATCTGACATATGGAGGCGGAGAATTCTATCGAGAATTGACCCTGGTAATGTTCTTGAAACCACAGTCTGTCAGATCGGTGTCTTGAATTCGTGTTGATGACTCACTGCGGTGACCCCATGGAAATTCCGAGGTCGTATGTACGTACGTAGAGTCGTGTCACTGCGCAGCAGGCCTGATTGTAATTGTATGAGCTACCAAGGAAAAGAAGTTGAACTTCCAACAAGTAATATACCTGTCAGAGAACTTATATACGTCACGCGGGTTCGAGCAGTGGAGGAGGAAGAAGTACTTGTAACTTAGCGACGGTTGCCAAATTTAATTCCCACAACATCCACGATTAGAACTTGTTCAATGAACACTACGATCATGATCAAACTTTGCATTCACTATAACTTACCATCCGGGAACTTACACGTATCAATAGAAAGGTACTAGATAGAAATCTCTCACTCCACAGGCATTTCTTGAAGCATGGGGACTTCTCACAAGTCACAAGACCCCCCAAGCCCCGAGATGAAGACTTATCAAGATGGGCGGCCCGAATCATGCCCACGTTCAGTCAGGTTCTGATGTTCTCATTCATGATGAACTTGTCCTTTGTACGTTGACTTCATAACGTATGTATTGATTGTTCGACTCTCTTGGGACATCACTCCCTCTATTTAAGGACCGATGAAATGATTTATCACTTCTCTTCGGTCGCCTCCACCGGTATAAATCCACCTTGTGATAACCGCTCGTTCCCGCAAATTTTTCATCTTGTTCTCTTTCGACACGATGGCTCCTCTGGAAGGGCCTGTTGCTATCGCCGCCTTGGCCGATGCTGTTTTG
This sequence comes from Chiua virens, assembly GCA_019787685.1. Lineage (NCBI taxonomy): Eukaryota > Fungi > Basidiomycota > Agaricomycetes > Boletales > Boletaceae > Chiua > Chiua virens. The sequence continues at coordinate 103,483 of JAHNUO010000034.1, forward strand.
TTAGGCTGCGTTATCGTGCAGTCATGTATGTACTTCAAGAATTCCGAAAGAAAGGTGTGGTTGTTAACCATTCTGGTGAGTCCACAGCCAAAGAAATCGTTACTTGTGCTGACAGATGGTCCACCAGGTTTCACTGATTCTGTCAGTAAAATCGAACCCGATGTCGAGTGACCAATACCTAATACACTATCTAAATGCTAGGCTTCTTTTGCTCTCCCATCTCAGTTGTATGGCTGCTTGGCTTTGGGCAAGCATGCAAGCCGACATTGCAAATATATCCGTGCCCGGTTTCGCCACCATCCTCTTTGGACTCTCCAGCGTGTTTGGTGCCGTGATCTTACTGTTTGAGCGAGTGAGTCTCCATCCTTCCATCTCCTATCTCGTTGACAGAAAATTCTTTCCAGTTTTTCTTTTCTTATCGCATTCTGAAAGAGACCAACAACCACCTTTTAGCATTCGCATTCTTTATTTTGTGTATATTCTCGTTCACCGCTGGTGTGGGTGCAGCGAGTGTATTCTTCATGAACGCAACTGCCGATATAACGAGCCAACTCGGCGGTAAATGGATATTCCCCCTCATGATCATCTCTGGGCTAGTCTGTGACATGGCGATTAGCATTGCGGCCGCGTATTGTCTTAGATCTCAGATCCCGACAGACATCACAGAGTGCGTGGTTCGTCTCTTAATCGATACCATGGGCCAACTGTCTTCACAGCGCAATGGGGCGCGTCACCCGTTTGTTCCACTTCCTCGCTGGTGAGTCTTCCCAAGAGCCATTGACCTTGACTGATTCGGGTTATAGAAACCGGCTGTGTGACTAGGTAAGTTTGGTACATCATTGATCCGAAGGATGTAGAATGAATCATTTTCCCTCGTTGCTTAATAGCCTCTTTGGCCTTGTCACCGTCATCGTCGTGAGTATTTCACCCACCTCCCTGAAAAACACTCCTGATGTGGTCGCAGTATTGGCCGACGAGATCGAACCGTAAGTTCTGCATAGCTTTTTAAGCAACTGAGCCGCCGACATAACCCACCCCCGAGCTTCAGTTGCCTGGATCAGTTTGTTCGTATCCATGCCTGGAGGTGCGTACTCTGGATATCTCACTGTAGCTAGTGCTGATCATCCGGTATCAACGACACCCAGTATTCGCGAACGCCTTCCTCGCTGCGTCAGTCACAATTCTCGCCTCACGCAACGCCACAACTAATCGACCCGTTATTCATCAGTCTCAATTCTCGTTCGCAACTCTGCGATGACATTACGCATCAACGTCGGTTCGGGATTGGTGAGGAACTCATTGATAGTACCGTCAAGAGGGTACGTCTCATTTCCTTTTCCATACATCGGGGTTTCTGATACGTTATTCCAGCAACCTATCATGATCGCCATTTCTCATAGAGTAGAGAAACACTCTGAGAAGAACCCGGTCTAGGGACACCTATCATCGGGTTGTACGTCCAGTAATCGTTGTATTACCCAAGTGTCCTTCTGATCGTTCAAAATTGTGGTACGTTGAAAATAGTGTTCACGCGGTCATCAGGTCCAACTTTTATACCAGATATGCGATGTATTGGCTCCTCTTGTAAATATCGAGGATACGACTACCCACCTTCATGGAGGTCTGGTCTCAAAGAACATTTGTTTCATTGCTTATCTCAGTGGGACGCATCACGTCCCGCCGCTTCCTACTTCTTGTCGCTCCTTTGGTATTTTGGTTCTTGCAACGTCTGTCTCTACGTGGTCTTGTGCAATTAGGATGTGTTCATGATTTGGGATCGACAGTGGATCACAGGACAAATAGCGTTCGTCACAAATAAACATGGTGCGATGATCGCTTCGCAGACATGAGAGCGAACATTTAGACGTTCGGGTCCGAAAATTTGGGCCAACGATACTCGCCTGTGGTTCTTAAAGATCACACTTACCATTCAACGTGGTACCATGCGTTTCCAAATCATCGTAATCATGTTTTGATGAAGCCACAGCCAAAGAAGTTGAATCTAAGTTGTGAGTGGGACGGGGTTATGATGCACTAACATCAGTAATCTCGCAATCAAACCCGTACCCTGACAAGCGCAGCATCGCTAGTAACTATGGTATGCTCTGTTCGCGGACAGGTGTTGCCTCTTTTTTAGTTAATGCATGTAAATCTTGCTCTATTGACAACACATGGTCAGCAAAACAAGGCACCTACGCGGACAAGAACGGACACTCACGCATCCCCCAGATATGATTCCTTAGATCAAGGAATTCTGCAGGGCGAAACGCTTAGGCTTGGTCACAAACACGCGTGAGATAACATACCTATGTGCAAACCGTCATACAACTTTTTCGCTTCTGCCCGAACACGCGACAGGTCATCCTTGCTAGCCGAGTTATGTGAGAGGGCCTTCAAATCCTTTTCCACCGCTTCGATCCTCCGCACATGTGCAGTCACCTATGAGAAACCAAGTGAGAGAAGGGTTGGCGCATTAGATTCAACTTGTTACTGTACCTTGGCAGTGCTGGCTTGAAGTTCTTCTACGCTGGCCTGTAACGCCGCTGAGGCAGCCTTGTATTCGTCGAGGAGGTGGTACGCAGCATACGCAGACGCGAGCGAGAAACCGAACAGGAAGCCGATGATCCTGTACCAGCCGTTGTTAGTACCTACAAGACCGCTAAATACTAGCAGTGCAAAACCCGTACCCGCCGCGGAACCCGCCGACGGGTCGTTTTGGACTGGAGACTGTTCCGAGATTGGGCGAGGGTGTGGAAGTGTCGTTGTGGAGGATGGGTGAGGTGGAAAGGTGTCTTGTTTGGGTTCTTGCGCACTGTACGAAGTTTCGTGAGACAGAGAGGCAGCGCAACGTCGAGGCCATCGTGGTCGTGGTGAATGGTGTTGGTGGTTCGGCGTTAGCCGGTCAAGCCAGACGCGACCTTTGACCAAACCACCGCGACTGCGACGACGCCGGTGTCGATGCCACCCAAACGAAAGCACCACGACGCTGGTGGAACCACCGCGCGAGAGCGCAAGAAACTCAAAATGGCGGATGCGCGCACAATATCAGTCCAAGCAGCACCTACTGGAAATGCGTCTACTATGAACAATCAAGCAAACGCAGTAGGATCTTCGTCGGCAGGTCCTGGTCCTTCCAAGACCGTGGTTCAGTTTGACTGTACGTTTCTTTTGAATTTTATTTTGTCTCAAGAATGTTGATGTTTGTGCTCAGCTATGCAGGGACTGCCAGCTTCTATAGACGTGGAACGATTCACAGAGGTAAATTCATTGTATTTTCCAGATGATTGTCGTATTGACAATTGGCTAGGCGCGTGCGTACGAGATCGATGCAATGCAAAAAGCGATCAAGACAGCCAGGCACGTCACTAATGATACTCATCTACAATTTTCTGAGGTACTTTGCAGCGAAAGCTCGACGCACCGTGCGTGGCAAACCCTACCTCGACACCTTCGGCGTAGGGCAGCCAGTCACGACGTTCGACGCGTCCCAGTACGCCTGCGTGACAAGGCACGCTCAGAGGTATGCCTCACATCCCCTTTGGTGGCGCATATAGACACCTTTCTGCAGATGGACCCCCATAAACGTCGACTCCTCGGTCGGCCGAAACGAGGGAAAGGAAACCAAATAACTAAGACCGAGTCGTTCTTGAAACGCCAACGTAGGTTCCGTGGGCTCACCTTGCGTCTTGGACTTATCGAACTCGACATCAGGTGACAAGTCATGGCTCGAGACGCATATTTGGCATGCTAAACGCGCCAAAATGCAGACCATGTGGGGGTATCGACTCGTATGTCTCGTTCTCGTTCTATGATTATATCCACACATGTCGATGATTCCCCTCTCAGGCTGTAACCCCAAACGAAAGGGCCTTCCGGCCGTCTCACCGCGCATCGATGCATGGGTCCATCTTACACGATGCATCTTATTATGCTACGATAGAGCTCAAAGGGTCACAATTTTTTCTTCGAGCGGCTTTCGAACGGTGTTGCGACCCACAAGTTTCCGAGATGAAACGGTCTGTATTGCTAATATGACTTGTTTTTCGTCATTGACGCTTACTGTAGTTATATGACGGGTGGACGTGCCTATGAGACGCACATGTACAAACATGCGAGTTATCCCTTTGATCTGCTAGGTCCTGTGACAATCATCTGGCAGCCATTATCCCCCGAGGACAATTTTTCACAGCCCCAGGAATCTCTTGCGCAACCAGAAAGAGTAAAAGGGAAAGGAAAGGGCAAAGGAAAGGGCAAGGAAAAGCAGACGGAGAACCCAAGTTCTGAAATCAAAAATAGTTCACGGATCGTCTGGGTCCGCTGTCACCCTGCTATATTTGAGGACGTTTTCGAAACATTGCGAGCCTCGGCTTCATATGTCCTGGAGCAGAGCAAGAAAATCGATCCAGAGATTTATGCAGAGATCGAGATTGCCGATCTTAGAGGGTGTATCAACGCTTTCGAGATCATGGGACCCAAGTCAAGCCAGATTATCAAAGGGGCATTCTCGCTTGCTGGAAGTGACGACAGGAAGGATGTCAAGAAGGTTGGGAGATTTCAGCCGAACCTTCCATGTCTCTGATTTCTGCCAACTCACAGTTTTGGAACGCGTTGGCGGATTTGCAAACTTCTGGTGGCTTATCGCGTGGGACGGTGATCGGATTCAAAATTCACGACCCGCGTCTAAAGTACGCTTATAACTCGGTGCAGTCTAAACGTTGTGATCTTAGCTGATCCTGATAGGTTCCCTCCGAAGAACGCTAAGCCTCATTATGAAGATTTTACGACGCCTTCTGCACAATCATCACCTGTCTTCACATATCCTTCAGCTCTTATAGCACAGAGTGAGATCTGGGACGAGGAGACGCGAGGAAGCCTCAAGAAACCGAAATATAAGAAGAAGGACATCGACGAGAGGCGTTCCAAGGTTGGTGTCCCCCTGCCACTGCTTCATTGTGGCATTCACGCACTGGTGATTTCTAGAACCTCGTTCCAGGTACCCCGCTCGCTCCTCTCCGTCAGGATGATCGAATTCCTGTTCTTCTTGTCCAACGTTCTGTGGAACCATCACCCGTTTCCTTGAGCTATACAACACAGTCTGATAGTACGCAAGGGATCCACGGATGGACGTTATTGTTCCCTGCCGGTTGGGCTATGGCTTTCCTCTCTTCCCTTTTGTACACAGGAACACGATTCGCTGGACAACGTGAGCGCACGAAGCAATTCTTTGAAGCTGGAGTCTGTGGTTTCCCAAACGATTATCCCCTCATTGATGCGTATGAGGTTGCCTCCAACGATCGCGCTGAGAAAGAGAGAGCGTGTTGGGAAAGAACACCTCCCGCGAAGAAACCGAACTATGAGAAATTAGGGACAAAGAGTCCCTGGCGTGCTGACTGGGGCGTCGTGCTTGGGTTAAAGAATCCGCCTGCGACGCAAATTTCGAGCAGTCAAGGGCAAGGTGAGGAGGAATTGCTGACGACACAACGAGAAAACCCGTCACATCCTAACGCGATGCAGGAAGACGATGCAAGTTCCAGCGTTCGGCCCTGGCTCCTGCGAGGACCTCGTGTCTCCACGATACTTTCCAACACGTTCATTACCCCGGTTCAATTCCTCTGCGAAATCAACCAGCTTCGATCAAAGAACCACATGGAGCAACTAGAGACAACACTATCTGCAGATGATCTGATGCGGTCCGCGCTCGTGATGGTTCGCGCGAAGATGGTACGGAGAGGTGCGCCAACAGACTTGGCGAATATTTACAAGATGGACGACCCCGAGGCACGCAAATGGATCAAGACCTTTGAGAAAGGGAGTCAGGGTGCGACTGGCCTGAGCGAGCCGAACGAGATCGAGGTATTTCGTCTTCGTGGCATATTCATGAATAGCGAGTTTTGAGATTCATGTCTTGTGTTTAGCTCGCAGAGATCAGACCGCCCCAGTCAGACATCATCGGATACGTGACTACGGGGGACGTCTCGCTGGCGCGCGGTGAGGGCTTTGCGATCGGTTCGATTCCCGTTATGCAGTGCTTGGCGCTGCGCAAGCAGGCCTTGAGGTATATCAAAGTTTTCGACATGCTCTTTTGCTTTGCTCAAGGTAGCGTTCAACAGGCTTTCTCAGCCATCTGTATTGGTGAAGATAAGGAACCGGGATGGTACGACGTGCCGTGTGGCATACTTGGAACTCCTGGACTCGTACTAGTGGGCGTACTCGCGCCGAAATGGGGTAGGGTGCATACATTACACGCTGTTTGGACCTAATTTAGCGCGGATTAACTTCACTGCGACCATTGTCCAGTATGTACTTGATGCTGTTTTCAATATTACAGAAATGATGCAGATGTTGAACGTTGAGAGTAATACTGTGTCTGTCACTGTCGCCGTTCTTTTTGCAAGTTAGGTGACATAATCATCCTGACGACGACGACCTATGAGTCAAATTTCCCCTCACTGGCTGAGGTACGTTCAAATTGCACGTCCAGACAATGCCACGCAACCCCAAGTTACCAGTTAGCACACACTGGCAGACACGTAACCCGCTGCTAGTTATGTTCTCGATTTATTTATTGTCGGCGACCCTCAACTGTCAACCACATTCCAGCCTACAGAAGAACAACGCATGCTCGCAGCGCTCGCTCGGGCGTGTCGCGCATTCTCAGAGCCTTTCTTAGACTATCTTTGGTGTCGTCTGGAATCACTCCAGCCGCTTCTTCGGTGCTTTCTTAGCATCGTGGACGATACCAGGGCAAAGGTAATAGCTGGTTATGTCGTCTAAAGCGGCATGGATCATTCGTCGCATCAAATAGGCCCCCCATCCCCTCTTGAATGGGCTGTCATCAATCATTACTCTCCCCGTATTCAGGATCTTACCTTGGGCATGACTCTTTGTCCTTGTGCTTTCTGCAATCCGCAAATCTCAACTTTCCCAGCTTGAAAGTCGTCCCTTCATCACTTCCCTTCTCTCGCCAGAGCAACGCAGGATAGCGGTTGCGTCTGCTTGGCCAAAGTTACTCAGCCCTAATGTCGTCACCCTGGTAGTATTGTTGCTTCGTGACAACGACCCGCTTCCTCAACAACAACTTCTGGAGAAATGCCACCGCTGCTGTCCGAGTCTGAAGTCGGTTACATTCTCGCTTTCCCGTTTTATCAGTAGCCCGTCGGACAGGCGCACTCCTCTTCCCCTAGATAACGTTGTATGGAAACACCTTGGCATGTGTCCGACCCTCAAGACCATTCGTTTTCATCTAAACGACGTGTTACAATCACTTGTTTTGGACTTGAAGACACGCCATTCCGCGATGTAACAACGCTGGATTACTTTTGTCGCCATCAACAAACCTTGACTTTGTTACACACCTCCTCCGACCTCGTGACCAAGTGTTTCACACTCTTAAGATTATTCTTCACCAAACCCGAATTACGTCCACAGAATTATCCGATTTCTTCACAGCGATAGTTTCCCCTCAGTGCATAAATTCACTCCGATCGATCGAATTAGGGTAGGTTGAACCTACCGAACCCATTCGGAATCAAACACAGGTCTCATATGGGACTTTTTTCTGTTCGCACACTTGCCCCACATGGATCACGTTGTCACTTTCGCTCAAGAAGCGCAAATCAGATTGAAGCGTGTCGGGCGCCGTGGGAACTGGTTGGAAAGTACACGGAAGAAAGGAGAAGATCAGGTGCACACAGGTATGCACCCCAGTACCCGTTCACATTATCATCTCCTTCCTGAATATAGAAACACCCGGCGTTCGACTTATTGACGTGCGATACAATGCTGACTATCCCAGCTGTGCTTTCGTGAGGCTTGAGCGTAGCCTCGTCTCGGATCCGTCATACCTAGCGCCGTAATCAGTTGTGCCAGGGCAAAAACCGTTTGACAACACCTTACGTTTTTTCACTCAACCTGGGTCGACAAGGAACGGAATCAAGGTTCCTTTGCTTACGAGTCTGGATAAGATCAGTACTAGTAATATTTTCGCATACCAGCATGTTGAGGGCCGCCTTCTAGATTTTGTAAGATGAGGCAGACCCCGTCTATGCGGATGCTCGCTAACGAAGTTGACATGTTTGCAAGTGAGTTTGCGATGGTCTCTGGGTGACCAGAAAAGACCGATCACATTTATGTACGGTCGTCAATAAAGCCGTTCGTTTGGCACGATGTCGTGCCAGCCGGTGGTTTCGACTTCGCCGTCGGTCAGTGGTGGAAAGTCTGAGTCATAGGGGCTGTGACACATTCCCAACTTTACCTCTTATCTCCATCGCAAGAATGACCCGCGCCACAACCACCCTTGGCGGAACCGCATCTGTCGTCGTCGTCGGTAAAATCGGCGTAAGCTCTTGTTTCTGTCAACCGTCTCGCATTGTCATCTCATTCAAACAACCGTGTAGCATGGCCTGATGATGATGACGTGCGTTATCTTCACCCCCACCAGCAGAATTATTAAATCATGGCTTCCTAGGTGGAAGCCCGACCCCTCTCCAAAAGACCAGTGCTTCGCAGCCATCAAAGCAGGCGTCGATGTGCTTCCCCCTGGTGCGAAGATGGTCCTCAACGGAGGTGAGCCGATAACGATGGCCATCCATTGGCATAAAATTCTACACTCTTTGCCACATCCCGGCGATCTAACCTCAGACCTTGCATTTGACAGGCGAATTCTACGGACACAACTTGTCCACTCTGAATCTTGAATTGATTGCTGACTTTTTTGAGACGTACCCCGACTATGCTGAGAGAACGTTCCTGTCGGTCAAGGTGTCGTTCTTTTTCCATCCCCATAGACGTCTTCTTGACGTCAACCAAAGGGTGGACTGAAATACATGGCGATGGAACCGGACAGCTTGTGCGTGAAATGACCCCTATCTACGTCATACCAACGGAGATGAACGTGCATATCTCAAGGCCCGAGAATCTCACCCGGAGCGTCAACCTCATCAATGACAAACTTCGGGGCAAGAAGCGCGTCGATTTGTTCGAATGCGCACGCGTGGATCCCAAGGTGTCGGTGGAAGAGACGGTCGCGACCCTTGCGGCACTCAAGGAACAAGGCAAGTTTGACTATATTGGTATGTCGGAATGCTCGGCAGAGACATTGCGTCGGGCGCACAAGGTACGTTTGCATGCGTTTTTGGTGTGCACATTGCGAGGATGTATTCGGATTTGGTTTGGATGTCAGATCCATCCGATCAGCGTCGTGGAGATTGAGATTAGCCCCTTTTCGTACGAGGAGCAGACACGAGAGGTTATCGCGACTGCGAAAGAACTTGGCGTGGCGGTCGCTGGTTATTCGTAAGTGTTTCCTGTTCTGCCCACACACGTTTTTGTGATTCGGATGCGTCGACAGCCCTCTTGGACGGGGCTTCCTGACGGGACAAATCCAACGACCTGAGGATATTCCTGGCGAGCACCGCCGAACATTGAGTCGGTGACATGACTGTACTAATTCATCGTGCAGAGGGTGATTTCCGCAGGCATCTCCCTCGGTTCCAAGAAGACGTAGGCGTCATATAACTTCATTGCATCTAGACAGAACTCACCTTTCCTCCTCCAGTCCATGAGGCACAACTTTGCAATCGTCGACGCTTTAACCGAGATTGCAAAGAAAAAGAACGTGACCGCGGCACAGTTGTGCATCGCCTGGGTCAGTTCGCTCGGCCCGCATGTCATTCCGATCCCAGGCTCCTCGTACGTCACCTCTTCTCCGTCCACGGCTCGGCCTTGTCGCGAGGCTAATGCATGCTTTTAGACACCCTGATCGTACCCTGGAGAATAGTGCCAGCGAAAATATTGAATTCACGCAGGCGGAACTGGAAGAGATCAATCAGGTGATTCAACAAGCGGACGTGAAAGGGACGAGGTACCCTACTCATGTAAGCGGTTTGTGGGCATGAAGGGATTCCGATGCCTGGTGAGCTGTTGTGAAGCCTGATCTTGTATGTAGTACAATCGTCGAAAGTGTATGTACGAGTCAGTCGGGTGCTGAATTCAAGTTGGCGGGGACTTCTGACAAGGACTGCACCCCCTAATCAAGCTTTTGAGTACAGCATCATGATTACAAGAACTTAAAATGCAACGAATGTCTACGTGATAGATGAACTGGTTAGAGGGTTTGATATTGTCTGATCAACCTATGAATTGGATAATTTGCTCTAGAACTCACCGAAAGCGCACATCTGAAGCCTAGGCTCGGCTACGTGGTGATATTATTTACCATGCTGCTTATGCGTTCACCGCACCCGAGGTCTAACTGAGCCAGGCCGGAAGCTAAAGCATGGCTTTCCAACTGGTCCAGTTGCTCTTCGCATGTCGGGAATGCCGACATGTCTTCTTCTTCGTAAGCTTTGTGGAGAAAACTTAGATCATCGCCGAGATCAGAACTATTCCTTGACGATAGGAATCTTTCGAAGAACTCCACCTCCTCTGAAGCCTCCTCATATGTGGTCTGGTAAAATTTCTCCAACGCTTTCAGGAGCTCTATATGTCTCTCTGCTTATTCAAGCTCCCAGGCTATTGTGAGGACGCGGTGGCGGCGTGTTTCTCTTGTGGCTCGCTTAGCTTGAATAGCTTTCTCGATAACATCATCCGGCAAGCTTCTCAGACCTCGGATGAGGATCTCCTTGGCCTGTATCAAAGTAATAAGACATGTATACGTGTAGTTGCTGGGTACAGACACTGACCATCTTGGCGTCTTTCAATTTATTATCACAAGATCTTCTGTCCATAAACTTGCCTATCCAGCGAAGCTCCAGTGGTGAGGGCTCAGCCTGAGTGGGCTCTTTGTGCTAAGGGATCTGGGAGACTTTATTTCCCCCGTACAATGACGCACCGGAGAGCTTGGTGGTGGAGTCGACGCTAGTCGGACTGCTCCTCTGGATCATGGTGAACCCGAACATCCGCCAGTGAGCAAGCGAAATTTACAAAATTTACGGTAAAGCTCGCTTTTGATTGGCTGACCGAGTCCTCGTTACTCTCTACCCGCCAAAATTCCACTTTGCACCACTTCACACCCTTTTTTTCCAGTGTTTTAGAATGAACCTGATCACTTTTCTTGCTTCAAAAGGTTGTATGCTACACATGTATCTAGCTACACAGAATGCATTGAGGTCTCCTGCCTCAGCTCGGGGGAGACTTGGTGCTTTTGGCTCAACTAACGAAGCACAGCCACGGGTAAACTTCTGCCCGTCTTTTCTGAAATTGACGAAAACCATAATCATAAGGGCATTAGAATGTATGCTCTGCCAACACACGTTTACACTACTCTATTACATATTGTCATCTCGTATTAAACTGCTAGGAGTTCTCGCGATGTCGCAGGTTCCACAGCGACCAGCATGCAGGCGGTTCCATAAAAATGTTCTAATGCCACTTCGTTACCATACGTCGCGAACATGGTCTTGAAGTCCAGAGACGATTTCATCTGCGTGACCTCCAGCACCTGTGTGGGATCCCTACGAAACCGTGACGGCAGCTGGGGCGTTTCCTCGTCATCGTATTCAAACTCCTTGATGTCACCGATGAGATCGACTACTTCGGCCTCTTTACTGGTGACAGCCTGTTCGAGTCGTTCAACGTCTGAGACGTCATCATCGAAAGTTACGTCATCGCCAAGTTCAAGTTCTTTGGTAGTGACGAGGCTCACGTAGGGTGAGGTTATGACGTGACGATAGAACAATCGAAGAGTGTAGTTTAGGCCGAGTGCATCACACACGTCCGCCAGCGCACGGTCACATCCTTTCAACTGGTCCAGAAGGAGGTTGAGAATGTTTTGTCCAGTGTGAACGTACTCGTGGACGAGACCGAAGCCCAGATACCCTCCATTCGGGAGCGTCGACTTGTCATTGACCAAATCGACAAGGGCTCGTTTGAGCGTCAGAAGCTGTGGTGTGAGAAAGGGTGATATGGCGGGGAGGGTGGGTGCACGGTAGAGGTTATATGTGAGTGTCACGCGATGACCAGACGAGACGGGCAAGACCTCGTGCTCGATGTCACTGTAGAAGGCGACGTAGCAAGCGGAGGGAACTTTGGCATTCGCAAAGTTGTCCGCGGAGTCGATAGTCCACTCCTTCTCATCCTGGCGGAGCACCAATTGACCACCCTCGTGTGGAGTAGGGAAGACGACGACGAGGGAGCCGAACATGTCCTGGTCCCTTGGTGTGTCCTTGTGCGCCTTGAAGAAGTCTTCCTTTCCTATATAATGCGGCGAGATCATGTAAGACAACTTGTACGAAGTAATAGGAGACTTACCGTAGACATTCAGCTTGTACAGTTCCATGTCCATCATCCCGTGTTTTTCGGGAAGTAATGCCTTGGATACTTGCTCATGGATACCCAGACTGCGCGGATCGAACTGCGTCGCGAACGCGTTGAGATCCATCTTTCCCGCCTTCCTGTACGATTCGTCGAAGACGCTCTCCTTGCCACGGCCAAATTCAGCTGGCTTGCAAACGCGATACATCGCGTCCAGGTCGTCCGGAGTGGCATTGGAAACATCGATGCGACTGCATGTTCGTTAGCCAAACTGCATGGTTTCTTGGAGTGGGTCAAATCTGTGGCTCACCGAACGAGGTCTCCGTGAGAATAGTACAGGAGACGCTGATAATCCGGTATGGCGCATATACCGCTGCAGAATGGTTCGCGTGCAGCTCTGATCGCAGTTTTGACCGCGAGCACTTTGGGATTAGAGTTATCGGGCGACATGGTGTGAATGTGAATCTAGCCTATGCGCCCCTATAATATACTATTCTCGATGGGTTGTCCTTGTTTGTCATGGCGGGCTTCCGAGTCAAGGACAAGCTATATAATTTTATGACTTGATGATTCCTTCCAGCTTGCTAGCTATTGAAAAGAAAACGTTTTACATTGTCCGTCTGACGCGGGGTGTGTATCAGTCACTGCACCTGTCCGAAACAGACCAAAGCTTGGTTAGAATACCGCTGACTGAAGGATAGCGCAAAAACAATTGTACATCATATTTAGGTGATATCGCTCAACAAAATAGTGACTAGGATGATACTTCCATTGGTGTATGACCACTGGCAACGATCACGTCTTCTGCTGCCGATCGTCGCGCCGAGCGTTCCGCAGCCTGCGTTTGAAGGACCTCCACTTCCTGCTGTAATTTTGCCTGCCAAGGAGTCAGCCATGCCAACACGGTCAAGATCTTGCTCGTGTAAATTCACTGACCACCTTGGCCTCCAGTTCGGCCTTGTCAAAGATGGAGTATGCGGGTGGCGGCTGGGACGAGGTCATGAGAGCCCCTTGAAACGGTGAGCGATGTACCGGGAAAGAGTCGTCAAGATAGCTACCAAATGCAGCCCTTTTGAAAACCTCTTCCATAAGTTCGTGGTTGCGTTTATACCGCGTAATCGCGAGCGTCCGCGTGGATATCATCTCGAACTCATCTGCGCAGCATAACATGAGATACCCCACGCCCAAACCGGCGACGTGTCCCACCTGCAGAGTCATCGTCATCTAACCGAGGTGGACCGGGTCGTTGCTACAAACACCCAGAGCATCTCGTAAGTGCACACACGTGATCGTATCAGGCGAAAACGCACCCCACCCATGCTTCGCTCCCGCGCACGTTCCCGTTCCCGCCGTCGTTCCAGTGACTCCATGTTGCTATTTTGCTGTGCCAGCATGGCTTGCGGATTCATACCCATTCCCTGCTGGTTCATCCCCATTGCTTGCGGGTTCATTGCCTGTGGTGGCATGCCCATGCCTGGCTGATTCATCCCCATTCCCTGATGATTCATGCCCATTGGGCCTGGAGCCGGTGGAGGACCGGCGGAAGACGGATACACTTTTTGTCCAACCTTGTCGCCCAAGACGAAAACGGAAGGTTCTGTGATCTGCCGGAGCGGATACTGTCGTACGGGCGAGTTCATCAGCGAAGGGACCGTTTCTGCAACTCGGTCAGCATCAACAGTCAAGTAAGAAAAAGCTTGGAACCGGGAACGAAATGTTGAAAAAATCACGGGGCTCGCTATACATCCTCTCAGAATGGCGCACTGGCGGAGGACGAGGAAAGAATTGAAACCGCGATGCCAATTTCATTTTCCCCCAAAACATCGTGGAGCTTAAATTTATACCGAACGATAAGGAGCGCAAGCGTGTCGGGTGTCTGAAACACGGGGCTGATAGGAAACGAAAATGCGCCCAGACTCACGAATCATGGGGCCACGTGTATAATGCACAAGCGTAATGTGCGAATGACCACCCTTGAGGAGGCGGTATCGGCGTCGGACGCGCCAAGCGGAGGCTTCCTGTGAGTTGGGGACGAACCCGTATTTGATTTCCATGACTTCTATTTCCTGAACAAGGCAACACGACGAGTCAGCTGAGACGAATTTATGGAGCTATTAAATGATAAAACACGTGCACGATTGCCGGGTGCGGGGAGCGCATAACGCGTTTCTTGGTCTTGGTAGCGAATACCATCATTTGGGAATTGTGCAGGGTTGGGCAGAAATAGTAGCATGACTTGATTTTCTGCAGTTATAGCCAATAAATTAGCACAAAGTTTTTGAGTCTTGGATGTGTTCACTTACCGACGGGCTTGTCAATGAACGTCCATGCATACGGCGTGTTGAGAGATAGCTGTGCAGCACGAGCAAGCATGTTTGCTGCAGTTTCGATGGTCACATTTACGTGTAACCCAATGTTTTCTGGATAACGAAGACATGGCGCATCAGGATGTGGTTGCTGGAAAGACATGGTAATACGAAATGTCTTTCCGTTTCGGAGGGGTGGTTGTTTGGATCGGAAGCTACTGCCAAACAAACATTGACATCACGTGATTTCATACGAAATACCGAAGCGACAAAACTGTAACTTTCTAGCTAGAACGCGTATGAAGGCAATCCTCGACATCTACTGTCCATCAAACACGTCGAATGGAAGTTTCCACCCCTTACTTGGGTTAACAACACGTTGGGGAGAGTGCGAATTAGCAGCCTTTTCGAGTGCTTCAAAGTCCTCCTGAGGAAGCTCGAAGACTGGAAAAGGCGATCAGACATTTGCTGATGTGTACCCGGGATGAGTAAATCTTACCATCAAGGTTCTCAACAATGCGAGAAGCAGTCACACTCTTTGGAAGAACAACCGTCTGAAAAGCCAAAATCAGGTTCGTCTGGAGTGTCGTGAAACATTACTAACCCCCCGCTGGACATGCCACGATATGATCACTTGCGCAGGCGTGATACCAAGCTTGCAGGCAATGTCCTTCACCTGCAATATGATTAGTGAGACACTAGGCCGACCAGCGAAAGTCGCACGAACCTCAGGTACACCGAGAGTCGCTCCGACTTGTTTGTTGCTACCGAGTGGTGAGTATGCCTCTAACAACAGGTCATTCTCCTTCGACCACTGAATGGTTATCATGAGGGTTACGGTTTGAAAATGAAACAAAGGTCGTAAGACCGACCTGGAGGAGCTCAGGTTGAGGATTCCAGAAATTAAGTTCAACCTGGTTGACTGCCGGCTGGTGTTTCAAGGAGTTGGCTGTCAAGTTCTGGATCCTGTGATCGCATGAATGTCAGTACAAAGTATGAACCATAGCAACAAACCTCCGGATGTTGAAGCTAAGCAAATGTGTGATAAGCCAATACTCAGATGATGGTAAGCGCGCTGCTCACTTGCTGATACCGATATTCTTGATCTTGCCTTTGTCGACCAATTCCTCGAGCTTTTGCCAAGTCGGGTAGGGGTCCGCGGTTAGGTCCTCATCTAAGACGTTGTTTCCAGCCTTCTTGAAAGCGACAGGGCCTAACAACATCACGATTAAGAAAATGTATGATGTAACATGGATGGTGAAATACCAATGAATCAAGTACAAATCGAGATAATCGGTGCCAAGCTTAGGAAAGCGAATCATCGAGGATAGGTTCAATGTTCTCTGGAGCATGGAAATTGTTCCAGAGCTAACAGTCGATTCAGAGATCCATGCTCGTATATGCCGTTCGGATGGAAGAACGACTTGCCTTGGACGTCAGCCAAACTTGGTCGCGGGGCACGTTGCTCTCTTTCAGAGCTTGCCCAACTTCGGCCTCGTTCTAAGCACGTTCTCAGGCCCTAGCTCTGCGTAGAACGTAGAACATACCCCGTAAATCCACGCTCCGTCAATGTGTCGGTACCCCGCGTCCAGGGCAGTCTGTCCATGAGCATCGCACGGGAAAGGAAACTGAATTTGTTTTAAATCACCTTGACGGCATTGCCAACTTCGCCTTTTCCGGCCTGCCAAACGCCTATGGGATCGACGTGAGCCAATCACACGATCAGAATGTCGTAAGGACCGCCTCTGCGAACATACCGAGCGCAACAGACGGAATCTCATCTCCGGAAGGCAACGTATAGTGAGACGGGAGCTTCGCCAAACTGCTCTGGTTTCTCTGGGGACCGTAACACGTCGCCCAGAAACCTCTGGAGCGTGCGAATCGCACTGCCGAGATTGATGCCAACATGAGTAGAAGGAATGAGACGGAGTAGATAGCGAGCCTCCTCTTTACAAAAGGCTTTCTTCTTGGGACAAATGGTTCGTCGTCGTCGTCCTTGTCGACGGTTGGGAGAGGTTCGTAACGTGGTGGGAAGGCCATTACTCAAGCGATGGGACAGACGACTTGTCGCCGTGAAATACTTCCCAATGACATGCACATGACCTTGCGTCATTGATACCAAACTTATCCTTATCTTCGGATCACACGGCTCGCACGACAGATATGTACACTTCTAAATTCTAATGTAAGTGAAGGACCACACGCTTTACAACAAAGCATTACAGACACAACGAGCGACGACAACGAGAGTGCTTGAAGGACGCAACATCAAAGGAATGGGAAGGGGTATCTGGTATCCAATCGTTTGACCGAAAATAAAACCAGTAGTACTATTGCCGCAATTGTGGACTTGTCGTGACCAAATACCCTAGAGGGTACGGTGGATGCAGCGAGCCTGGGTATATAAGCGGGAGAAGTCTTCCTCCTGTATAACGGCCGAACGCCGATATTCTCCCAAATCCCAGTCGGTGTGGCCTATCGATGAGGGTTGACCAAGATCGACCTTGCTCTCTGTCATTGTCGTGACGTGGATTTGAATGCCCTCCCTCTGGTTTCCGCGAGAATTATCGCCCATGCTTGAGCAGCCGGATGGGGACGTAGACGTCAGATTGGCAGGGTCGATGGCTTAGCCCAACACGGATGATGACCATGTAGAACGTGATCGAGATGATGGGCGTCACCTATCAGTCGTTTGTCAACATGTCACCCCACGTGGCAACAACTTACCATGTTAAGAATCACATATTGACTATTAGATTTATTCACGAAGCAGATCAACGCCGCGAGGAGAGTGAAAGAGTAAATCATGCCGGCATCGATGATAATCCGCGATATGGACCGTAGCTGAGACTTTTGTTGACCACAAAGTTTCGTAATCTTCCGGTCGACACTCCAGATACGGAATGCAAGTAGAACTAGGAGGAAGGGGAGGGAGGATCGGAATCTGCCATTCACAGGAACATCTAGATAGACTTACAGGTCGTCAATGAGTTGGCCATGAACGTAGACGTGTAAAAGGAGGTGATCCATTCCCAGAGGCATCCTCCAAAGACTTCTCCTTGTCCCGCTTTCAAGGCCTTGAGTGGATTTGCAATCCCGGTTGCTTCGCAAATGCCATCAATGGTTCGAGTCGATGCCAAAGTGCGCAAAATACATACCAGCGACACCACACCAAAGTAACGTAGGTAAAATTACAACAAGCTTAGATTGCCATACTGTATAACAGCGGTAAAGCTGGGATGGAATTAGCAGCCGATCCTCGTATGGATGTCAACTTCACCCACAATGACACCGTCCCCTATTAATGTCTGCGCGGTATACACGTAGCTCTTGGATACGAACGTCCACTGCGACGCGTCTGAGAAATATCCAATTGGTCCTCTCGGATGGGTATCTCGGAACAATATTAACCCATGTGCGATCCTTATGACATCGATCACAAGATGCTGTATAATTCGATGAATCAGTGTTGTACCTATGCAAGGAAACAAAGAAAACGACACACCGCCGTGCTGAATAGCAGTAGAGCGCAGGCTGCCGTGAGCATCATGCGGTTCACTTGGGTGGTAGAACGCCGAGTGACGAGTACCCAGATCGTTCCTCCAAACATCAACAAGGAGAAACCTTGTGCACGAAATTCTGGATCAAGTGTTCTGTACGATTTGCCATTAACAGAAAACTTACCATACAAGAGCGATTCTAGTAACGTTGACAGGAGCTCCGCCTTGTCAATAGGAATATCAGTGGCCTTGTCAAAAGGAACATGGGCGACATTGTGAAGAGGAGTGTTATTGGCATCCATATTCGAGGACATCACGAGCGAGTTGTCCAAGCGAATACGCGAGGCCGAAGAAAATGGCAGGAATGACAAGCGGGAAGCTGGAGGCAGGGGGCAAAACCCAGTCCCTTCAAACTATGTATCTATCCCAAGATGCCATGGGACATTCCGCGATCTCGGATACCTCGTAACAGTCCGAACGTCATCTATTTCTTCTTCGTGGAACCCGTTCTGATCCGAGGAAGATCGACCTGCAGGTATCCCACAAATTTTAACATGTTTCATAGATCGTTGGCTTCGGAGACAGACCCTGAAACGGTTAAGCTTGGTGGAATTATAGCATGTAAAAAATAAGCATGTCTCTCGACTGAGCATGCGCACCTGAGCAGCGATCCGTAGGCCAAGTATACTGATGGGCCAGCGGGTACTGCTTGTTGAAGGTACTTTGAGACTAAATATTTCCTTCACATGGAGAGAACCTTGGAATGAGATAGTCACTCACTAATAAACGGATCAATGTAGAATAATAGTTTTGCGAGTGCAATGCAATTTGCCAATGTCGCTGTGTGTTGTGGTCAAAGTCTGTGCAAGTCTCATTCTTACGGCACAGTTCAAGTTGCATCCGTCCTCAATGTCCGACTTGATCTCTACACCATCTCAAACGCGGAGCCCCGTCTCTAATGAAGCTTTCGAATCGCTAATAGAACTTCTCGCATCCGATAGCATTCACGAAAACCCTCTCAAATTTTACGCGACCGCCCCCACGCACAAGCGAACGTGTCATTGAGGGACCCATCTGGAAAATTGGACTTTGATAAGATTCGTCTCATGTTTGCAGCACAACACGGAAGTCACCGTGTTTCTCCTTCCCCGGATCTTTTGTCGGAAGAAGAACGCGCCTCAGGCATGGCCCGAGACGACAGCGACAGTGATGATGACGAGCACCCCTCGTTCCAAAGCACGTCTTCGGTTGTCCCTACACGCGCAAACTCGATATCTCCAAAGCCAATAGAGCGCGCACCTGCCGGGCATAGGCGTAGCTCTACATTCGGCAATCAGCCGTGGACCACGATCCACGAGAACGCGACACCGGTTATACTAGTAGTACGTAGTCCTTGTCTATTTTGGAATCTGGTGCTCACTAGCACCGTCGACGTTCCCAGGAGCACCCCCCACCCACGCTATCGCACAAACCCCTTTCGTTTGATGACCTGAACACGGCACTTGCAGGTGCACACGAAGAAGTGAAGGTACTTCGTCAGCAGTATGATAATTTGCAGACTTTAGTTTCCAACCGACTGGGAATGGAAACACGAGATGAAGCCAAATCTTTCCCGAGCACTATGGATTCCGAAAAAGTTGTACCTGAAAAGGATAACGGAGGTGTTGTTACGGGTTCCCAAGCACAGCTAACCGCGGCTGTGCCTCCAGCGCCTGCACACTCAGGCGTACCCACCGAGATCGCCGACCTTTCTGAGATTGAGGCCAAGAGAGCGTTGACCGTAAGTGTTCTCAATTCCCGTGTCGTTGATGGCCGAGCGACGTTTTATCACTAGACGCTTGCACGTTCGTTGAATCTGCCGCTCGACGTATTGGTTGGTCTTTCGAACGCTCCTGGGCCCACCTCACAGCAGGCTTTATCCCCTTCGAATCTACATGATGTTGCATCCATCGGTCGCGCGGTCAAGTTCCTCGGCACAATCGACGAGCTGGTCTGGCGGCGAAGCTCGGCTCCATCTGGTCCTCGTACCTTGTCGCCGGTATCTTCAGAGGAAAACATAACTGCTCTCGTGGCCCGTCTTGAGCTATGGGAACGTACAATCCGGCGATCGGCAAGGACTTGAAGCCTGTTTCCTGTGAGTTGAACGACAAGTTTGTCCAGCCTTGTTGGGTATCAACAGAGCCACTGACACGTTCTTGGCAGAATGGAATATCTCGAATTCTTGCGTTGTCAACGCCTCCATGATACCCCAGACGCTTGTTCCACCGCGATCTATACTGGTGATGTAGATTCTTGGATGCACTCTTACTGTCTCTGTGTATATGGTGGGGTATCAGTTAGTCTTGCGTATACCACATCTCTTGAAGATGGATACCATCTCTTGCCAAATAGATTTTCGTGATGTGGTCGAGTAGTCAATTAGGGTGCATTCCAAATCTGGTAGTTGACCGTAGACAAGCAAGACATATGCAAGCGACGACGATCCAGAGACGCTCCTCGACATTCACAGCAGGGCCGCCACCACTGCATTCATTCTCGGGTGATCTCTTCTCAGACTCGCGTTTTCATGGGTACCAGGGTCCAAGTCGGAACGTGCGCCTACCCCGCGCTACCACCAGCGCGGGCGGTACTATCGCCAAAAACGAAGACGGGACCAAGTGTGTGGTTGCAGGAAGGGAATGTTCGTCCCATTTCTCGTTTTCGTGCGTTTGTCTTCTGACCAGGACGTCGAACAGCGCTGCGCATCCTTCGGTTGTTATATCCAGAAGATACCTCTGTTATGGAGCAAACCCCTGGGCGCGGTGGGCATCGTGCCGAGTCGTCTAATAACATATGGGAAGGAAGTGGGCTCAAGATTGAAAGTGCAAGCACCGACGTCGCATGGTGCAGCGGCAGTACGTGTTCCGTGCTTCGCGACTGACTTTGAGGACTGAGATTGCCAGCAGATTATAACAATAAGGTACTGACGAGCGCCAGGAATGGCGATCTCATCATGTGGGATTTGGACAAGCCTGGAAGTACCAAGTACGGTAGGTGTCCTTGACCGTCTGCTTTCATGACTGACGTCCCTCGTCCACCGTAGAACGCAAGACGAAGAATCACATTCGATCCATTCATAAGTTGTCCTGCTCGTCTATAGTCCCGTATTATTGCATCACTGGCTCTGCGGATGGTGACATACGCATCTGGGTACGTTTACGCTTTCCATGCCATCGTGTCGTGCTGATACCATGTAGGATTTGCGGGATATGTCCCGCTCGGTGATGAAAATTCATCACCCCACTTCCGTTCGGTCTCTCGTTTTCTCGCCCTCTTTCTCTCATCCGTTGCAAGCTGTCGTGGGTCTCGACAATGGTTCCATATACCGCTGGGACTTGCAGATGGGCCAACGCGGTCAGTTGGATCGCTTACCCATGGCGCATACAAGCCCCATCTTAGCCCTGGATTGGTGCAGCACTGTCACGAACAAGGCTGCAGATAACGTACCAACCCAGATGGAACGATGTTGGATTGTCAGTGGCGGGCTCGATCATACAGTCAAGGTTCGTCGTTGTTATGCCCACGTTGCCTAGCCTGATCGTACAAAGGTTTGGGATCTACTGGGGACTAACACGTCCTCGCACATTGTGAATAAGCCAAAGTATATCCTTCACCCTTCGTATCCAGTGCGACGTGTTCTTTGGCGGCCTGGATACCCATGTGAACTGGCGCTGGTGTCAAATGCAGAGTTTAGTGGTGGTGGTGGTGGCGGCGGCGGCGGCGCGGAGCTCTTGGCGAGCCCTCGCCTACAGAACGCGACGCCCAACTTTATTTCGGCGGTTGCTCCAATATCTCAATCAAAGAACACGGAATGCAAATATGGATTAGCGGGCGAGACGGTCGAGATTTGGGACGTGCGCCGCGGGTGGATTGCCAAGTGGACCGTTGACACGAGCGCGCCTGATGGTGGGGTGACAGGTATGCTCATTCGTGTCTCTCGCATTCGTGATAGATTCATGCGTAAGTCTTACAGATGCCGTATTCCGTGATTCCCATGCACTTTTCGCTCAGCATGCGTCTGGGACGTTTACGCAAGTGGACCTGAGGTACTCGCATCCACCCATTGATGCGGTGCCAAGGGTTGCCTTGTCTTGGAATGCCGTGGATGGTGTGGATGGGGCGCTGGCATTCGTTGCCGATAAACGACGCAGGTGGGAGGTGCCTTACGACGATATGTGAGTTCGTTTCATTTTGTTCCTCTACGCTAATCGTGATATCTGTCGATAGTCACCCAGATCGGCGCTCGTTGTTGATTGATCGGAGGTCTAGATTGAAGAAGCTAGGTGATAAGAGTCGTGTTCCATCTTTGCAGAACATGGGAATGTATGTTCGTGTTCCTCCATCGGAAGGTGCAGAGCCAGACGTGTTCGTGAGGCTTGCCAAGGGCTATGTTGTGCCAGAGGAGCCTGAAAAGAAGAAGGAAGTCTGTGCTTCGAATGCAGAGGTGAGTGCATACGACGGAACATTAGATGATCTGCTGAGAAACAGGGAACTGGCATCTTCATTCATTAGGTTGCCTTACAAGCAGGGAGCATACACGCTGCTCAGACATGGATCTTGTTGGGCTCACTTTTGGTGGACATTGTGCCGGAATCAGTTACCACTTCGTTACCAGCCAAAGTGGACCACCTTCCGCTCGTTCATTCAGCTTCCACGCCGGGTGTTCTTTCAAATGAAGGCGCAAAAGCGCATAGCCCTGGCCCTGTCTCCAAACCAGCGTCTTACCGCGCCTTGTCCGCTGATTCTGCCGCCGTATCACCCCTCCACTCCCCATCTCAATCACGTATTGGTCACTATCATAATCACGCACAAGCATCACGTTCAGCATCCGTCAGCGGTACCAGTCCAGTGAAACCAACATCAAACGAGGACCACAAGCATGTACGACATCGTCCTGAGCTCCACCCACCTCTCACCAAACCGCCGCCCAACTCGCGTAATTTGACTCCTGCGTCCTCAGCGTCGTCATCGCCACGTCAAGTCCCTGTTTCCCTACCCCCCACTCCAGCTCTTCCACCTACCACCACGATGACGCCAACCACGGCTGGCCAGAGACGGCCCTCCATCCTGGTCTCGACGGCATCGCTCGTTCATTCACACGTTCGGCGGCCCTCTATCTATAGTCGCGTGGCAAGTGCTCATAGCGAGAGCCCCAGCGCGGCCAGTGTGAGCGACAAGAGCCTCCGCCACGTTGGCGAAGGCGCGCTCGACGACTCCGATTCGTCGGACAGTGCCATGAGCGACAGCGTCGCAGACAGCCACACGAACGAGGATCACACCGATACCGTGCTTATGTCCAAACCGATCTTGGCCAAGTCGCGGAGTTTGAGCGCGGGGCGCGTGGGACCTGCCCATCCGAGTCCGTTATCGCGGCTTGCGGTGCAGCAGCAATGGACGGAGACGGAGGACGAGGACGAGGATGAGGGAACGCCGCCCGTACCTGTGCCCGTGTCGATGTTAGGGCGTCGCGCGGAGGACGACGATGGGAGTCCGTCCCCGGTGTCGTCGGATTCGGACGGCGAGCGGAGCGAGGAGTCGGAGGAAGAGGTACGGCAAAGGCGTAAGGCGATGCGGACCAAGTCGCGGTCGCGGTCACGCAAGGGGTCGGTGCATGCAAGAAGGATGAAGAGCCAAATCCAGAGTTCGATGGTGGGGTCGCTCGCGTCGCCTGCCAGTGTGAGGTCGTCGCCAAGAGAGGTGCCGGCGGGGTCACCGACACGTGGAGGGATGGGGCGGAAGGGGAGTCAGAGTAGTATTCAGACGGTCATTGCGGCTTCAATGCGTGAACAGGAGAACGAGCTGGTGGAATCGGGTAGGGAGGTGGTGAGCGAGAAGGAGCCTGCAATGTGGGCGGAGATGAGCCCTCAGCGCAGGGTGGAGGTCGTGGAGGAGGAACATCAACTACGGGAAGCGGGTTGGCGCGCGCTGAGAGAGGCATTGGAGGGGTATGCGGACGAGGTAGGCTGCTTGTTTCGTTTTGAGAGCTTGTTGACAGACAACAATCAGGGTGACATACAGATGTGTGCGATGCTCGCACTCGTGGCTCCCGAGGAGCTCCAACTGAACTTGGGTCGTACGATCCAATTCGTGGAGGCCTATGTCGGTAAGTTGGTAACACAGATGTCGTTTATTGAAGATTTGAGCCGATAATGCCAGACATGCTGGTGCGCCATCGACTACACACGTGTGCAGCATACCTACGCAAGTATTCCCGCGTGGAGGACGTGCAAAAGACGACCCGAGTACGTTTTCTCGTCCATATCCACGAGTGGCTTTCTCACACGCAACGAAACAGCTCGAGACAGTCATTTACACGGCGTGTCGAAAGTGTCGAAAACCTGTGGTCGCGGTTCGTTCGAGAAACCCGACTATGAGAGCGACGCATGCAATATGTGCCACGTGCAAGCAAGCTGTGGTGAGATGTGCTATTTGGTGCGTGATTCTTTGATAGATAGGAGGCGAGGATGCTTATCAGCCAAAAAAAGTCACCTTCCCGTCCGCACCCTCCTTTTTCGGTGTTCTGTGTGTTCGCATGGTGGTCACCAGGATTGTTACAGACGGTACTATATGGCACGGCCGATGGTGGAGCTTGCGGCGCCTCTGATGACACGGGGACGACAGCTGCAGAGGGAAAGAGAGCAGGATGGCGAGAACGAAACGGAGGGATCGAGGGGCACGAGCGAGAAAGCACGAGAAAGGGGATTTGCTGGACATCCTTGTGCGGCTGGATGTGGGCATTTTTGCTGGGCGGCTGTTTTTCAGAGTGACGACGAAGAGTAGTTTGTGGTGATAGACTGTAAGTATTTCAAGTTGTAGTTAAATCAAGATGTGTGCCTGCATGCATATAGCTCGAGGGACCCACTTTTTTCTGATAATAACCAGGTACTGTACAAGCGTACCTCGCAAAGTCTGTCTATCCTTAGTCGACCCAACTCCTGGGTTCCTTGAGTATTCTCACCATTTGTGCTTCTTCCGTGTCCTGGTCCTCGGCTCCGAGTTCACTGCGATACTCCCACCTCATTTCCGGAAGCATCGACAGCAACACGTTCTCAACCTTGGCTCCGGGTGCAGTCAGCCCGAACCTGGTTCCCCTCCACGGCAGGCTCCGGGTAATTTCCACGGCACGTCCACGACGAAGCAGCTGCCAACGTCTCTCAGAAGGGCTTCATGCATATGCCACTCCAAAAGACGGTAAAAAACGATCCCCGAGCGACCTGACGAGACCAAACAAGGACGCTTGCGCCTGTGCACGGAGCAACGCACGCATCGCGTCGGTATCTATATCATCGAACTGGATCCCGCCGATCCCGCGGTGTTCGTGTCGGTGTGGGATGAAGAGGTGGTCGTCACGGGGTGGGTAGACGGAAAGAGCGGATTGGGCGTCGCAGGCGGCCTTGAGAGTGGTGTGGAAGTGACGAAAGTCGGGTTCGTCGACGTAGGCGGGTGACCATGCGAGGACGGTGGGTAGGTCGCCGTCGGACGTGATGGTCGGAGGGAGGGAGCGTCATGGACTTCAAAGTAGCGGTTTCTTGGGATGCGGGTGAAGGATGACGCTGATGCCGGAGACTGTTGTCAATGTGTTTGAGGGTTGCGTGGGCTGTCTTGACGACGATCGTCTCTTGAAGCTGGCTAATGTAGTCAGACATGCGATCGCGCATCGCATCCATCTACAATTCGAACCCTGATCTAGTGAAGCCGTGTTATCTTTGGAAGGTTCTCACTGATATCATTACTTGAACAGGAATTGCCACGCTTTTTTCTAGCGACTGACATCGATCACATCGATCACACTCGACAGCGACAAATGGACAACGATTCACCATGGGAAGAGGACCCCAAGGTAGATCACGTCCCAGAAGTTGAGTGGACAAAGATCACCTCGGAATTCACCAACGTGCGTTGCAATCCCTTGGTATTGTACCAGCATTCACGTCTTCTCGTAGACGGGCTACAGAGAGGGCATCATCGCAGGAAAAGAAGCCTTTTTGCAGGCAGGGTTTGACGCAGGGTTTGCCGATGTAGGTGTACCTCTTGGCCGAGAGCTGGGAAAGCTCCGTGGAGTAGCTGCTGCAATCGGGTCCTTCTTGAACTCGCAGAATCCGAATTCATTAGACCTCGAGGAACTCCATGCCATATCCGCTATCCTCTCCACGATACACTTCTCCGATATCGTACCCCCTGATCTTGAAGCTGAACAGCATGCCAAGGAGCACCTTGGCGTCGACGAGCTTGCGACCGTTGAACATACGGAGTCACTGGAAGCAGAAATGGAGTCGCAGAAAAAACGGGCGACAGAGGACGTCGCTAATGCGAAAGAGAGACTAGCCTTGCTCAGCGTCAAGCTCGCCCTGCCTGTCCTGGTTTAAGATACTGGCTATCAGTACGATTATCTCGCAACCATGCGCGCATACTTCTCACGTCCCGTTACAGCCGGAGTTCACATCGTCAACTGACTCCGTCACCATGCGTACATATCGTATGGACGAACACATCATTCTCTCTCTCATCAGACCACCGCATGCTCATACTTCATTCAAGAGTAGCGTTTGCATTCTACCGTCTGGCAAAGGTGCGCTCCTGTGGCCCGGAACTATGTTGGTGGCGCCACTGCTTCCCGCGTGACTTGCTCTAAATAGAAGGGATCACCAGAACGTGGCGGAAACTTTGTAGTCCATAAGTAATGTGCTGGATCGATCTTCACTATCTGGTGCTCCTGACTTATCGCACTTCAGCTTCCCACCCGAGTCTACCCGTGATTGGTAGTGAGAATATACACCGCTTTCCAGCGGCGCTTTTAAACGCTCGCGTCTGTCTTTATATATCTCGCCCTTTGAGTGTACCTTTCTTTCTGTTTCAGCGGTCGAGCCGCAGTATGCTCACGTGGACTCCCGTGAGTAGCATTACCAAATTCTCTTGATGAAGGAACATTGCACTTTGAGTCCGTCATCACACCTTCTTACCATATGGCTGGAGAGTATGATGACGACTAATTTTTCTTATCTTGGTTCTCCGACGGCCTGCTTCCGGGACCGCACCACCTGTTTGCACTCACATGCTACGTCCATACCAAAGAAATCGTTCCTCGCTCCGGTGCAGGTCACTCGCCCCGAGTCTCGTGCGCGTTCTCAGCTCCCGTTCAAAGTGTTCCTGATTTCCATGAGGTCAACAGACCAATACCAGCTGGACCGAAGCTGGACCCATGGTATTTAATCCCGTACGAGGAGCAGCTACTCTCGCAGCTCCTCTGTACCTCTTCCTGAGTCTTACTTCGCAACCATGGTATCTCTTCTCTTCAGCATAACTGCATCCATCTTCCTCAGTTCCTTATTCGGAACATTGCAAGCGGTTCCTTTGGCCGAAAAGCTTCGTCGGCTAAGTCCCCCCGCTCGGGACCTCTTAAAGAGATCGACACCTGCTGCGCCACACTTTTTGGCCTACAATGACAAGTGGCTGAACCCGTTACCGTCCGCGTCACAGCTCCAGGTTTGTCTCATCGACACATTTGTGCGATAACCTACCAATGTTGATGCGCATACCTAACAGGGATTTAACGTCTTGCAAGTGTCCCTCAGATAGTTCCCGATGGTGTCTCTGACATGTCTCCAGTGCCCTCACCTTTTTATTGTCCTCGGGCTCCGTCGACGAGGCTCAGAATTGGCAGGAACTTACTGCTTCCCAGCGTTCTTCCTATTTGTCGGAATATAGTGCTGCCGGTATCTCCCTGATTGTTTCCGCTTTCGGGTCCACCGAGACTCCGACATCATCGGGGTACAACGCGGTGACGACTGCTAACACCATGGCCGCTTGGGTCATCGAATACGGTGTCAATGGTATTGATGTCGACTATGAGGTGAAACCTCTCGGGGTTCTTTCATGCTCGTCGTCGCTTATTGGATGTTGGGAATAGGACTTTACCGCGTTCAATAGTGGAGGAGGTGATGCCGAGACGTGGCTCATTAGCTTCACCCAGCAACTCCGCACACAGCTTCCCCAGGGAGAATATATCCTTACTCATGCCCGTGAGTCGGTTCTCGAGGATTAGATTGATAAGATCTGACATGTGCCTCATAGCTGTGGCGCCTTGGTGAGCGCAATTTCCGATTTGTCCCAGGATCGATAAGCTGAATGGGAATAAGGTTCTCTCCCTCCATGTGGACCGGAGGAGGATACCTCGCGGTCGACCAGAGCGTTGGTTCCATGATCGACTGGGTGAGTAATATCAATTTCCATGTCCAAAGAATTGACTGACTATTCCTGCAGTACAACGTCCAAGTATGTGTCATGATTGCTTCTGTAGACGATGATCATTGATTCACGGGGCGATCTCTCAGTTCTATAACCGTGAGCAATCTCATTAGGCAATTCCTAACCGGAAATTTGACCACCTTTTTTCCCCTCGATTACAGAAGGAGCAACGGAATACACGACCTGTGCAGGACTGTTGACGGCTTCTTCGTCCGCGTGGCCTGAAACGGCGCTATTCCAGATCGCCGCTAACGGCGTGTCGCTCGACAAACTCGTCATCGGTAAGCCTGGAACGAGTTCGGACGCCAGCAACGGCTACATTGATCCATCCACGCTCGCGACCTGCGTGGCCCAGGCTGCTGGACAAGGCTGGGGTAAGCCGCACATTCTCATTTCCAAAACCTGCATCCTGACGCACTGCAGACGCCGGTGTGATGGTCTGGCAAGTGAGTCGCCTGCTTCAGTTGTTGACATGCGATTGATGTACGGTAGTACCCTGATGCGACGTCGTCTTGGATCGAGACGGTCCGCGGGAATACCTGGCCTGTCTCTGGCACGCCAGCACCGACCACGACGACAGCCTCGACGACCACAACGGCACCGACCGGGACGACCACGACGAGCTCTGCGTCGCCCACGACGACGTCTTCTGGGGGAAGCTGCTCAGGTGTGGCTGCTTGGGCGAACAATGTTGCCGTGAGTCGATGCACCGCACGCGCTCGTGTCATGTAGATGGACTCAATCCGCTTCATTCTAGTACACGAGCGGAGAGCAAGTCACGTATGGGTGAGTGCATGTTCGGCGTTGGACGCCGAGGATGCTGACTACGTCCGCAGTGGCGATCTCTGGACGGCGAACCAATGGAACCAGGCAGAGACGCCGGGAGGTGAGCGGCTTTGCTTTGGACGGTTGGTTGAGTGATTCTAACATGACACCCAAGGCCCATCTGGTGCCTGGACCCTCGACAGTGCCTGCTAAATAGCAAGGCCCGCGTCCGACATTGGGCGAGAATGAACGACACGACGTTTGTGTGATGATATACGATCAAGGTTAGGTGAAAGTTTTGCTATGTATTATCTCCTGTATATGCTTTCGTTTGATGTATTCGTATCTTGTGGAATGGTATGATTCGGTGTCCGTGGTCTTTGAATGCAGGCGGTGAAGGTGATCAAAGGGAAGTTAGCGACCCCGGAACCATCTGATCCGTGTCGACTTGGCGCGAACCTCGGTCGCTGGATCGTGCAAACATTTCTTTCACGAGTCAAAGGGAATACCTTGCTATCGAGAACTTACAGGGCGCGGTAGGCGGCAACAAACCAG
This sequence comes from Chiua virens, assembly GCA_019787685.1. NCBI lineage: Eukaryota > Fungi > Basidiomycota > Agaricomycetes > Boletales > Boletaceae > Chiua > Chiua virens. Next base: position 133,145 of record JAHNUO010000034.1, read on the forward strand.
CAACCGTAGCTATCACGCATGCACTGGTTGGTAAACATAGACGTTCCATTTCGTCTGTATTCTCCATACTGATATCCTATTGTAAGTGAACATGAACGTTTCGTCAAACCGCGCCACGTTTGCAACTTCCTGACTGCCAGCAGAGGAGGAGCTATATAATACCATCAAATTAGTGGCGGCAGGATCGGCTCGTTGATTCGTCACACACCCTTAAGACACGTATCGAAACTGTTCGCCGGCTGGATCACCGCGTCGACAATGGCAGATTAGGGCCAGTTGTCGCCCTGGCCATCGCCGGGGGCATACACGCTCGACCTTTTGTTGACGTTACCATGAAGTTGCTGTGCCAGGCTGTCCAAACTGTATTCGATTACATCGTGAGCGCGTCTCTTCTGCGTAGTTAGGAAAGAAACTCACGCATTGAGAAGGTCGGGATCCATGGATTCCCTTCTGCTCAATGCATTCCACTCGCCCATGTCAGGTGGGATCTCAGGTCCGTGATCAACAGTGATAGGCAGGGTGAAAGATCTCCGGTCTAAAGGAAGTTTTTGGATGGGAAAGTTAACAATTTCAGGTCCATGATCAAAGGAAGGAGGCAGTTTCAAAGATCTCCTGTGCATAGAAAGTGATGAACTTCTATTCCATTCTCGAAGCTATATGAGGCAGAAGCTCACTCGTCAAGGTCAGGGTCTATGAACCCCCTTCCGTTCAATGCACCAAAAACTGCAGCCAACTTGTGATAGTCAGGTGGCGTTTCAGGCCCATGGTCAAAGGTAGGAGCCGGCGTCCAAGATCTCCTGTTCACAGGAAAGTTATTAAATTCTGGTCCATTATCATGGAGCTATATGAGGTAGAAGCTCACTCATTAAAGAGTTCCGGGTCCATGACCTCCCTTCGGCTCAATGAACCCAAGACTGCGTTCAATTCACCAAAATCAGGTGGTGATTCGGGTCCATGATCGCGAGTCCAAGAGCTCTTGTCCGTCGAACTGCGTCCCGAAGCAGGTGTTGGGACGGACATGACCGGTGCGACAGCAGCGGCCAGGAAAGACGCGATAAGTACAGCACGCGAATACATTTTGCAAAACTTGAAGTCGTAAAAGTCAGCGGAAGGAATGGATCAACGAAAGCGGTAGGCTATCAAGCCGTTCAACGGGAAGTTGATGGTAGTCGGAGAATACAGAAAAGGCTGGCAGAAAGAGATTGATGAGAACGCCAAACATGTGGACGTGGGGACTTACTAGCCAGTACCTGTGAGCCGATCGAAATGGAAGAAGGCTGATGAAACAGGAGAAAAAAGTCTGGTTTTATACGTTTGTGTGAGCATCGATTGAATAACCTCTTCTCACAAGTGATCAATTCCATCAGACAAATCACGGCCGTAGACGATGGATGTGTGACCACTCCTTGGATCTACTAGTCTGTTCTCCTGGAATCGTGATGGACTCGGATTAGCGGCGTCGAGATCATTGATGGTAGCTATCAAGCACACCAAACGTTAGCAGATCTAAGGGGTGTCGCACAGAAGCTGGATCAATCGTCACCAGGACAAGTTTGATAATTCCGAGGCATGCGACTCCGAGTCGGTAAGGACCAATATTCCCACGTAGTCTCGATCGGCGTCATGATGCGACCCCGCACCGGACATGCCGTCAACTTCTTCAAGCCACGTCGGGGCACAACGACGTTGCAAGCACTGACACTTCCTCGCTCATTCGAGGCACGTAGCAGCTACAATCCATGTATCTCTTGAATCCCCAGAGTTCGCAACCATGGAAGCTCATAGCCTTTTCGCGACTTGGTCAACGGAGTTGTTCTTCAGGATCCTTGAAAGCGCTCGGTGACAATTACATGGGAAAAAAAGGAAAATTATGACCGTGGTATGTATGATCATCCCCCAACGTCAAACGCGCTTCTCATGGCAGTCGTCAAGTGACTTTAGAACCATGCGCACCTACCATGCTTATTGAATTCGAGTGTCAACTTTGTCTGTTCCAAGGTAAGGATCCATACCATGCTTTATTGTCTTCGAGGGCTAGGCTTTCTTGACGCTTTCCATGACCTGCAGCTAGAAGTATTTCCCATAATTACTTCTGAGTTCGCCATGTCTTTCGGCGGCTTTCTCCCGAGTTTCTGAAGTAGTCGAGCCGAAGTATTGCTCGTGTGGCTCGGATCGCCGAACGTCGGGTTCGGATGACGATTTCAAGTGTGTTAATTCCAACTTCTGCATTTCGTCCCTGCATATCCCGACTCTCTGACACTCTACTGCTGGAACAGTAACGGTGTATGCATCCACCCTGTACCAGCTCCATTACAAGACTATCATATTTCGCCCAAAAATAGACTTTTTGGACAACTTTGTACCTCTAAACCATTTTCATTTCCTTGAAGTTCGAACGAGGGATGTCCACTCGAATCATTATACTCAAGGACACCGCGAGGTAACTATGACAGGTTCGTTATTTTAGTGGGGCAATGCTAACATCATCCTGAGATTTTTCTGGTACACCGGCCTTTAGCGATGTACAAGATGTAAAACTCTTCGAAGGCCGAGTTGGAATGACAAACGAAGATAGCTTGGATGTATACCCCATGTCAAGTTCGTTCGATGATAACGTGTTATTGGGGAGGAGTTTAGTGTTCGTGATCGAGATTGACCGTGACCGACGCACTGCTCCGTACGTCCGTGCTATTGCCTCGATCGTCACCACGAACCTGAACCTGTGACAGGGGTCGCACGTGACACGGCGTGAAGCGGGGACTCCGGGAGGTGCGGAATCCGATAGTTCCCTTAACCTCGCTACTACCTAGTGGCACGGCACTGGCACTTGATCCCCTTCCACCCGTATCCGGAACCAATACTCCATGAAAAGCTATTACGAGTTGATTCATCTTTGTGAGCATCATCATCTTGTTTTGGCCGGTCGATGGTCTCAACAGTTTCGGTGCACAAGCCAATCCAACCACTATTTCTCTCATCTCATTCATGAGGGTTGCGCGAGGTCTGCTTATCAAAGGTAAGGATCTCTTCGGATCATCACGGATGTTATGTCATTCAACGGATCTGATGGAGATGTATACTAATAGTGTGAGTACTATGGTGTTTGCCTCAATTTGCTCCAAAGGTCTCTTTTATGATGGGCTATGGGTTTCAGATATCTTAAAATCGTTGGACACGCTGGTGCTCCATTTTACCGCTGCTTGCCACCTATCATCCACTCCTTTGTCTGGGGCTTGCGCGTCACTCGTCGTGAAATATGGGAACCATTGACATTCCTCTGGACAAGGCAGAACTCTTGTCAGTACTATTGGAAGCGCTGTTGTATGGTAAGCTCGACCCATCGACGGTGGATCGTATTGGCATATCTATCCCAAGGTTTCTCGCTTTTGATGTTTGGAGGAACGATGTGGATTCTATTGTCCCAGCGGTCCACGGAGCGTCTCAATCACAAAATGCTTGCTGTAGCGTGCGCTTTTCTGCTGTTTAGTACAGTGGTGCGTGTCCCCTTGGACGAACATCAGATGAACGTTTTTGAGCTATATTACAGCACTTTGTGATTGATATTGTAAGGATCATGGAGGGTTTGATATTATATCGAGACAGCTATCCACGAGGACCTGATGGGTATTTTTCGGATGTGTCACATTGGACGTTCGTGTCCAAGAACTACTTGTATGCTGCACAAACATTAATAGGCGACGGTGTCATTGTGAGTTATCGTCCCTTTGGACAACTATCATCCACTAACGTGATCCTAGCTCTACCGGTGTTACGCGGTATGGCAATCCAAGTTGGTTATGATATTGCCTGTGTTACTTTGGTTTGCTGTGATCAGTACGTGTGTCACGGGTTCTCGAGTGACACCACATTGACCGAAATTCTAAAGTAACCGGCATGGCATGTCCTTATACTGAATTTATCGTGGCTCAAGACAAGGTCTTTGGTGGGGTTCTCTCGCGATGGATAACGGCGTTTTACGCCTCCACGTTCACGACCAACCTATTGACGACCCGTACATATCCGCGTTTTCTGGAAGTGGAACAATGGATCTGACCTTCTCCCTTGTTTTATCAGTTTTGTTGGCATATCGTATCTGGAGTATCGACCGGAAAGCCACGAGCATGCGCGATCCTGGAAAGTCACCGTTACGGCCCATACTGTACATCATCATGGATGCTGGCTTGATCTACTCCGTTTCCCTTTTCGCGGCGTTGATCTGTTTCGCAAATCAATCGAACGGGCAATATGTGATCCTGGATACGGTCAGTTATTATATCTCCCTCAACTAATGAAGTGACAGTCTCATTGAAGTGTTATTTTCTCACCACCAGCTTACGCCCATCATCTCCATCACCTTTTACATGGTAATCATCCGCGTCGGCTTGGCTAATCGGGCGCATCAGTCGCAAATTCAACTTATATCAACCGGAAGAAGGAGTGGGCAACGTGCAGTGCACGTCACGACGTCGACCGAATACCATATCGACAATGGACAGAGCTCAATGATTACGAGTCCAATCTCCCCGATCACCCCTACTAGTATCGATAATGAGATCCACAGGGGCGATCCTATCAGTGACAAAACTGATAGGATTAGAGAAACGGTGTAAACTTCATTGGGACACCCAATGGCGGGCAAGATGCCTCGCTCGTATCATGATATTGGTGATTATGTTGAGTACACTGGACACAGTGAAGGATATTTGTCCCAGCCGACTTCAAATTGCTTAGCATCTCCGGGATCTCTGTCGATGTAATAGCCCATTGTACGATTGTTGTGAGTGGAAAAACCCCTATGGTCCGTGCGTCTGTGTTTTCGTATGGACACATGTATGTTACCGCGTCTGCTCGTTCGATCATGTATATAGTGGGCGTTCCACTCGTCGCACCTCCTTTCCCATAGTGTCGGACTGGTCTTCTCCATCGTCCGAGAGCTGTGGGTTTTGGTGTTCGTGACAACGATCAATAAAGTGATTTGGTGTCTCCATCTGAACAGCTGGACCTGAACTGTGCGAACGAGAAGAACGTCGCATCAATTCCGCAGCGCAACAGTGCGTTGTGGACTTGTCATCGTGTCATGGTCTGCAGATAGTACCAAGGGCTCGACAGTATTAGTGAGAACTCCGTTTTTTGATGTGTCACGGACTCACGGCCTCACGGTGTCCTAAAACGAGACAAATGAGCTTGCAAAAGCCACGCAGCACAATGTACTGTACTCACTTACCGGAGCCGTTGCTTCCGTCGGGCCGGCCGGCCCGGTTATTGAAAGTCAAGACATCACGCAATTGATTTTCCGAGCATTCCGAGCCGCAGTCCAAACATCATATAAAAGTCAGTCCATACTGACTCTCCAGATGTCTTCCCCACTACCAATAACCTCCAGCCTGAGCGGAGAAGGCCCTAACCTAAGAAACAATGCCAAACAAAGTTAGGCACAGCGGTTTCCCAGATTCATCGATCACTGATCATGTCCAAGAATGGTCTACGCAACTCAGAGTTAACTGATAACCCTCAGCCCAAATCACTGCACCGTGTCTTATTGTTACTGTGGGTCTGTTCATCCGAAACCCAATCATATCGGCAACGTCGTTATCCGACATAGCTCGAAATGCCGCTCCAGCCTACCCTTCAACATGTGTACGCAACAAACCTGGACCAGCAGCTCGGTTATCCTTTGCGCAATCCCCAGCTGCGGAGTCCCGATCCAGAAAAAAAACTCGAGGAACCTTATAAGAGCAATGGCTTGCAGATTGGTGACATTGGCCACGTCGACGACTACGGTGCATTTAATCTGCTTTTCAACGTTAAGTTCCCTCCGAAAGACGACCTTGGTCAATCTTCGGAATTGAATCAATTTCCACCCCACTTCGACGAACCAGTCGCTAGTCAAACAATCCAACCCGGCGAAGTGTTTAAGACCGGTGTCACTCAGCTTCTGGATGGCGCAAGGTACCTTTACATCGGCGTTGATTATCACAGTCTGATTTTTTTTGGCATCATCAGGACGGACGCCACTCGGAAATTTTACAAATTTGTTGCTCGGGCCTGCAAAGGTTCCATCCTTATTCTCCCTAATGGCGCTACGCTATTTGAGCTCGAAAACCAGCACTTGACAGTCATTCGGAACCATGTCAAGAAGTACGCACTTGCATGGTGCAGACACGCACAAAAAGACACACTCTACCTCATTACTGCCGCCTATAGAGCAAAAACTTGGACTCTGGGATCTTTCAAGAGCGGTGTCGTTGGCGAAGAAATCCATGTCGAGGTTCGTGCCGGTGATCCACCCGGCATTCTGGAATACAGCTGGGAACATGCATTCAATGTGGACAGCCAGCAAGTATCTGCAAGGAACACGGATCTCAACCAAGCTGTTTTCATCAAAGGTTTTAAGATGACAGTGGGGAAGCATCAGTTTATGATTGAGAAGCTAGTGAAGTCGGAGGGGTGGTTTGACCGGCTCCTGGTTACACTGCAGTCGGCTGCCAAGAAGTGGCGGCACGAACCAAGTGAGTCATCTACTCCTGAGTCCTGACGTACAGCGCTAACGCTCGGCGTGGACTCCGTGCAGAGATCAAGTACTTCCCGGCGAAATTGTCAGAAGTTTGTCCATCGCATTTGCTACATCTTTGTAATAACTTACGCCATCCTTCAGCTGAGTCATCCATTAGACGTGGTCAATCGCATCCTATTAGACAAGGTTTGGATAGTAGACGACAACATCCACACTCACTAACAGAGCATATTATTAGAATCCAGGAATCCCAGTGGCAATCACTCACGATGATGATTGGATTGAGATGATGAAAAATGTGCATTTCCACTGCCATTTTCGTTACGGGTCGTGCGTTGACGAGTATCCAGAAGCTGCCTTTTGAGAAACTGATGGAAAAAGGCTACGTCCGGCATTTCATGGATGCGAACTATTCCTGCGACTTGGACACTGAAAATAGTAAGTACTTTGTCGGCGTGTTCGATGCGTGTCGCTGACTTCATCCTTGCCTATGTAGATACAGTTTGTCTGGTGCGCCACAATTCGTGGGTATCCTTTCGCTAGCTGGTGGCCACTAACCAGTATATGATAACAGTGAGGGTAAAGCAAACTACGAAATTGTAGCGCATGGCGGTCGCGCTGAAGGAACGGATGTCGAATTTGAGCCGAAGCCGAACCAGCCCTTATTAGAGGTGCCCGGAGACATAGAGGCGCCTACGGACAAGTCACGTCTTGTCATTACACGTCTGTATCATTCTTGTCCTAAAGGATTTCTCGGAGATGGAACTAACGTTATATAGATATGCGGCTTGAAAGTTTTGATGTCGGAAATGTCGATGCTGGCGTTTGTGTGTTTGTTCAGTTTGGGACTACGACCAGGAGAACCAACAATAAGCCGTATGCGAGTATCATTGAATGGGACGACGAGATTACGTTGTAGGTTCTTCTCTTCCCTTAACTCATGCATACTTCACGTGCTTACGGTCTCAAGGCCTTCTGATGAACCTGTTCATGTCACTGTTCATGGAACGTTCCAGTTGGGCTCGACGCTGGGAACACGAGAAATATCTGCAAAAAAGACGATTAATACCGGTGAAATGCCTGAAAGTACATACAGTAAGTGTCGTGACCCTCGGAGCGCCTCGTAATTAAAACTAGTCAAGCTGTCAAGTTTTCTTTCGGGAACTCCGAACCTCGTTCTTCACTCTTGATGACTCTGGAACGACATTTCTCTTATTGCGAGACCAATTTTGGTTGTGAGGTAAGACAACTATTCGATATGTGCGCAACGATCATATTACTCATAAACATTGTTCACAGGAGAATTCGGAATTTGCTCGGATGACAACTCGCGGGTTTGAGAATTTCTACTCTTACCACCACGAGAACAAGAAAGAACATCTGGATGCCGCTCTTGAATGTTTCAGATCTGCCTTACAGGAAGATCGTCTCGACTCTGCACAACTCATCTCCGCACGCTTCAACATTGCCACCACAGAATTCTTTAAATGTCAAGCCTATGGTACATACGCCGAGCTCGACAAGGCCATAGAATCTTACAAAAAAGCGCTCGAGTTATGTGGTGAGGGACACCCTGACAGACCGGCTACAGTGTTACTCTTGGCCCAGTCTCTTCTGTCTCGTCATGGGCAGGAATATGATGAATTCACTGTCGAAGAGATAGAAAAATTGCTTGAGGAGCTTCCCCCAGACGACAGTCGCAATCGCCGAACCGCGGACATAATCCTGGTTTCATGCAGGTTCTACCATGCCATCAACGCCGAACGACCTGCTGATGTCGATCATTTACTTGCGAACTTTCAGAATGGCACCTATACACCATCGTATGGATATTTCGACAGGCCCCACATGTCGCACAAGATTGGCCTTGCGTTCTGGCGTCGTTTCCGGACATCAGGGAACCTTTATGACTTGGACAAGGCAATCATGTTGAATACAGAGGCTTTTCTACAGATTCCCGATGGTCATGATGACCAGAAGAACATAGCCGCCTGCCTGGGACATTCATTGCTTTGCGGTCTTGAGGCGCGTGAGGAACTTAGGGATATCGACACGGAGCTCGGACTTACGGAGCTCGGAAACAAGGTTATTGCAACACTCGATGACATATTGTTTGCCGAAGGAACTTCAGCACTTTCTCAGGACCTGCAAAAGCAGATAGACTTGAAGACTGCAGTAGCGCAGATTCGGGAGCAGATACAACTGATGTCGTGTGTGGAAAGAGTGCGGTTGCAGGCGGCTGCAGACGATACCCGCCAGGAGGTCGTTGAGCGAGGTCCATCGTCAAAAGTCGAAAATCCCATAGACGATTGGAGCAGAGACGCAGATACGGAGACGGAGTGCAAGAGGCAACTTGGAATACTACTGAGCTTCCTGGGGGGTGAGGGGGACAGCAAGATGCGCAAAGCTCTAGAGCTACTAAATCCAGAGTGGCCGTACAAGGATCACCAGATCGTAGCCACGATGCAGGCCCTCGAGAAACACCTACCGTACTTTGACACCGTGCTCGCAAGACGACTAAGGTTTATAGTGGAGGGATGGTGTTGAGTACGCGGCCAATCTTCATCACTACCTATAAGGAAAACATGCGATCTGATTCTTTTCACGACATCTCACCTAGTGCTCGACGATCCTCTTGTTACTACCCTTGTTATACCTCAAACTATTACAGCTGTGTTATAGCCCTCGCGATTTTCACGAATGTTTATATCCCACGACCTTCGCTGTGCGGCGGTGACGATTCAGAAAAGGCTTGGGCAACTCAATTCAAACAGTGATGTGACGTCATTACTAAAATGTACGACTTGAAGAGTACGGAGGTGAGATCCCAGGAGGCCATTATAGTATAAAGGAGTGATCCGAAGTGGAAGACGTTACTTGGTTCACGTTCGCCGGCTTCCGAACGATATGGTGAGCTGTTGCACGGATGTACACAGCAGGCTGGCGGGGTTACAAACTCTTCCCAAGTTCATTATCTAACGTTCATTGATCACGTCCAAGAATGGTTCACACCGTCCACGCAGGAACTTCAAGAAAGTTCGGGTAACCCTCAACCCTTGCTGCAACCGTGTTTTCTATTTTGTGTCTTTTTCCAACCTTGTGGGTTCATTCAGATCCAAAACCAATCATCAGCGGTATCCCTAAGCGCTCTCCGGAATTCGACGTAGCTCGATATGCCAGCACAGCCTACCCTTCAACATGTGTACGCGACAAACCTGGACCAGCAGCTCGGTTATCCTTTACGCAACCCCCAGCTGCGGAGCCCCGATCCAGAAAAAGAACTCGAGGAACCTTATAAGAGCAAAGGCCTACAGATAGGTGACATTGGTCACGTCGACGACTACGGTGGATTCAATCTGCTTTTCAACGTCAATTTTCCTCCAAATGACCGTGACGACCTGGGCCAATCTTCGGAATTGAATCTTCCACACCACTTCGACGAACCAGTCGCTACTCAAAAAATCCAGCCCGGTGAAGTGTTTAAGACCGGTGTCACACAGATTCTGGATGGCGCAAGGTACCTTTACATCAGTGTAGAAATATCACTGTCTGATTATTTTTTTCTACTTCATGAGGACGGATGTCCCGCAACTTTACAATTTCGTTGCAGAGGCTAAAAAAGGTGCCATACTCATTCTCCCGACTGGCGCTTCACTATTCGAACTCGATAGCAAGTGCATGCCAAGCATTCGAAACCATGTCAAGAAGCACGCACTTGGGTGGTGCAGACATGCACAAAAGGATACCCTCTATCTGATTACTGCCGTGTATAGAGCAAAAACTTGGACTCTGGGATCTTTCAAGAATGGGACCCTTGGCAAAGAAATCCATGTTCAAGTTCGTGCCAGTGAACAAAACGGCACTCCGGAGTATAGATGGCAACATGCCTTCAATGTGGACAACCAGCAAGTACCTCCGGGGAACACGGATCTCAACCAAGCTGTTTTCATCAAAGGTTTCAAGATGACGGCAGGAAACATTGAGCAGCTGGTAATGTGCGGGGGATGGTTTGACCGTCTCCTCGCCACACTACAGTCGGCGGCTAAGAAGTGGCGATCCGGACCAAGTAAGTCATGTATTTCTAACATGCAGCGTTAATGCTCAACACGGACACCGTGCAGAGATCAAGTACTTCCCGGCGCTGTTGTCAGAAGTTTGTCCATCGCGTTTACTGCATCTTTGTGGTAATTTACGCTATCCTTCAGCCGAGCCATCCATTAGATGTGGTCAATCGCATTCTATTAGACAAGGTTTGGATAGTAGACGACAATATCCACACTCACTAACAGAGCATATTATTAGAATCCAGGAATCCCAGTGGCAATCACTCACGATGATGATTGGATTGAGATGATGAGAAATGTGCATTTCCACTGCCATTTTTGTTACGGGTCGTGCGTTGACGAGTATCCAGAAGCTGCCTTTTGAGAAACTGATGGAAAAAGGCTACGTCCGGCATTTCATGGATGCGAACTATTCCTGCGACTTGGACACTGAAAATAGTAAGTATTTTGTCGGCGTGTTCGATGCTTGTCGCTAACCTCATTCTTGCCTGTGTAGATACCGTTTGTTTGGTACGCCACAATTCGTGGGTATCCTTTCGCTAGCTGGCGGCTCACTAACGAGCATATGATAACAGCGAGGGTAAAACAAACTACGAAATTGTAGCGCATGGCGGTCACGCAGAGGGAACAGACAGTGAATGTAAGCCGAAGCCGAAGGAGCCCCTAGAGGTGCCCAGCGATATAGAGGTACCCGCGGACGAGTCACGTCTTGTCATCACACGTCTGTATCATTCTTGTCCTAAAGGATTTCTTGGAGATGGGTACTAACGTTGTGTAGATATGCGGCTTGAAAGTTTTGATATTGGAAATGTCGATGCTGGCGTTTGTGTGCTTGTTCAGTTTGGGACTACGACCAGGAGAACCGACAATAAGCCGCATGCACGTATCATCGAGTGGCACGGCGAGATTACGCTGTAAGCTTCCCTTCTTTCTCTGACCTCTTATACTCATGGTTTTAAGGCCCTCTGATGGACCTGTTAATATCACTGTTTGTGGCACGTTCCAGCTGGGCTCGACGCTAGGAACACGAGAAATATCTGAAATGAGTACGATCAATACCGGCGATATGCCCGGTAGCGCATATAGTGAGTATCATCAACTCGCATGGCGTCTCGTAACTAAATCTGTTCAAGCCGTCAAGTTTTCGGTTGGGAATGCCGCATCTCGTTCTTCACTCTTGATTACTTTGGAGCGACATTTCTCGTACTGCGAAACGGATTTCAATTATGAGGTGAGCTGAGACGGTTACGCAATATTCGTATCCAACAACTATACACCATGTGTAGGAGAGTTCGGACTTTGTTCAGATGACAACCGGGGGGTTCAAGGCTTTCTACTCATTCCACCAGGAGTTTAAGGAAGAACATCTCGATTCCGCTCTTGAATGCTTCCGCTCTGCTCTGGAGCGATGCGGTTCCAACGCTGAACGTCGTGCCACTGCATGCTTCAATCTCGCTACTTCCGAGTTCCTTCAATGTCAGGCAAACGGGACATACTCCAAGTTCGATACGTCTATTGACCTCTACCGAAAGGCGCTCCAATTACGCGGCGACACTCACCAAGATCGACCTGCTACATTGTTGCTCTTAGCACAGGTCCTCTTGGCGCGTCATGGACAAGAATATGACGAGTTCATTGTCGAGGAGATAGAGCAACTTTTGGCGGAACTTCCCCCAGATGAAAGTCGTGATCGTCGAAGTGCAGACGCAGTCTTGGCTACAATCAGATTTTACTATGCTATTAATGCCGATCACAGTGCAGACATCGATGGTTTACTCGCCGACTTTCAGCATGGCACCTATACGCCTCTGTACGGTTATTTCGACCGACCACATCTGTTGCACAAGCTAGGATTTGCATTCCGGCGTCGCTTTCGGTCATTGGAAAACCTCGAGGACCTGGACAAGTCGATCGATTTGAATACGGAGGCTTTGCTGCAGATTCCCGATGGACACGATGACAAGATGAATATAGCCGCTTGCCTCGGAAATTCGCTCCTTTGCGCTCTTGAGGCCCGTGGAGAGCTTAGTGATGTCGACACATCGGTCGGACTTATGAAACTCGGAAAGAAGGTTATCGCGATGCTCGATGACATATCATACGCAGAGGGTGCTTCGGCACATTCGGAAGACTTGCAAGAGCAGATATACTTGAGCTTTGCAGTGGCACAGCTTCGGGAACAGATAAAATTGATGACGAGCGTGGAAAGAGTTCGGCAGCATGGGGCTGCGGACGATACCCCCAAGGACGTTGGGCGAGGTCTATCATCTAGAGTCGAGAACCCTTTAGACGATTGGAACAGAGATGAAGAGACGGAGACGGAGTGCAAGAGACAGCTTGGAGTGCTGCTCAGCTTCCTGGGAGGCGAAGGGGATCGCAAGATGCGCGAAGCTTTATCGCAAGTGAACCCTGAGTGGCCGCACAGGGATCACAAGATCGTGGCCACGATGCAGGCCCTGGAGGAGCACATGCCTTACTATTACACTGTTCTCGCAAGACGATTAAGGTTTGTAGTGGAAGGATGGTGTTGAATACTTCATCACAAGGAAAGAACACGACGCTGACGGTCTGACTTGTTGCTTTTCACAACATCTGACTTAGTGCTCTCTGTTAGTTCTCTCTGTAACTAGGCACTATATTCTTCGTTACCAGTCACGATTCTATGGCCTCTGACGACCGTAATAATAATATTTACATATACTGTCGTCTAGGCGCAACCGATGCGGTGGAATCGAAGGAATCGAAACATCGGCCCTTCTTCGAGGTCCTGCCCTTCCTGAGTGGGCTCTGCAGCCGGGCGGACCATTCTTGGACACGATCAATGATTCTGGGAAGAATTTATATGTAACCCTTGGCCCATGTCTTCACCCTAGGATTCACAACCTGAGTGTCAGCGAGTACCAGGTAAGTCCGCCCACCCAATAGTCGATTTAGTACTAGTACCTCCACATCACAGAATATAACAATGCCCACACAAAGCACCTTGCAACACGTATACGCAACCAACCTAACGCAGAAATATGGTTACCCTTTGCGTAATCCCCAGCCAGATAGCGAGCTCCCCGATACTTATAAAACCGATGGTCTCCAAATTGGTGACATTGGCCATGTCGACCACTACGGAAAATTCAACCTGTTTTTCAACATAAAATTTCCTCCTGATCATCTCTCCAAGTGGAAATTCCCTCCGAGTCCGAGTCCTGAATCCGGTGGGGGTCCAGGGCATCCGGTGGCACACGAATCCACGTCAGAACAACCCCGAGACACAAGTTCTCTTCCCGAACCACTCCCCGTTGCACTAGATCTTGCACGTTTTGATGGGCCAAAGCTAATCTCTGCGCTTGATCCCAACCAAGTGATTATGACGGGTGTCACACAGGACGGTGTAGGGGATTCAAGGTACGTCTGAATTAATGCAGACATACACATCATAACTTAAAGTCTGACTCGGCATAAGGGCCAGCAAGGATTACGTGTTCACTGCGGAGAGCAAGGAAGGCGCTATACTGATTCTCCCAGACGGTGCAAAGTTATCAGAGATGGAGAAAAAGTACTCGGAACACATTCAGGACCACATCACGAAGTATGCACCTGACTGGTGCAACCGCGCCAAGCGAGACTCCCTTTATCTTGTCACCGCCGTGTACAAGACGAAATCATGGACCCTGGGATCTTTTGATCATGGCGCTTCTGGAAAGAAAATACATGTCTACCCTGAAGATGATTCTGCTCCCGTTGCGTTCAGATGGGTCTCCGCGTTCCATACGGATAGCCAACAAGCCCCTAAAGGGAATAACCATCTCAACCAAGCCGTTTTTATCAAAGGATTCAAAATCACTGTGAGAGACGAAAAGCTTCTTAATCTGGAGTGCTTGGAACGGCCAGAGGGGTGGTTCGCACATATCCTCAACAAACTGCGGCTGAAAGCTCGCAAGTTTCTATCTGGGTCAAGTAAGTCATAGTCGTGTCGTATTGGCGTTAATTAACATTGGATAGGTACCACGATTGATCACTTCCCACAGTTGGACTTCTCTGAGGTTCTTATCACCCGTTTAGCATGTGCGCTAAGACTAAGGTATTCTTTAGCCCACTCATCCTTTGGACATCGTCAATCGCGTCCTATTAGATGAGGTAACGCATATGACTGATGTCATGACATTGCAGTGACTGAACTTCTCGTTTTGTTCAGAATCCTGGAGCTGACCTCGCCGTTACGCATGACAATGACTGGATTAATATTGTCAAAGATGTAAATTTTATATTTACAGGAAATCCCCTCATTGACACGCATCCAGGGAAGATTACGGCTTGATAATCTCATGAAAGAAGGTCCTCTGTGGGACTGTATTGCAAAGAGTTACAAGCGCGACTTGGACATCAAACATAGTGGGCTCTTTGTCGGTGTACGCGCCGTGTGTCGCTAAATTTATCCGGCCCTAGATATCGTTTGTTTGCGACCCATTTCGTGGGTGTTCCGAGTCATTTACTACTATTCTTGTCCCACCGTGACTAAAAACATTTGTTAACAGCCCGAGTGAAAGCAAAACTGGCGAAGAAACCGCATTGTTGTCTCACGGCCGTTGTGAGGTTGAGACAGGTGGCAAAGATGAGCCGAATGACTTGGAGCATCCCGAGGTTTCCCAAGACAATTCACGACTTGTCATAACATGTCTGTAGTATCCTTGTCCTCAAAATTTCTGCTATATAATTCTAATGTCCTACAGATATGCGGCTTGAAAGCTTTGATGTTGACCAAGTTGATGTTGGTGTGTGCGTATTTATTAAGTTTGGGAACACGACCTGGAGAACCCCCAATAAACCTCATGCGAATGTCGTTGAATGGGACGACGTGGTTACACTGTAGGCTTTTCCTTCTTGGTTTATATTCCCAAATTCTCACTGGTTTAAGGCCCTCTGAGGGACCTGCCCATGTTACTGTTTGCGGCACATTCCAGCTGGGCTCAACGCTTGGGACACGAGAAATATCTCAAAAGCAGACCATCGGTACCAGCGATATGTCTCGCAGAATATCCCCTGGTAGTACGTGTTTGTGATGCTCGCAGAGAATCCTAATTAAGGCTGGTCAAGACCTAAGGTTTTTTTTCGGGCCTCGCTCTTCACTCCTGATTACTCTGGAACGGCATTTCTCGAATTTTGGAACCCATTTCAGTGACGAGGTAAGATGAAGTATACACAGGAACGCGACGTTCACGGCACTAACATACTTCAATTCTAGGAAAATTCGGAATTTTCTCAGACGACGACTCGGGGATTCGAGAATTTCTACAGCTATCACAGAAGCCGCGAGAAAGAACGTCTCGATACTGCTCTCGAATGTTTTAGATCTGCCCTACAGAAATGTGGTCTTGATGATGCGCGTCTCGCCACCGCGCGCTTCAACATTGCCACCACAGAATTCCTGAGATGTCAGGCTCGTGGTACATACGCCGAGCTCGACAAGGTTACAAAACTCTACAAAGAAACACTCCACGCATATGCCGATGGACACCCAGATCGGCCAGCTACATTGTTACTCCTTGCACAGGCTCTTTTGTCTCGTCATGGGAAAGTCCATGATGAATTTGCGCTCGAGAATATAGAGCAACTTCTGGTGGAACTTCCCCCTGACGGCAGTCGTTATCATCGAAGCGCGGACGCAATCCTAGCTACATGCAGGTTTTACCGTGCTATAAATGCTGTAGACCCGGTGCAAATCGATGGCCACGGTCTACTCACGGAGTTGAAGCGGGGCGTTTATACACCTCCATACGGATATGTCGACCAGCCTCACCTATCACACAAGCTCGGCGTCGCTTTCTGGCGTCGCTTTCGGTCAACTGGGAATCTTGACGATTTGGATAAATCGATCGAGTTAAATATGGAGGCTCTGCTGCAGGTCCCAGATGGGCACGATGACAAGAAGCACATAGCTGCTTGCCTGGCCAGCTCATTCCTTTTCGGCCTCGAGGGGCGTGGGGAACTTACAGATGTCGTCACGTCTGTCAGACTCGTGGAACTCGGAAACAAGGTTACTGCTATGCTTGATGTCATATCGTACACTGAAGGAGCTTCGGCGCCTTCGGAAGACTTGCAGAAGCAGATAGATTTGAAGTTTGCAATGGCACGGCTTCGGGGGCAGATACAACTGATGTCAAGGGTGGAAAAGCTTCTGGAGCAAGCAGCTACCGGCGATACTCACCAGAACATCGTTGAGCAAGGCCCATCATCCCATGCACCAGAGGTCAAGTACCCCGCAATCGATTGGACTCGGGACGAGGATACGCTGACAGAATGCAAGGGGCGACTTGGGGTATTACTGAGTTTTCTGGGAGGTGAAGGGGACCGCAAGATGCGGCAAGCTCTGCAAGGAGTACACCCGGAGTGGTCGTACAGGGATCACAAGATCGTGGCTACGATGCAGGCCCTGGAGGAGCGCATGCCATCCTTTTTCATCATCCTCGCAAGACGATTAAGGTTTGTGATGAAAGGATGGTCATGAGTAGTATGCAGCTAGCCTCCTTCACCATACAAAAGAATGCATTTCTAATCACTTCTAAACAACAATTTTGTCGATCCAATACTTCTTTGCTACCACATTCCAGAAATCATAATTCTAGGACGAGACTGCGGAGCATGTGACATATTGTGGCGGCAGGGCATCGCCTGATAGTGCAAACAGACACCATCTTTACGAACATAGGAAATAACGAAGCCTGTATAGAACAATCAAAGTATGAAAATTGCTATCGTTTTTGTTTTCCAATGTCTATGGGGATTGTAGAGAAGATCGGAGAAGAACCTTTGCTTTCGACACCATCAGCGTATTTCTCTGACCCGACGGAGTGACGATTTCCTGGGACAACCCTAAATGAGTAGTGCATAGAACCCTTTGGCCCTTGAACGTTCTGCCTGGCCTCGCCTGACCTTTACGGCAATCCACTTCCATCTTCACTTCGTCAAAGACCTGCGCGGCGCGCACTGCAAAGACTTCGAAATTGGCACCCACAGCACCCCCAATCAGGTTCCTAAGCGTTTCAGCAATGGAGATTATGGATAAGATCCTGGAATGAAACATGGACGACATCTTTGACCGTACAGTTGCGGCTGAGGCGCCGCAACCGGCTGCGACGACGATGTCCGACAGCTCCCCTACGATGTCCGAGATGAGGGTGTTGGTATCACTGGTGAAAGTAAAGGTATGGGTGTAGGTGAGTGATCGCCAACCCGCAGCCAACTCTTGGGACTCTGTTCCAAATTACCGTAAGTGAAACCTAAGACTACTTTGAGTGAGATAACACCTTGCCTAACTCTTGCGATCGCTCATATATCTCGTCAAAAATCTTGTCCTTCCTTCTGTCCATCGTCCACGAAGAAATCATCCAGTGCAAGTAGCAGGTGATGTACGCCCGGAACGCGGTCGGGAGGTACATAAAGAGATTGTCACGCAGTATTTTTGGCCCTAAGCAGTCCAGTAACATTTGAGGGATAGACTCCGAGACTCGTCGCATCGCAGATAATTGTTCCTCTTCAACGGGAGACTGGAGGTGGTTGACGAAATATTCGGCAATGAGGGTCGCGCTCTCCTGAATATCTGCATTGAGACTTTCCAGAGTTTGGATGATTGCTTTTTGGGCATACTCATCCGAGTCCGCGATGAACTGCTGAAAGTGTTGAGTGGCGGGTAATTCGAGTTGAGATTCTGCGACGGCAATGGTAGACGGGAGATCTCTTGATTGATCACTGTGCCGTTGGTAGACTTCATGCAAAGCGGATTTGGAAGTTCTGACGTCATTGCGCACAGAGATGAGCGCGAGTGACACATCAGGGAGCTTGTCAAGCTCTCTTTGCACGACAGTGAGCTTGTCCTGTTTGATGGTAACTACGTGCCTTCGATGGTCCCGCTGAGCCGTGAGAAGAGCAATTTTACGGTCTCGGAGCTCGCGCCACTTTGCGTCGTAGTGGGTCTGAAGGTTCACGAGCTTGGCATAGAGATCTCGGAGAGCCTTTTGTGTCACCATGAGAAGTCGTGTCGCCGGCCAGAAAAGTACACTTACACTGCTGCAATAGCGAGTGGAACGCAGCGTGATGGTCGTGCCTGCACTCGTCACCATATCATGGCTTGTAGATATACACATGGCCTCGACGGTACCAGTGTGCTGGATGGGATATCCGATTTGCTGATGCGTCAGACTGTCCCAAAATGAGACGGACGAGTTGGCGGAAACTGCAATGTATGTGCTGTCACTTGCCAAGACAATGCACCGAGGGTCGTCGTCACTGTGAATACGCCATTTTGAGAGCGTAGTTCCAGCAGATACACCAAGGTGGTGAACGTGGCCATCATGAGAGAGAACAAAGAGATGTTTGCTGTCGTGATGCCAAGCAGTTGACTGATTAAAATATGAACTGACGATGATCTTGAACTCGGCGATGGAGTAGGCCTTGCCTATGTCGTAGACCCAAACCGAATTCCACGTGGCCGTTAATAGCAGCTTTCCGTCCGGAGAGAACTTTGCTGCGACTACAGAGCCGTCATGTTCCAGTGTGATCAACTTCTTCCCTGTTGAGAGCGACCACAAGCAGGCGGTTTCATCCCACGACCCAGTCACGATTTTCGTCGCGTCAGGCGACACGTCGACGGCACACACCGCGTTTGTGTGTCCTGTCAATTCGATCATCATTCTTCGGCTCTCCACGTTCCACATCACCACCTCGCCCGAAGTTGCTCCGCTCACCAGCCATTTGCCATCTTGAGATACCGCAATGTTGTTGACGCCCCGCCCCGCATTGATTGGCACTCCCACCTCCCTTCCATCTGCAATTCGCCACCATTGAATCACTCCTTCGGCTCCAGCACCAACTATGTGCTTCGCATCGCTGACGAACATGACTGATTGAATGCGATTTGTGCCACTGATTTCGATTACCCTTGTTGACCCCTTGTTTTTCTGAAGTGTGATGGCGTCCACATCAGAATGGTCTCTCGTCGGTATCACGGCCGCCTCGCCTCGGCCCTCTTTGTTTTCCCCTCCTTCCTTTGGCTCCACCTTACTGAATCCAGCCACGACCTCGTTTGACTCTTCAAATTACACTTCGTTAGTTGTCCTTCAATTGTTTCATTCATCTACTCACCACCTTTTTGTCTCGGGTGTGATCCAGACAACATTGTCAGCAAGCAACACTATGACGGTCACAAGGATTGTGTGGTTGTTGGCTCAGAGTAACTCCCATACACGTGGCTCCTTATCTGTATCACCTCGTGACCTCGGCAGTTCTTCTCACTTCAGCTCGCCTTTTTGTCCTCACACCACGGGCACGGTCGAGTATGTTGGTGCAACTTAGCGTATACATATTTATAAACAAATTTCGCCTGGGAAACAAACTCAATCGACGATAAATATTGAAAAACGTATTCGGAAAATATATTTGAATCTGATAGCGAAACTGAGGTTTCCAAAAGAGGATAAATAATAGTGCCAAACTCGGTTTGATAATCCAAGTCTGGGCATGGTAAGAGTACTTGTTCTAACTGCTGTTACTAAATATGAGCATCAAACTTATTTTATAAACAGATTCCACCTCAGTTACAGCAACATACCCTTACTGTCATCACTAGCCGAGAATATGTTTCTCTAACCAAGGCAGAATCTGTTCATAAAATAAGTTTTGTAATTATACTTAATAGAAATAGTTAGAATAAGTACTCTTATCATACCCAAACTTGGATTATCAAACCGAGTTTGAATAATTTCGGCGCTATTATTCTTTCTCTTTTGGAAGCCTTAGTTTTGCCATCAAAGTTAAATACATTTTCTAAATATGTCTTTGAATATTTATTGCGAACCGAACTTGTTTCCGAGGCGGAATTTGTTGATAAATTTGCATATGCTAAGTGGTATGAACATACTTGACCGTGCCCGTGGTGTCATTATTGTGCATATTTGACATTCACGGAGCCCTTAAAACTGTTCTGGACACGCAGCGGGTTCTGAATGAGGTATTCACAAACCATAGTCTCGGTGAGGTTGATAAGACCTGAGCCACTTCCTTCCTGTCTACCTTGCAGCCGTCCATACACTCCATGTCATATTTGGTTTTGTTCTTTGTTCCCACCATGTCTTGGGTGTGGCTTCTTTCTTTGTGTACTCTTTCCCCTCTCCCATCCAACCTTCATTTGCAATTTGAGGTGGTCTATGTTTCTATATATAGCGCCCCTCGTATGCTATCGACTTACATTACAATCAACTACTGCCCCTGCTGAGGTCTTTTACAAGCACTTTGCTGCGCTCTTCTTGTACCTGAAATCTCACGTCCAGTCAACATGCTTCGCCAGTGTTTCTCAACCCCATCTATGGAATAACAGCCACCATTGTCCATTGAACACGCTGGTACTATTTCTGCACTATGCTCAACAATGTCCCCTCATCGTATTGTTACCCAAGTCCCCACAATGCACTCATTGTCACCTCACTGGCTTCATGGAAGAGCTGATATGTGCTATGACCATTGCTAATTCGTACGTTATTGGTATATACGGTCGGTCCTCTCACTGCACGTGTCTAAGACACTGACCTGCATTACAATTCCTCACAGATAGTTACTTTCACTCTTCTCACCCCTTGTCAGCTGTGCATAGTTCCTTATTCTCCTCCGCCCAGGACGTGTCTACTATCGTCAAGAAACACGTCAGAAGGTATGCAACTCCGAGTCGCAAACCTAAGAATTGATAGTCTTCTTTACATACATATACATGTGCAAAATTTGTGTTTCCAGTCAAAGTGCTCCAGCTTGCCATGTTCGTTGGAGAGGGGGCGAAGTGGGAATCCTCTGCTGGTGTAGGAGGTGGAAGGGTGTGGATGAGGCTAACTCGCATTCCGCCACTCCCAGACGAGGTCCAGGTCTGCCTCACATGAGACTGTGTGATGTACCCTTCAGCTGAACAGACACGACGGATGGATCAAAATTTTGTACAACATTTAGGCCCGCCCTAAACACGTTGACTAACATTTAGCACCGTACTAAATGTTTGTCAACACATTTAAATTAACATTTAGACCGGCCTAAAATTTTGATCCATCCGTCGTGAGAAAGGCTCCTCTAACATTTCCTGGTCGCCGATGCGTACTGTGATCCGCAAACTTGCGCGAATAGAACGGCCAAGCGAGCTTACACCACAGATTTTTCGTGATTTAGGATAGGTTCGTACTATGGTCGAAATGTGCATCCTGTACTTTGCATACAATTTGGCATTCGGACAATGTTTTCATTTTGCATCTAAATGTACCACTAAATTTTGGCATAAACTTCGTATATGCACACACGTGTCACCTTCGTCATTAGGTAGTGTATTATTTGAAATCGAGTCTGTATAAGAATGTAGCCATAGATTTCAAGTTTGGACTTAACATGCGAACCTTGACAATACTTCAAGTCTCGCCATAGTTAGTGCAGCAGACGGAATACAAAGTACTCGTGATGATTTAGTCTCCATCCTGAATTTGATGTTTCATTGAACGACTAGATGTGTGCTACTATTTCATGTACAATCTCGACTTATATTTTCAGCGCAATGATCGCGCGATCATTTCCCGACCATTGCCCGTTCGACGCACACCTTACCCGCACATGGAGGGACTCGGAGCAGCTGATCAGTCCTAAGGGAAAGTCCGTAAGGCTCAGTGTTATTGCGCAGATTAGTGCTTACCCGATGCAATGAAAGAACAACCACACGGTCATTACTAATCTCCCAGCGCACAAAGTGACTGAAAATCCAGGACAAATGTACAACTTCTAAGTCTTCAGATAGTACTGACGAGTACAACTTTGCAGGGAAATGTGGGTATATCGAGAAGACATCTTGCTCCATCTCTGGTATTGGAAATTGACGTTGGACGGCAAGCAGCAGAGTCCCGTTGCTGCCATATATATATTTGATGCTACCTGGAACTGGCGATGAAGTCGTGCGACAGCCTTGGGGATAGAACATGATAAGTGAATTGCCAGTATGAGTGGATGATCGACTATAAACTACCCCTTCATGCTTGATGTGAGCACGTAAAACTGTGCTGCGTTGGTGAATCAGGTTGTACAGATCTCATGGACTGGGAGTGGCTACTGCAGTGGGAGGCACGAGAGCACCGTCTTCATCACTTGCATTTCCATACGCCTGATCGAGAAGAAATTTGCATTCATGGATTACTTGTGGACAATGTGGGCGACCAGGCCAGCTTCGAAGGCGAGCTGCTTTCAGGTACGATTGCAGCATCGTTGCCTCGAGCTCTCCTGTGGAGACTGCATCAGTACCAGAACATTGGCATAGCATAGTAATCAGCTTACCTGACCTATGGTTTTTTGGAAGGTGTTGTAATGTCCCGATCAAGCGTTCGAATGGAAACGACCACCACGAATGGACTGGACCAAACAAAATGAGATAGTCATATATGTGGAAAGAGGCATGGTGATTGGGTCGCGCGCTGACAGCAGGGTACAGTGTCTTCAGTTTGCCAACATAGCTAGCAATGTGGCTGCGATAGGCAGCGGCACAGTTATCATTCGTTGTACGCGCACAAGCGAGATATACAGCCAAGATGAGATCCATAGTGTGGTTGAGGGTTGCGCGGAGATCTGGTTCAGTGGTTGATCCCCAGAGACTGATCAAGGCGATCGGGAGATAAACAGTGGCAAGGGTGTGCCACTCGGCTGCCTTGATCGTTCCAGCCGCCTTGTCACCAAACCTGCTAGGCACTGACTCTAGCCAAGATGGAACAAAAGCTTCATTGATGATGCTGCGAACGCAACCCAAAACTTCTTGAGCATTGAATTCCGTGCGCATCTGGCCATCAGCAGCCAAAGGCATGGCGACCTGCTAATCATTTTCACATCAACTTGAATGTATCATGACAAGGAATCAAACTTACCCAATTAACGAGGGCCTTGGCATAGTCTACTTTGAAAGTCCTACCACTCTTCACAGGAATGCAGCCTAAACTCTGACAGACAAACTTTAGGGCACGAATGTTCTTGCGAAGGAACATTGCCTGCAGTGATTCCAAGTATGTCGTGACCATGGTGGTATCATGAGGATGTGACAACTGTGTGGTAAGAAGCATATGGATGGCAGAGACCTGCACAACATCTTTTCTTGTCATATCGAGTTGTTCGGCTGTGGAGGAATCGACCAGTGCAAAATCAAACTGGAAAGCTGAGGTTGGCGTGTCCGTAGCGTCAGAACCCTCAGTAGTGAGTCCAAGTAAGGTGCGCACATGGTGGTTCACCAAACCTTCGAGGATGCAGTGCATTGAGTCGATCACAAGCTGGCGTGTAGGGTTCCAGTATGGCAAACGCCATAGCTCCGAGTAGCGGACACCATGTTCCTTGAATATTCGGTTGCGCTCAGCAGAGGTAGATGCATCCCTCCATTGTTCTGCATACTGGCGAGTCTTGTCACAGGGTAGCCAGTTGTGAAAGTCTGTCCTGGCGCAGTTTGTCTTGTGGTAGCAGTTGCATGCAGTGCATAGCCAGTGGCTTCCGACGCCGGCGAATGCAGCCAGGTGGCGAGCAGCTGGGAGGTCACAGATGACTAATGCGACGGCACTGCGAGTCAGCCGTCCTGTAGGGTGATTTGCGGTCTGCGAAAAATGGATGCCCTGATCCCATGCAGCTACCATATCATCAATGAGGGGTCGTATATAGTGATTAAGGTTTTCAAGCGAGGTTTGTTTGGGTCCAGGAATGACACCGGCGATGTACATGTTCTTGGGTTTGTATTGGTGTTCAAGTGGGAGATTCAGGCATGCCATCGAAATGATTCCCGACGATGTGCTCGGCCCTTGTAGAGACATTCCTTCGGGGTTAAAGAAGTCCACATTCAATGCGAATGCAAATTGGCCTTCCTCTCCTCGGTCGACGAAGAGCTTGGTTGGGTCTGGCCCCCGAAATTCTCGGAGAAACTGCACCTCGAACGGATTTTTGACAAGGTGGGATGGTGTCGATAAGGTGGCACAGAGATCGTCACATGCTGAATCCATCATGGACTCAATATCCCCACAAGACAGAAGAGATGCCAAATAATCCTTGAAGTCATGATATACAAACATTTTCTTCGGCCATTGTTTCCCATCAACACTACTTTCAAGTAGCCTGTTGGAGCACTGAGTTTCAGGTGTAGGAGAGTTTGAGCAGCAAGCGGGGTAGACGGGATTGTTGGAGTTGGATGAATTAGTGGGAGGATAGATGGCATGGCACCCACAAACTGCATATACGACTGTCTTTGCACCAAATTGGAATTTAGACAGCGTGCTGGAAATGGTGATCGGGATCTGTTTTATTATGTTCTCATGAGTAGCACTGAGCGTTCCGTCATGCTTCTCGAAGGCAGCATAGAGGAGGAGTGAGAGACCATTCATGATAAAGTTGGCACCGGCGGTGCCAACACCAAAGACAACACTGCACACTACGCCAAGAAGGAGGGTGACTTGAGCAATCACATCCATACGTTCAATAGGCGGCTGAAATTCTTTTCCTGTATCTCGTTCATCAATCATTGAGCAATTCCGTTTCATCGTCACATACCTGTGTCAACTCTCACGGGACCTGCCGGCAGATGAAGCTCCAAGCGAAGCTCTAGATCACTCAACAGCGTGTCCAGCATTTTTTTCTTCGAGACAATGGAATCAACATTCCACATAATCTTTTCTAATCCCTGCTGCAAAGCAAAAAGTTCTTCTTGCATCTTGTTGAAATTGAGGATGGACAGTTCAAGCAGGCAGCAATTAGTGCGATGAATGCGCGCCTCGATGTTGGCCAGAATTTTATGTGCTCTGATGGTGCAACGGTGACGGTCTTTCTTGCATACTCTGCACCCACCAATGACGGCAGCCGGGACTGCCAGTGCGGGACCCAGCAGGGGTGAGAGTGGGGGTAGAGGGGAGTGGGTTGCAGGCGATGTTGAACGTTGAATATTGAGCCGACCAAGACTATTTGCGAGCTCTGCAATCGGTAGCGTATTCCAAGCAGGACTTGCCACCCCTGAGGTATGAAACTTGGTGCTGAACTCGGTACCAGGACCTTCATCGGCAAGCGTGAGCGCAAACAGCTGTCCTGAAATGGACTCGATGGCAGGAGAGTGTGTTGGATCAACAGACAGTGATTCAGTAGGGCTGTGAGATGGGTGGCTAACAATCTGCTTCTCCTGATCGCAGCACCTCAGATGCGTGGGAATAAGATTTGCCTCCATAAGCACGCCTTTCAGGTTTCCATCTGAGTCCATGCCACCTTTCTCCACACATACGTTGCAAAAGCAGCGTTTAAGCTGCCATCGAGTGGGCATGTTCTGGAAGTGTAAGTCAGAAAACGTCAGACGTGAAATGAGAACTCACCTATACTCAGTGGAGCTGTGGAGGCAGGTGAGGCAGCCTCAGGTGCTGCATGATATATGACAGACAGGTATAAGGTTGCCATGCTTTGTGGAAAGTATTGGCATGGCAACTCCACTGACGACGTGTTAACGAATGAGTACAATGTCACCGATGTAAACTATCGTCATACCAATTGTTGTCTGGCAATCCATCGCAACCTGGCACTCCGGAACTCCATAATTTACAAGGCACTTGGATGGTTCTTGAATAATGCGCCCAGCCTAGCAACGTACCACCACAGTTACTTAAAACGAAAATGATGATATATGCAACGTTACACGTACACCATGATTGTGCAGAATGTTTGATGAATGAACTGCTGGAGTGGCAATGATATCGATGTGCGCAACTATGATCAGCAAATCAACAAGGAATCAGCGTCAACAAACGCACCTGAACACATGACCGCGTGACCAACACTTCCCACTCTGTGAGCGCGATCACAGAGGGTGATAAGGCACAGGTCTATCATTCATTATAACGTAGTTACAAATATATAACTGCGGGGGAATCTGTTTTGCCCGAGTCTAATTCGTTCTGCATTGACATTGTCCCCGATGGCCCTGCTCCGAGTCCATCAGCTTGAATAATCTCGACAATCTGTTGCGCCAGTCGATGCAATGTCTCCGACTCGGACTCAGAGTTACCCTTCCAGAACTTGCCTTTATCACTATGAAATAAGCAAGACATGTTGATGGACATGGCTGTGGCCCAGTCTGAGATCCAGGCATGTGATGCACCCTAGTGACCGTTAGATCGCCAGCGAATGTCACGTCAAAAACACTTACATTATGCAGAATATGGGTAAGAATGATAAGGAGTGATAAGAAAACGAAGATTGTTGAGAAATATGCCCATATGGACCGCCAAGGAACGGACGCAGAAGATTTGCGGGTACTGTATCCACAGCTCCAAACGTCAACTGTGGCCTTTTTGCGAGCTACATTTAAGGTTGCACAGGTGATGATGCACTCCCCATCTACATCACAAACCTACGAAGGTGGTTGGTCAGGCACGTCTTGCTTGACTACGAGAACACGAGAACAACTACTTACACTGATCGTTGGAACCAACGCCGTTCCTGGATGGTGCAGTGTCTCAACGAGCTCCCCTGTGCGTCTATCGAAGACATAGACACAACTGTTGTCACTCCCACCGATAACGACTTTCCCCTCCTCACCGAATGCAACTTGTTTGGGAACAGGGACGCTCGGTGGGTCTGTCTTGAATGTCCTGATAGTCTGGCCGCTATCCAGACGATACAGCGTCAATCCATCCATGGTATTGTCGATTATGAACAGGCGCTTTTTCAGGTGGACGGCTGCTGAGCCTCTGAGGTGAGACGGTTAGTAGGACAGCCTTAAGATACATGAATAATATCTCTTACATTGCCGATTGGCAACGGTGCTCCGAGACGACCTTCCCGCCTTCACTCAATTGTACACTACGTTGATTTGTGACCATGCATGCATGAGATCGGAAAGAGGTACTCACACATGCCCTGGTCCAAAAACATAGATGCCTCCATCCTCGGTAAAAGCGACTGATTTCGGCATGGTATTGTCAAGTCGACCCGCGAACACTGACTGGAGCTGTGAGTTAGTGAAGAGGAGGATTTGGACGATATTGTCCAAAGTTCCGACTGCGATGCGGCACGTCACGTTGCATGCAGCAATGCACGTAATCTCAAGTCCAGAGCTCAACTGGCGTGTCCAGATCTCTCGATAAAGATTCTATGGATTCTCTTAGTAATCTGTGCGTCAGTGATCAAAACCACACCACTCACATCGGCAGGGTTCGGGCGTAAGAGTGTCAGGTAACCCAGGCTAGTCCCATAGCAGAGTATCTCAGAGTGAGTATACTTCATTTTCATCCATGTTGTGCAGGTGACCACACCATTGCTGGGACGAGACTCTGAATGACTGGTGAACAATTTCTGTGTTCGAAGATCCCACAGATGAATTCCTTGTGAACCTGTGGACGAACATCAGTGGTACACCCATCATCCTGAATCTGCTTGTACTTACTGCCAGCCGCCAGCATCTGTCCATCTGTAGATAACGACAGTGCCAGCACTGTGACGGTTCCAGCCGGGAAGGAGGCCAGCTTCTTGAAGCATGAGAAGAATTGAGGAAGGATTGATGAGAGCATTTCTTCCAAGTTGGAGATCTCCCGCTCATGTCGCCAAATATATATAGTAGTTGTGGTAGTTTATTGTGTGTGGGCGTTGCTAGACGACTCATAGTAGAATTGTACTACTGATTGTACTACTGAAATCTGCGGGCGTTGCTACACTCCCAATTGTGATAATTGTGTTTCCTGTGGCTGTTCGCGATCACAATTTACAATTGTTTCACCCAAGTAATTGTTTCAATGGGCGATAACATTCCAATGTTGCAACACCAGTACCGTACTATTGCACAGAAACCCTCGACACCCAACATGAAGATGCCTACTACCACTCTCAGGCTCGTGCAACCTTTCTTCGACGGAAACCCCACCCACACAGCTGAGGCTATTACTCCAGCAAAGATCACCATCCTCAGCTGCGCTGAGGCCCCCCATGAATATCATTCTCGCCATGCAACACCTGCCCCAGAATTTCGTCTTGCTTCAACCCCAGGTGCCTCTTCTCGTTGAACGACACCTGCACCAGAGTCCCGCCGAGAAACACCTGCCCCAAGGTCCCATGGCACAACAGTTCAGGCCCCGTATTCCAAAGTGGTTGGTTTTCGCCAGCGGGTATCGCCAGCTTCAAGTGAACGGTCACATGCTGGGGATACTTCCAGTGATTCATTATCGGACGTCTCTTCCGACAACGAGTCCACCTCGAGCACTCTCTCTGATGGTTCCAAGATTCCTAAACCTCAAGGGGAACCTGGTCGCCCTGGTCATGGGGGGTATACGCTTGAAACTG
Source organism: Chiua virens (assembly GCA_019787685.1). NCBI lineage: Eukaryota > Fungi > Basidiomycota > Agaricomycetes > Boletales > Boletaceae > Chiua > Chiua virens. The sequence continues at coordinate 162,056 of JAHNUO010000034.1, forward strand.
CACTCAACTGGAATCACAAGGCATATGTTAAGTTCAAGGTAAGCTTTCGTCGTTCGTTCGTACTACTCGCGCTTACGCATGACAAATTTAGACCATCACCTACCGTTTCATCGACGAGCATCTTGATACCACAAAATGCGTGTCTGCCCAGAGCCCTGGACTGCTTGATGTTGTGCGCAGCAAGGTGAGTGCCTTCAATGCTTGCTACGTTCCAGAGCTACGTTCCAGATACTTACTCTCTGTCCAGGCGCTGAATGCGTTCCCCAATCTTGAAAACTACAGTCACCTGTGGCCAGTCAACGACCTAATAATGATGCACCTCAAGTACACGTCGAGTCGAGCCTGGCGTCGCGAGACTGAAATGGCTGCTGGGAAAAGCAAGCGCACGCGTTCATCTGTGAGTTGTATAATGTTTTATGCCAACGTGGGCTGATGGGTTCATTTGGCAGAAGTAGTTCAAGTACACCCTCCGTGTTCCGTTTTGTTTGTATGGGTTCATGAAATATGTAATATATGTATTTACGTCAACGTCGTCCAACCCGCAAGACGAGCAAGTTGCTGTCTTCCACTTATCTATGTCGCAATGGTATCCCGCAAGACGAGCAAACGAGCCGTGACATATTTACGTCCTATATGGTGGTGGTATCCCGCAAGACAAGCAGATGAACAAAAATGTCGCGGTACGTATTCACAGTTACATGGATTTTCATCTTCCTGACAATCTACCTTATTCTACATACAGTGGCACGCAGGTTATAATGGCGAGTATTCAGTGGTTTGACGAGGCTAATGAAACTTGGTAGCCTCAATCCTCGAAGTTGACAAGCCACCCTGGAATTAAGTAAGTTTTCGCTCCTGCATCTCACTTATACTAACTTACTGTGCAACTATGAAGTCTGCAATCGCTGAGTCTCTCGCGTGCATGTTAACAACGCCTGACCGAGTACCAATCCTCATAATAGCTACGTCTCCCCGAAAGTCAATGCCTGCACTGCTCAACAACGCGTTGGTGGGAAGGCGACAATGTCGCTTGAAAAAGAGCGTGTAATGATAGGTATGTCGTCCTTCGTGTACAATGATTTGACAGTCGTGAATGTAAGGCTGAATCGTAGCTTCTTGCAGCAGCGTTTCGGCCATTGGAAAACGTAGCGACCCATGAGATGCATCCGCACAGCGGGTGAGCATCCTGACTTGACGTGGCCTCTGCCAGGAGGTTGAGTAGAGCCGACATCGCAGACGAAGCTCAGGACTCTGAAGACACCTGTGAGTTACTATTCACCCGCCACTACAAGAACTCACAGAGGCAGACGGCAGGACATAAGTGCGTGAATTCACCATAGTGACCAGCACTACGTGTATAGGGAGAGGAATTGGGTGGGCGATGTAGTCGCCCACCAAACTATCCGACATTTAATTACTCTGCGGAATCCGCACATATCGGGCCTACCAAATGCATGAAGACAATCAAAGGTAATTAACACAATAAAATCAGGTACGGATAGTTGAACTGCTGACGCTAATGATCCATGGCAGAGACCCATGACATCCTTCATTACTTGGCTGTGGCGACCAGAGTTGATTGTAATCGTGCCCATCTAATTTAATGTAAGTCATGTGGGAGCTCCAGCTGATTGTATCGGCCTATCAGAAACCATGACATCCGTCATGACTTGGGTAATCGCCTGCCTATCAAATTTAATGGAAGTCATGCAACTCCGCAGACAAAAAAACATGATCCCCAGATGGAATCAAACAAAAAAACAGGCTTGCGATTGTTTCCTGCCACGGTGAGTACATAAATTATGTGAGAACTTGAATTGAATGCGGCCACCATTCAGTATGTCCACCGTGCCCGGAGCACTTGATACCAATGAAGGGATGCGTTCCCCAACACCCACTCACTCTCGTTCATCCTCGATGTTCACTGTGCCTGGAGCACTTGATACCGACGAAGGGATGCGTTCCCCAACACCCACTCACACTCGTTCATCCTCGATGTCTGTAATGCCTGGGGCATTTACCGTCCTTGATAGACGCATGGTTACCCCAACACCAGCCAACTCTCCTTCCTCATCGGTTGCAGATATTCAAGAGTTCCTCCTTGGTGAACGTGTGCATGCACCATCCCACAACAACTACCACTCAAGCCGCCGCCACTGCCATCGTGTTCGTGGAGAAGATGCTCAGACTGTTCAGCAAGCCAATCTCTTTGAAGACGAGCACCTTCCCACAAGGTAAGGGGGGACTTCCCTTCGCGATCAAGGGCTTATCTCTTCCATGCAGGTCGCGGACCCCTGACTCAGACATGGAATCCATGGCGACAGCTCCAGAGGATTCTGAGAACAAATCTTCGGCGGGACCGAAGCCCCAAGTCACACGAAGACATGTATGACGTGCACAGAGCATTCAGGTATGTTGTTCTGAGATTTCATCGGTGAAAATTGAAGTCCTACTTGTCTTATCAGCCTGGTCATCGCCCAACCAAGTGCCGATACCGTGAGGTTGACTTTTCGGAATTACTACGAAGTGAACTGTATGGGAGGGAGGAATATTTGAATGACTTGAAGAAGCAAATACTCAATTTGACCACAGTATGTGTGAAGATGTATCTGACGCTCTGACTCTGATTCTTGGCCATCAGGCGCATGATTTGGAACTGAAAACCATTGAGGAAGGTAGTCAGCAACGCCAATGCACCTCTGAGGCTGCAATCGAAGCACAGAAAGAGGAGATCACACAATTTCAGGAGGTTATTCTACGGCTCAAAAGTGTGCGTATGGAATTTCAAGTCACGGTTGGCTCAGACTCAGACATAACCTTGTTTCCTAGGAATGTGAAACGTATCGTGCTCAGATTGACCAACGCCACACCTCCGAGGTTGACAACATCACTAAACTCCAGCAGCTCGAGAGCGTATGTATTACTTCCCTCCCCTCCATCTAATCTGACCGTACTGTCTAGGACTTGGAAAGAATCCATACCCAATCCGACCAACGTACCTCTGAGGTCGAGAATGAGGGCCATAAGAAGATTGCGGAACTGCAGGATGTCATCCAACGGCTTGAAAATGTACGTGTCATCTTTTTACCCAGTCACCTAGCCTAATTTCACCATCTACTAGGAACATGAAACGCACCGCGCTGAGACAGACCAGCGCATCTGTAACGTCAAGACCGAGGGTCAGAGGAGCATCGCCAAATTACAGGAGACTATCCAACAACTCGAAAGTGTATGTATTTGTCTAGCCCATTCCAATCCAATCTGATTTGACCTTACATTCCAGGAGCGAGAAGTGTACCGCACCCAATCCAATGAACGCACCACTGAGATCGAGAACGGGGACCAGAAAAAGATTGCGGATCTACAAGAGGTTATCCAGCAGCTTGAGAGCGTATGTATTACTTCTCTCCCCTCCACTTAATCTGACCGTACCGTCTAGGACCTGGAAAGAATCCGTACCCAATCCGACCAACGTACCTCTGAGGTTGAGAGTGAGAGCCATAAGAAGATCGCGGAACTGCAAGATGTTATCCAACGGCTCGAAAATGTACGTGTCATCTTTTACCCAGTCACCTAGCCTAATTTCGCCATCTAGGAACGTGAAACGCACCGTGCTGAGACGGACCAGCACATCTGTAATGTTGAGACCGAGGGTCAGAGGAGCATCGCCAAATTACAGGAAATTATCCAGCAACTCGAAAGTGTACGTACTTGTCTAGCCCATTCCAATCCAATCTGATTTGATTTGACCTTACATTCCAGGAGCGAGAGGCATACCGCACCCAATCCGATGAGGGCCAGAAAAAGATTGTAGATCTACAAGAGGTTATCCAGCGTCTTGAAAGTGTAGGTATTGTCATTTTTTGACAGACCTACCTGACCCAACTGTGACTTATCTAGGAACATGAAGCATATCGCGCTCAGATGGACCAAACCTCCGAGGTCGAGATCGAGATTTCCAAGTTGAAGGAGACTATCCAGTGGCTCGAATCTGTACGTATCATTTCATCATTTAACTCCTTCGAATCAAACCTCAGTGTCTAGGAACAAGCGACACATCATACTCAATCTGAAAGGGACCGGCAGACTGATGTTGAACACAAGAACAAGATCGCTCAACTACAACGTGATATACAGCAACGTGAGAGTGACCGCCAAGCAACCACGTTACACCACAAGAACGAGATTGAACAACTTTTGAAGGTATGCTTCATTTGGGCGATAGAGCAAGGCGACTAAACTGTTGGTCATATAGCGGCATGAAGCAGTGAGTATCCGCTGCATATGCCAGCCCTTCCCAAACTAATGTGAACTTCAGGAGAATACAGGGCTCCGTGACCAACTTGACAAAATCCAGCGAACTGTCACCATAGAACAGAAAGTTGAAATTGAAATGCTCCGGAAAGAAATGAAGGTACGCACGGAAATGTTTGAGGAAGAAGACAGCTAAGGTATTACTCATAGCGACACGAAACAGTGAGTATTGCTATACACTTCAGCATAGCCCAACTGATTGCATGCTCAGGAAAATGAGAGGCTCCACACTCAGATTGACCAGGCCCAACGAACTGCTGCTTTACAGCATGAATCCGAGATTAAAAGGCTTCGAGATGAATTGAAGGTATGCACCGTAAATTTTCTGCGACTCTGAATTTCTCATGTGACTCGGATATCATTTCAGATTGAAATGGACAGGGAACTCGAGCAGTGCGAGCGCAAGATGGAAAAAAATCTACGTTTAGCTCAAGAGGCAATGATGGTACGCTGCATCAGAGCTCCTCGATCGTTAACTCAACTTATCCTCCAGGCACAAAAAGAAACTGAGATTGCGAGCTTAGAGCAGCGATATATGCAGGTGCATCAGAGCGAACTGGTAACTCCGACGCCCGACTGTCATGACGACGATATGGATATTTGCGCCACGGTCGAGTTTGGCCCAACAATTGCACCCATCAAGACAGCGCTCATCAAGACGACTAACCCCAGACCGTCCATTATGCCCCCCAAACCAACCTCTGTTATGCCTCACCTCGATGCCATCAAGAAGGTGAGAAAGACACGGGGAGTTTCCCGCAGATCCCGTTTGATTAGTGTTGCAGTTGAGGTATGCCACCAAACGCTTGTCGGGGGGACAGGTTTTGACTTACCTGAGCAGGACGAGGGTGCATCTCACTTGCCCGACTTTCAGCAACAAGTGCCAAATTCACCACCCCTCAACATCCCCAATGCCACTGACAGTAATCAAGGACTTGCGGATGTGGTCACCAAAGGCGTTGAAGCTGCTTTGAAAAGTATATTGACCAATCACGGTGGCCGCTTCTCGCCCAACTCGAAGCCAAGCCCCCGAAGAAGGAAGGTACAGGACCAGGAAGTGGCGGAAGTTAAGATCTCAGAATCCAAAGAAGATCGCTGTTTCATCCTGGTCAGTCATTGTCAACGTAGAGATTTACTATGGACTTTGATTTCATAACAGGAGAAGGTTCGAAAGCTCTTCCAGGACAAATGCGGGTTCACCCAGGATACGGATTTCATGGCATGTGAGCCCGCCAACCCTGACGAGGTCCGCTTGCATGAGGATGAAGACGGTCCCGGTCCTGACCTCGATTCACCCAAGTTCGACCTTCAAAATAACTCGAAATCACGATGGAACAGTGCGGTCCTCGACATTCTTCTCAATGAACTCAAGGATCAGTGTGCCACAGAGCGGTGGGCCATACGACGGTCCGACTCCTACATTAGTGATGCACTGAAGGATCGGTATAAACGGCTGTGGACATTATGGCAGAAAGGCCAACCCAAGATTACAGGTAGTGGCATGGTCGAAACACCCTCCGAAACTGAAGCACGACTCGTCGATGAGAGGCAACAAGTGCTCAAACAGTGCCGGCAGGCAACTCGCCGTCGTACCATAAGACTCTCTATAATCTTTGATCAATTGCTCCAACCAGTTATTAGAAATACAGTGACCTCAAAAACCCTTTCCATACTAACCGCAACTGCAGTGCGCTTCGCGCACTGCCAGACACTGTGGGAATCTTGCTTAGCTTTGGTGGAGTTATAAATAGCACTTACTCTCAGCTACAAATCAGCCCCCAAGATCATGTGATTTGGTTCACACGCCATTAAGATATGATCATTTTGAAATAGCCATGTCATGGAAAGGGTTTTTGAGCTTTTGAAATCACAAGGGTATTTGGATATTATTAGTACTTGGTATAGCCTCCTTTGGCTTTAAGCACTGCCTGAACCCTCCTAGGCATGCTCTCAATCAATTTCTGACACTCCTCAACTGGTATCCTCTCCCACTCCATCTGAACTCTTTCCCACAACTCATGAATCCCATTAGGAGGGTTTTCATGCTCTGCAAGCCTCCTTTTAAGCCATTCCCAGAGATGCTCTATAGGGTTTAGGTCAGGAGACTGTGCAGGCCAACCCATGGTATCAAATTCCTGCTCCTCTAGCCATTCCTTGACCTTCTTGCAGGTATGCTTGGGATCATTGTCTTGCTGAAAGATGGTATCAGGAGGATTGAAACCATAATACTCCAATGTTTGCTTCAGCTCATCCTTCAAAATCTGAAGGTAGAGGTCCCCATCCATCCTACCATCAATCTTGGAAGCAAATCCAACACCCTCCCAAGTCATACAGCCCCACATCATCAGAGAACCTCCCCCAAACTTGAGGGTCCCATTTACCAGCCTATCACTCAGCCCCTCACCTGACCTCTTCCAAGCCCATTTACGCCCATCTGACCCTAGGCGATTGATTTTGGTCTCATCAGACCATATTACCTTCTTCCAGTCCTCTACAGTCCAATCCTTGTGGGCATAAGCAAAATCCAAACGAGCCTTGTGATGCCTAGCAGAGAGAATAGGGTGTTTGGACTTGACCACAGCCTTCATACCAGATTTCTTCAAATGAAGACAAACTGTACTGGCAGAGAGAGGTTCATTGATGATATTGAAGAGAGCTCTGGTCACTTGGACAGCATTTTCAGCTCTGCCAGAGGTGATAAGGTACTGGGCATGGCAAATGTTGGCAGGAGAAAGCTTGGAAGGATGACCTCCAATAGCTTTGGGAAGGGTAGAATGCTTCTTGGAGCGAAGCTTGGATATAGCAGAAGGGCTGAGACCAGTTTGCTTGGCAATGGCTTTACCAGAGTGGCCAGCATCAAGCAAAGAAAGAATAGTGTTTTGCTGAGTGAGAGAGAGGGATTTAACCATAATAGTAGTTGAGAATTAAGAAGTGTGTGAACTTTTTAAAACTCAGACATGCTATTTACATGTATATCCTTGTTTGCATTAACAAATAATGACAAATATTGAATGATTTGATTGAGATCCTAATTATTATTTCAAAAGCTCAAAAACCCTTTCCATGACATGGCTATTTCAAAATGATCATATCTTAACGGCATGTGAACCAAATCACATGATCTTGGGGGTTGATGTGTAGCTGAGAGTAAGTGCTATTTATAACTCCACCAAAGCTAAGCAAGATTCCCACAGTGTCTGGCAGTGCGCTTCGCGCACTGCAGTTGCGGTTAGTATGGAAAGGGTTTTTGAGGTCACTGTATGCTCGCAGGGCTGCCATTGTCGACCATATCGTCATGCTAAAGACGGAGGAGGGCGAAGACGATGTTGATGCCTGGAGATGGTTGAAAGAAGTCGTACATCAACTTGGCGAGCACGGGATGAGCTCGGAGGAGAGCGACATTGAGAATGAAGTCGAGTCAGTACTTCGGGTCAAACACATGGACTGGCGCAGAGCCATTGACCGCGAACTGGAGTTTTTGGACATGCAATGCCTGGTCGATGCGGATGTGTTTTCTCCTCAAGGTTCCCGCCCGATGAAAAGGATTCGCATATCTAGTAACCCAGTTACCTCTCGGATCGCAGTAAAGGGTTTACCGCGAGCCTTCTACCATGGACCTTGGATGGCACAGCTCACACGGCGTCAACTTGAAGAGTTACAAGTCTCGGAGGCCTACATTGTCGTAGGGTGCTCATGTTTTTGTGGGTAAGGTGCGCGTTGAACGGGTGATGAATGGGAGATCATCGCATGATCATCACGCGATCATTGCGCTGAAAATATAAGTCGAGATTGTACATGAAATAGTAGCACACATCTAGTCGTTCAATGAAACATCAAATTCAGGATGGAGACTAAATCATCACGAGTACTTTGTATTCCGTCTGCTGCACTAACTACGGCGAGACTTGAAGTATTGTCAAGGTTCGCATGTTAAGTCCAAACTTGAAATCTATGGCTACATTCTTATACAGACTCGATTTCAAATAATACACTACCTAATGACGAAGGTGACACGTGTGTGCATATACGAAGTTTATGCCAAAATTTAGTGGTACGTTTAGATGCAAAATGAAAACATTGTCTGAATGCCAAATTGTATGCAAAGTACAGGATGCACATTTCGACCATAGTACGAACCTATCCTAAATCGCGAAAAATCTGTGGTGTTACCAAGCACACTGACGGTGATTTACAGTAAATTGGCTGCTACATTTATGTACTCTTCCCATGATCACTAATCAATCATCATCTTATCCAAGAAATTCTTGTCCACGCAGCTGGAAGTTTGGATAACCCTCAGCCCTGCAGGCTTGTTCTTATTATGTGTCTTTTTTTAACCTTGTGCCAAATTTGCTCGTTCGAAACCAACTATCAGCAGTATCCCTAAGCGCTCTACGGAATTCGACGTAGCTCGATATGTCAGCACACCCTACCCTTCAACATGTGTACGCGACAAACCTGGACCAGCAGCTTGGTTATCCTTTGCGCAACCCCCAACTACACAGTCCCGATCCAGAAGAAGAACTCGGGGAACCTTATAAGAGCGAAGGCCTACAGATTGGTGACATTGGCCACGTCGACGAATATGGTGCATTCAATCTGCTTTTCAACGTCAATTTTCCTCCAAATGAATGTGACGACCTGGACCAATCTTCGGAATTGAATCTTCCACTCCACTTCGGTCAAAAAATCCAGCCAGGCGTGGTGTTCATGACGGGCGTCTCTCGGATTCTGGATGGCGCAAGGTACCTTTACATCAGTGTAGAAATATTGTTGTCTGATATTTTTTGCTTCGTGAGGACGGATGCCCCGCAAGTTTACAAATTCGTTGCAAAGGCTAACAAAGGTGCCATACTTATTCTCCCAACCGGCGCTATACTATTTGAACTCGAAAGCGAATACTTGGAGATCATGTTGGATCATGTCAAGAAGCACGCACTTGCATGGTGCAGACATGCACAAAGGGATGTGCTCTGTCTGATCACTGCCGTGTATAGAGCAAGGTCTTGGACTCTGGGATCTTTCAAGAAGGGTGTCATTGGCGAAGAAATCCGTGTTCTTTTCCATTCCAGTGAACAAAACGGCACTCCGGGATGCACTTGGGAAAGTGCCTTCAATGTGGATTCTCAGCAAGTATCTCCAGGGAACACGGATCTTAACCAAGCTATTTTCATCAAAGGTTTCAAGATAAGAGTAAGGCTAGAGTTACTAGAGATGCCTGTCCACTGGTCCGCCCGTCTTCTTACCAATTTGCGAGTCGGATCCAAGCAGCTAGTATCCGGAGCAGGCATCAGTAAGTAACTTAAGTGATGATATATGTCCTACAACGGTAATCAACAGTGGCTGTGTACAGAGATCGAGTATTTCCCAAATTTAGATTCCCGGCAGGTTCGTCCTCAGATGAACATGAGGTATCCCGTAGCTGCAACGAGGAGATAATCGCAGGTCGTGGAGCTCACTAGCAAGTCGATTAAACCCTCAGAAATTCCAAGGAAGAATTCGCAGCTTGTCATCACATGTTTGTATAATTCCTGCCGTAAATTCTCCACGGTGGAATCCTGACGTCCTTCAGATATGCGACTTGAAAGCTTTGACATTGATCATGTCGATTCTGGAATATGTGCATTTGTTCAGTTCGGGACTATGACGAGAAGAACCAACAGTAAACCGTATGCGAGCATCATCGAATGGGACGACGAGATTATGCTGTAGGTCCATCCTCCCTTCTTTACTATGCCATACTGACGGTCTGAAGGCCCTCCGATATCCCCGCTCATGTCACTGTTTGTGGAACGTTCCAGCTGGGTTCGACGTTAGGGACACGAGAAGTATCCGCCAAAAAAACGATCAATACCAGCGACATGTCCGGCAGCAAATATAGTAAGTGCACGACGCTCACACGGCGACTTGTAATTAAAGTTGTTCAAGACCTTAATTTTTCGGTTGGGAGTACTGAATCTTGTTCTTCACTCTTGATCACCTTGGAGCGACGTTTCTCGTACCACCGTGGCGAGACCCATTTCAGTCTTAAGGTAAGACGGCGTTCTCTAACCATGATGCGGTGTTCATACTGGTAAAACGCCGTTCGTAGAAGGGCTCAGACTTTGTTCAGACGACAACTCGGGGTTTTGAGAATTTTTACTCTTATCACCGAGAGCATGAGAAAGGGTATCTCGATGCTGCTCTTGATTGTTTTGGGTCCGCCCTACGGGAATGTGGTCTTGACCCTGGACGTCTCGCCACCACACGCTTCAATATCGCCACCACAGAGTTCCTTCGATGTCAGGTTCATGGTACATACGCTGAGATCGATAAGGCGATAAAGCTCTACAAAGAAGTGCTCCAGTTATGGGGTGAGGGACACCCTGACCGGCCAGCTGCAATATTACTCCTGGCACAGGCTCTCTTGTCTCACCATGAACAGGAGCTCAGTATCAGGGAGATAGAGCAACTTCTTGAGGAGATTCCCCCTGGTGACAGTCGGAATCGCCAAACCGCGGACACAATCCTGGCTACATGCGGATTTTATCATGCTATCAGTGCCGAAAACCTTGGTGACATCGATCATTTACTTGCGAACTTTGAGCGTGGTGTCTATACGCCTCCGTACGGATATTTCGACCAGCCCCACCTGCTGCACAAGCTTGGCTTTGCGTTCTGGCGTCGCTTTCGATCATCGGGGAACATTGGTGCCTTTCACAAGGCAATCATGCTGAATGCAGAGGCTCTGGAAGTTTCTGATGGACACGATGACCAGAAGAACATAGCCGTCTGCCTGGGAAATTCACTTCTTTGCGCCCTTCAATCGCGTGGCCTTGACAGGGATGATAACACCTCCGTCGAACTTTTGGAACTCGGAAAGAAGGTTATCGCGATTCTCAATGGCACGTCGTATGCTAAAGGAGCTTCAGCGTCTTCGGAAGGCTTGCAGGAGCAGATGGACCCGGATTTTTTAGTGGCACAGCTTCGGGAGCAAATAAAAGTGATGGAGAGTGTGGAGGGACAGCAGCAGGCAGCTGCGGACAATATCCACGAGAGTTTTGTTAGGCAAGATCCATCGAGAACTGGAGCCGAGACGAGGGTAAGGAACAATGAAGGAGACAGAGCGATCTCACTGGGGGGAAAGTAACGAAGTGGTAGACGTCGGCCACGCTCTACCACGAATACCAACCCTAGTCATCAGCCGAACCAATTATCACAGGGAAGATTACAAAGAACCTTCGCCCTTAACACCGTCGATACTGGATACTTCAGGTACATATGGAACAAGTCTTTCATGCTTTTTGTACACTACGCATACAATGATAACGCGTAATACCAAATCAGCCCAACGTGCCATGCAGGGAAGATTCAGAAAGGACCTTGGCCTTTACCACCGTCAACACCGTCATGGTGATCTCCTCACCCGGAACTGCTGACGGTGTGACAAACTTGATCAACCCAAACTGAGTCGTGTACAAGACTTAGGTATATGTTGAGCTCATCGCGTGAGCTTCGCCCCAAGCGGTCCATCAATGTTTGAGGGATTGACTCGGAAGCACGTTGGATCGCAAATGATCGTTCCTCGTCGGGAGGAGATTGGAGGTGGTCAGCAAAATATTTGGTAATGGACATTGCACTTTGCCGAATATCAGTATTGAGTCTTTCCAAGGTTCGGATGATTGCTTTCTCGGCGTATGCATCCGAGTCGGCAGCAAAGCACTGAACGTCAGGTAGCGCAGGTTTACTGTCCACGACAGAGGAGTTGATATCCCTGAACTGTTCACTGTGACGTTGAAGACTCTCGTGCACCAGCCATCGGGAGGTCCTAAGGTCACTGCGCACAAAGCGGAGGTCGCGTGATACATCAGGGAGCTGGTTAATGTCTGTTTGCACGACGGCGAGTTCATCCAATTTGAGGGCGACTGAATGTTTCCACTGGTCCAACTGGGTGGTAAGGGAGGCAATTTGGAGTCTCGGATGTGTTTTCGGACAGAGGCGAGCTGGCGCGACTGGGTCTCGAAGCAACTCCGAAGGTTCGTAAGCTCATTTCGTAGATTTTGAACAGTCTTGCATTATAGTGAGGATACCGTTCACCCATGTGGAGGGGAATACTCACAACATCACAGTAGTGGGATGGAAGGAGGTCGTGCAGGTTCTGCACTGCGATGGTCTTGCCTGCACTGGTTACCATGTCATGGTTTGCTGATAGGGCGATGGAGTTGATGGTATCGGCATGAGTGACAGGACAGGTGATTTGCTTGCGTGTTACCGTGTCCCAGAACGACACGGCTGAATCGGCAGAAGCTGCAAGGTACGCACCATCATTTGAGAGGGCAATGCAACGCGGGTTGTCTCCGCCAATGAGCCATATTGAGAGCGTGGACCCAGTGGACACATCAAGATGGTACAGGACAGAGCAAATAGGTGCTTGTTGTCGTGATCCCAGGCAATGGATTGGTTGAGGGACAAAACGACACTGAAGCTGAAATCCGCGAGCAGACGACCACGTTCACTTTCGCAGATCCAGACTGAAATCCATGTGGCAGTTGCCAATAGCTGTCCATCAGGCGAGAATTTTGCTGCACCAACCCAGCTAGGATGGTCGAGTCTCTGCAGCTCCTTGCCCGTCGAGCACAACCACATTCGGGCTGTGTCGTCATAAGAACCTGTGAGAATTTTTGTCCCATCCGGTGAGACGTCGACGGCGTTGATTGCGCTTGTATGTCCTTTCAACTCGCTCACTAGTTCTCGACTCTCCACGGCAAACACCTTTACTTGTCCCCCCCCCACCCCCCCGCTCACGACCCATTTCCCATCTCGCGATATTGAAATGTTGTTGACCGAATTCCCTGCACTCATCGGCATCTCTACTTCCTTGCCATCTTCAACCTTCCAGCATCGAATCGCTCCTTCCTCGCCACCGGCTAGGAAGTGTTTCCCATCGTCAAAGAACACGACGGAAGCAATATAACTTCGTCCGTCGAGTTCTATCAGGTTCGCGTCAATTTTCTGCTCAGTGGAGGCCCTGTTCAAGTTTGAGTGGTTTTTTGCCAGATCCCCACCTCGTCTTGGTTATCTCGGTCCGATCGTTTTCCACTCTGGTCGACCTTGTTGGGCCCGACATCATTCGAGGCTTGCTTTTCGTCAGTATCGTCTTTCCATTCTCCCATCCATTTACTCACCTTGTTTTCGTCTCAGTCGCAGATGTAACTTGGATAACATTGTCGGCGGTTGATAGTACCACGGTAACAAGGGATTGATGTGGTCGACTCGCACATGTGCCAATGTTCCCTGATTGATATCCCCTTGCGACCTCAGTGCACCGTCTTATCCCCATCGTTGTCATGGATGCCTCCCGGAAATCTCGCCGAAACCGTTTTGAATAAGTGGCACCTTGAACGAGGTACGTCGTACACGTACAGTTCCGTCGATGTTGCTAAGCCCTTGTGCGAATCAGATGTTCTTTGAGATTACATTACAAGTGTGGATATAGTTACGTCGCTCACGGTCCATGAAGTTTTCGAAGTGAGGTTGGTTTCCGATCATGTTATGTACTTGGGAATGAGCGCTGAAATGTCTCTTTTGTAGTTACGTGTGTGTGACAAGCTATGGCGTGCGGACGAGGTTAACGACCGACTCTGCTTGGAGTCGATACTCGTCTTCCCACATTGCAAATATGACGATTTAACCTGGTGATGAGAACACATATAAAGTGGTTGGAAAATTGGGATGTATTTCTGATATATGGTGCAAAAGTATATGCTGGGTACTCGGAAGATGAGGTGGGCCGACGAGTCCATCGAAGCGCTCTTGCAGCACGACGATTGATCAGTTAGGCCATGCTCTGTGTCAGTATTGATATTACGATACGATACCGCCGTTGATACGCACATGCTGTAGCAGTTCAGAATCACACATCATTCACGAGCTTGCTGGACAGGGCATCCTGGAATTTGAATGACGTATATAGCATACCAACATGTCCTAACTTTCCTGTCATGTGCCAGTATCTCGATGACGTGGACGGAGCAGCAGTAGAGGGTATAGCTCATGCAGTAAACTAGCGATTCATAAAATAGAAGTACATATGACACTGAATCCACTGAATCGTTGCATGCATGGTGTGAACATATGTAAGTAAACTCGAGGAGACGCAAAACATTGTTCAGAATCGGCGGGGGACCCTGCACCAACTATATATGTACGTTACCTAGGAAGCGACGACTCAAGAAGAACCTTTGCCTTGACCACTGTCGATGGTGTGGAGGTATTTTTGTCGTCAGCTGCTGCAGGATCTAGTGACTCCTTGACGATCTCCTTTATCAAGCCCAATCGAGTCGTGCAGAGAATCTTCTGGCCTCTTCTCATTCCGAACAGCGTTGTCCGACCATTCGCTTCCATGGTAGCGTCGTCATAAATCTGAGCAGGAATAACAGTCACGACGTGAAAGTCAGCCATCGCGGCATTCCCAACTGACTGACGAAGATGTGCAGCGGTCGAGATGATTGACGATATCCTGGGCCGAAATTTAGACGAGAGCCTCACATTTGCGGCAGACGTGGACGTGGCGCAACCGGCTGCCACGATGATGTCTGACAGTCCCTGTATAGTAGTCAAGACAAGCGTGTTGGTGTCGATGGGGGAGGAAATAAAAGCCCGGGTGAGGCATCGCCAATGTGCAGCGAATATCTGGGATTCTGTGTTGTACTGTTAGTGGATAAGACGCGCTTGAAATTTTGGTCCATACCTGATTCCTTCGCCTTTGCATACATTCGACTGATGAGCTCGTTCGGCTCTTTGTTCGTCGTCCATGAGGAAAGGATCCAGCACAAGTAACCGTTGAGGTAGGCGCGGGATGCAATTGGGAGATAGAGGAACATGTTGCTGCGTGGCGTTCGCTCTAAGCGGCGTACCAAAGTCTGACCGACAGAGTCAGAGACACGCAGAGCCGCTGATGCTTGTTCTTCCACATCAGCAGCCTGAGAAGTTCCGATGACATCATTTGCAATGAGCACCGCGCTCAGCCAGACATTTGTATTGAGCCTTTTCAGGCTTTGGACGATGATCTCCTCCGCATCTACATCCGAGTCTGCAGTGAGTTGCTGATGGTCAGACAATAGAGGCTGACTGTCTGCGACGGCAGACCAGAGCCCTCTCAACTGTTCACTGTATCGTTTGTCGATCTCGTGAATATGTGAACGGGAAGCTTCGAGGTCACTACGGATAGCGTTGAGCTGATGTGATACATCAGGGAGCTGGTCAATGTCTCTTCGCACGGCAGTGAGCTCGCCGGTTTTATTGGCAACAGAATGCTTGTAGTGTTCCAACTGAGCAGTGAGAGTGGCAATCCGGAGCTGATACGACTTCGCTTCGTAACGACTCTGGAGGTTCACAAGGTTGTCGTGGAGGTCTCGAATAGTCTTCAGGATGACCATGAGGAAAGGACACCAGTATCGGCATCAGGAGGAACACACTTACACGGTCCCAATAACGAGCAGGAAGGATATCGCGTAGATCTAACACTGCAATGGTCTTGCCCGCACTCATGACCATGCCATGGTCTGCAGATATGGCCATGACTTGGAAAGTATCAGTGTGCCTGATGGGAAGACCAATTTTCTTGTGAGTCGTAGTATCCCAGAACGAGATAGACGAATTGGCAGACGCTGCAACGTACGTGCCGTCGCTCGCCAAGGCGATGCATCGAGGGTCGTTGTCACTGTGAATGCGCCACTTTGAGAGCGTGGCCCTAGCAGATACATCGACTCTGTGAATGTGGCCATCACGAGATAGGACAAATAGATGCTCGCTGTTGTGATGCCAGGCGGTGGACTGGTTGAAAAGAGAATTAACTGTGATATTGAAATCGGCGAGGAGGTGACCATTGTCAGATTTATAGATCCGAACGGACCCGCAGTTCCACGTAGCAGTTGCAAATAGGCGTCCGTTGGGCGAAAACTTTGCTGTGACCACCGAGCCTTCGTGTTCCAGTTCGAGTAGCTCCCGGCCGTTCGAGCGCGACCACACACGCGCAGTCTGGTCCCATGATCCAGTTACGACTTTCGTCCCGTCTGGCGACACGTCAACAGCATTGACTGCAAATGAGTGGCCATACAACCTCGCATCCGTGTTTCGACTCTGTGCATCAAACACCTTCGCATAGCCTAGGTCCATCCCGCTCGCGATCCACTTCCCGTCGCGTGACACGGCAATGTTATAAACATGTGAACTCGCGTCCATTGGCTTCCCCACCCGCTTTCTATCTTTCGTTCGCCAGCATCGAATCTTGCCTTCGCGTCCACCGGCAATGAAGTGTTTCCCATCAGGTAAGAATGCCAGTGAGAATATATCGCCTCCGCCATTGATTTCGATCGCCTTCACTTTCTTTTTCCGCGCGACCTCCGATAAGTCAGCTCTGGTTGGATGGGTCCTCGTCGGTATTCCATCTGCAACCGTATCGCTTTGGCCATCTTGGTTTGGCCCTTCTTCCTTTGAATTTTGGTGATCTCCCTTAGCACCAACCTCACGCAGGCCTTGTGTCTCGTCAGCATTGCCTTTTCTACTATCGATTTACTCACTCTTGTTTGGCCACCGGCGTAATTTGGAAAGCATTTTCGCGGACAAAGACGCAACAGTGGGAACGACTCGGAGTGCTGATTATTGGCTCACATCACTTTACGCGTATCTCCTTTGTGTTATGATTCCTCGTGACCTCGGCGCTTATGCTCAACTCAGTGGGCCACTCTATCCCCGTCCAGTGTCGAGTAGTCGGTGTTCTCCTCATAACCAACACACCATAAACTAGGTCGCACAAGTCAGAAAACTTCGGGGATCTATGATAAGGCGTCCTTGTATAATTCCTTTCGTGTGCGCCAGAGAGTCGACTCTAATTCTAGTCATCTATGGTGGAGCTTCTTTCGTTGCACAGCCTTGTCCTTCTTTTCCCTAACCTTCATTTAAACTTCAATCGCTTTATTCGTCTGCGAGCAGCCAAGTCCATTAATCCCCTCCCCTCTCGCCGACTCGCCTGGTTCAGCTACGAATGTGTCCGGGAGTTGATTGCGCCCTCCGCATATTTGCAGCCAGTCCTTCTGAGTCGATCCACGTCTCAATTCATTTAGGTTTCGCCACTGTTTCGTGGAATAGTCCGAAAACTCCTCCTGACCCTATGACTTTTGTACGTTAAATCCCTTTGATGGCCTCCATTCTGAGGTCTCACAAGAGGGTAACGTTCAATCGCAAAAAAATGTATATACTCAACTAAATGAAGGAAGCGGACCAGACATCTAGCGAAGCAACGTATAGGGCCGTATTGTTGACTCCGTGCGTATCCTATGAGACCATGAAATACAATTATGATGATGCATTGATAACTCGACGCGAGCACATAGACGATCCTCCGGGTCGACGACCTCATCAGAATCTAGGTAGCGAAGATTCCAAGAGAACCTTTGCCTTGGTCACGGTCAACACCGTCCTTGAATTCTTCTGCCGAGGATCTGGCGATGTCGTCACGATCTCCTTTATCAACCCCAGTCGAGTCGTGCACAGAATTTTCTGCCCTCTTCCCGTTCTGAAAGGCCGAGTCCGACCGGTACGGTCATCCACCTCCATCGTTGTGTCGTCGAAAATCCGAGAGGGATCAATAACGAGAACTTTGAAGTCTGCCACTACGAAATTCCCAATCGACTTCCGAAGGTATTCAGCGGTCAAAATGAGGGACGATATTCTGCCCTGGAATATCGACAGCTTTGCGTTTGCGGCGGAAGTGGAGGGGGCGCAACCGGCTGCCACGAGGATGTCCGACAGACCCTGTATAACAGTTGAAACGAGGGTTCCGGTGTCAGTTGGGGCGGGGCCATAAGCTCGGATGAGGAATCGCCAGTGCGCAGCGAACATTTGGGATTCTGTTGAGTTAATACCATCAGCAGGACAGTTGAACGCGCTTGACAATGGGTCCTTGCCTGATTCCTGCACCTGTGCGTACATATAGCTGATAAGCGCGTCGACTCTGTTGTCCATCGTCCACGAGGAAAGCATCAGGCACAAATAACTGTTGAGGTAGGCCCGGAACGAAATCGGGAGGAACAAGGCTAGGTTGTCCCGTGACGCTCTCTCCAAGCGGCACACCAAGGTCTGACCGATAGAGTCAGAGGCGCGTCGGGCTGCTGACGCTTGTTCTTCTACATCAGAAGACTGAACGTTTCGGACAAAATACTTGGTTATGAGTACTGCGCTCAGCCAGACGTCAGCATTGAGCCTTTCGACAGTCTGGGCAATGATATCCTCCGCAGTCACATCCGAGTCTATAATAAATTTCTGAGCGTCGGGTAACTCAGGCACATGGTCTCCAATAACAGGCTGCAGCTTTTGTGGCCGATCACTGTACTGTTGGTGAACCTCGTGGGTTTGTGATTGAGCGGTCCTGAGATCAATATGTGCGAAGACGAGCTCGTCTGATACATCAGGATACCGATCGATATCTCTTCGCACAGCAGCAAGCTTTTCTGTTTTGGAGGTGATTGATTTCTTTCGGTGGTTCAGTTGAGCGGTGAGAAAGGCGATTTTGCGGTCCCGGAGCTGGCGCGCGTGTACCTCATAGCGGATTCGGAGGTTCATAAACTCTCTGTGAAGTTCTGGGACAGTCTTTTTGGTTGTGATGAGGATGCCATTTCACCATCTAGAAATGTTGACTTACATTGTGCAGATAATGAGCGGGAATGGAATCATGCAGGTTCCGCAACGTCATGGTCCTGCCTGCAATCGTCACCATATGGTGGTTTGCCGATACTGCCACGGACTCGACAGTATGTGCGTGTTCGATGGGAAACCCGATTTGTTTGTGTGTCAGAGTGTCCCAGAACGAGACGGATGAATTGGCAGATGCTGCGATATATGCAAAATTGCTTGCGAAGATAATGCAACGAGGGAGGTGGTCACTATGAATGCGCCATTTGGAAACTGTGCTCCAAGTGGAGACATCCAGATGGTGAATGTACCCATCGCAAGAGAGGGCAAATAGCTGTTTGCTGTCGTGATGCCAAGCGATCGATCGGTTTAGAGATGCATTGACTTCGATCTTGAAATTACCGAGCAGGCGGCCATCATCAGTGTCGTGGATCTGGATAGATGCGTATCTCCACGCTGCAATGGCGAATAGTCGTCCATTCGGTGAAAATTTGGCCGCAAACACCGCGTAGTCGTGTTTCACTGTTAGCAGCTTTTTGCCGGACGATGATGACCAGACAACGGCAGTGCGGTCATGCGATCCTGTCAAGATTTTCTTCCCATTCGGGGAGACGTCGACAGCGTACACCCCACTGAAGTGTCCATTCAAAGTGCTCACCACTCTCTGGCGTTCCACGTCCAACACCGTCAGTGTTCCCGAACCATCGAACCAGGTTCCGCTCACAGCCCAACTCCTATCCCGCGACACCACAATGTCGAACACCCGTTTCCCCACATCATTTGTCACCATCCTCACCTGCCTCCCGGATTCTGTTTTCCAGACCTGAAGCCCGTTACCATCTCCAGCCGTCATGAACTGCTCCCCATCCTCCCTGAATGCGACCGAACGTATGTCGCCTTGGATATCGATTTTGATGAACTTCGATTCATTTTGCGTGGGTACCACAGAACCTCTCGAGGTGTTAGTGGAGGTCCTCGTCAACATCACGATTTCTATGGCCTCGTCTGGTCCGTCTTCGTTTGCCCTTTCTCCGCTTTCATTGATTTCCCGGGATTCAGCATTCGACCCTTGTATCTTGTCAGTATTCAAGCTGTCATTTGTATCGCTTCATCGATGATCTACTCATTCACCTTTTTCTCGTCCCCTGAGACGTAAGGATGGTCCAGAGAACATGGTTATTGGATGACAGAATGACAGTGGCAAGAGCGAGTGTGTATGGTAGACTCGCAGTAACCATTTGCCTCGTGACTTGGGAACTTGAGATCAGCTCATACGCGCTTATCCATACTACCCGATGCAGTAAACATCTTCAGATTCTTGCAAGAGCGCACAAGACAGCTTCCTTAAAGTTAAATCTACAAGAACAAACCGTCTCCTAAGTTTTATACCCCGCTGGGTTTCTCTGGCGCCGGTGTAACACTATCGTCCCGGTCCGCAACCAACTCTCCCTCATCCCCATCCCCGTCCCCAACACTGACCACTATCCCGTCCAGTTCCGCAGACGCCGATCGATCATCAGTACCCGTCGGCAACGTACCACCACCAAGCACCGCACAATCCCCCTCCTCCCGCCGCATCTGTGCATCCCGCCAACCATCCACCGAGCCCCAAACGACCTTCTCCCGACCCTCTGCCTCCTCCCGCAACGTTTTTTCCCGGCCTTGCTGCGCCAACTGACGCAGCTGTCGAATGCTCTTGTCAGGTTCCCGGAACGTGAGGAACGCAGAGGGGAACGACGATGTGGGCGTGGCGCCCACAGCGTCGTCGACGTCCTCGCTTTGCCCCTCCGACGCCGCTGGCTGTGACGCGAGCTGCGTCATGGCCGCCATCATCTCTTGCGCACTGTGTTTGCCTCCAAAATCGATCTTGGCCCATACCTTCTCCATCTCCTCGAGCGTCGTGATGCCGGCTGGGAAACTGAGTGCGGTGAACTGACGCTCGCGCGCCGCTTCGAGTCGTCGCTGAATGTCTGTCTGGTCGAGCGCTGCTTCGGTCAACGTCCATTGGGCCACCCCTGCATGAGACGCGGTAGGTGATGAGTAGCAGCCTTCATAAGTGTAATCAGAATAACACCCACATCCACGACCATCCGCGACCGCCTTCGAGCCTTTGACCTCTTTGCCATCTAGGAAATTCGTGACTCGAACGTCGAGCTCTGTGATCGGACACGGTTTCCCTTCTGCTTCATCGTCCCACTCGACGGGCTGAATCCAGACATTGAGTTCTTGGCTCAACTCGCGTGTCTCGAACGTGCATCTAACGCTCTATAAACGCAAGTGAGCACGCCACCGGGTAGCTGTGATCCCAAGAAGGGATCAACAAGGAGGTGGACTTACTCGTTCCCCATAGATCGACACGGCATCGCTCAGCACTCTCTCGAGCAGCGAGACGCACTTGTTAAATATCCTCGTGCCATTCCCGGAGCCGTACAGTCTCTCCTCCATCTCCTCGAGAGATACATATTGGAAACCGAAGATCCGTGCCGTGTTATGGTATGCGACGAGAACGCCGTCCATATTACCAATGCGTGCTTGGAAGCTGGTCGGGAATAGATTGTAGGTATTGAATAAAATAAAGAGAATATAGCATACCTGTATTTCAGGAAAGCACTGCGAATGAGGTCGTAATATTCCCTTTCAAAACTCTCGAGAGGACCTGTTAAGGACTTGATCAGGTATCCCGAGTTCTCCTACAAACGGAGTAACCGTCAGCACCAGAGATCATGCCGGTTACAAAGATATCTTATTTCACCTCATAATTAAGAATGTCTAATCGTATTGGGAGTGCCGCACGCGTCTTGATGTCAAAGACACCTGTGCCGGGTAGTCGAGAGTCAACACAATCAAGCTGAGAGCGCATGACGAATCGGTCGGACTACGTTGATTTGAATCAAAGTACATATCAATAACTCCGGTCTACCAAAAAAGCGCTCACCATCGCATACCGGTATGCTTCTCGCCTCGTATCTGCGTCTTCCTCGGAAACGGGGGAGGAACGCAACAGCTTCTTGAACTCTCCCTCGGAGACGGTCAAAAACTTCTCCAACATAGTTCCCTAAGTTTGACGTGATTATGATGTAGCTTATACAAGGATCCGGGTCCGAGGTGCTTACCATCCACGTCAGCACGTTCTTTTCGGCCAACTCTTCTGTTTTATCAGAGTCGATTAACCATACCCCCTCCTTGTGGTTAAGGACAACAGATGTAGGCATGCGTTGGCCGGGGGTAAAATTTGTTGGCTAGGTGAAGCTCGTTAGCTTCATATTGTTAATAGTTCATGCCCGACAGGTCCTTGAGGATCTATCATGGCGGAACCACCGCTGGAAGAAGTAGTGGGGACTTTGGCCGACCTACATCGTTCCGATGGCACTCGGATGGACTTACCTGATGAGAAAATCCACGACTCAACGAACTTGTATCCACGTCTTTGTCACCGGAAATTAAAAAATAGCAGTGACTCAAAAGACCCGTCAGAGAAGATGTTGATCCTGCGAATGGTCGCTTGTGCTGTTTTGCAACCTTCCAAAGGTCCTGTGGGATATCCAACGTTAGATTATAGCAGAAATAAAGTACGGTGCGCGAATGAATGCGGGAGCGGATCTAACGAATGCCACGTACGTTATCCATCGAGCTCTTTACGAACCCTGTGACACGTTCAAAAGCGAAATCCGTGACTGAGGGTATGGACTCTAGCCAAGGCGTAAAATTATAAATGCGAGAACGTGGATCACGAAGCCAATAGATGCCTGGACTGATGCCAAGTTTGAAGCGAAGTTAATGTTGGATAAGTTGAGCGAACGAAATGAAGTCTCACTGACTTGAATAAAACTCGATCGAGACCGTGTGCGAGCTGAGCAATAGGCTTATGCTCGGAAGGTGATTCAACATCTACAAGGCGAATTTTGGGCGAACACATTCGTACGTTGCGCAAGCTTGCGACGTACCTCGAAGTACAGTTGTACATTTTTCCGTGTCATCGGAAATGTAGCCTTCCGTACGGCGTACATAAGGGATACGATGTGGAGGGAGCGCACGGCTGGACGATGCCTGTGAATTAGCCGAGACATTCTCTTTCCTGGGCCGACGCTTTGACCCCGCGCGACGTTTTTTGGAAGATGGGGGGGCAAGTTCTACAGCACAAATCAAGGTCATCTCAAGTCTCTGATATGCATACTCACCATCCTTTCCCCAGTCACCGTTCCATGTATCTCGCGTAAAACCACTGTCGCCAGAAATCTTTTCCGGTGGTGTTTTCTGTCCGCCCGTGCGTTTTGACTGCTTGGTAGCTGCTTTGGTTTTCTTGCGTGTCACGTTGGACGTGTTCTTTTTGGTGGGCTGTGGCGGGAGGGCGTCGCAGTGATTTGCGGTCGGGGGTGAAACGTCGGGAATGGACTCTGAGTGTGTCCTGGCAGAGACGCGCAAGTTGCGCACATAAAATGGCTGTACGACGCGTCGCCCTGCGATGGTCAACGCAAGTCTGTTCATGGCTTGCATGAAGAACGAGTACCCGGTCACGTGATGTCTGCTCTCTTGAAAAACGATCCGCGTCGAAGACACCGACGACGAGCATGAAATACACCAAGGAAGAGAAACAACATCTCATCCAAAACCTCGACATCGAAGGTGCGTAAAAATCATTCACATCACTCCCATCCTCGTCCAAATCCCACACAGCCGAACATCGCGTCCGTCAAATCGAAGAATGGCTCGCCGTCGCCGTCGAGAGCTTCCGTCTCCACCAAGAAGGCCTCATCTCCCGCATTCCCAAGCTCGTTCGCGAGGTCACCATGGGCGACTTTGCGGACAAGTACAACGGCGATATCCAAGCGTGTCTGCGAGGTATTCAGAGCGAACGGATGGGTGAGACAGAGTTTGAGATCGACCGAGATACGCGAAAGCGCAAGTGGGCGGCTGCGCAGGAGGAGGCGGAGGCGTCTGGATCTGGACAAGCACAGGGTGATCAAACTCGGGCTGCAAAGAACGGTGAGTGACTCGTCGCCGTGCTCCGCGGCGCTAGATCGATTGAGAACATACCCAGCGCGCATGATGACAGCAACACCGAAGAAACCCTTCAGTGGGCCCTCGAACACGTCGCGCGCAGCGACTGCCAACCGTACGCCGGGCGCGCTCCGAACGACGACGACGCGACCACCCCTCCCGAAACCGTCCCCAGGTCCCAACAAGTCTAACAAACCACCGCCGTTTGTCGTTCGGACTGCATCACCAGTGAAACAACCCCATACTGCTGCTCATCAACGCACCCGTGCCCCCTCCAGCGCGACTTTTAACCCATCCATGGTACCAGCCAAAGCACCGACATACCCAACACTGCGTGCACCTCGACGCGACGAGAGCATGCTCAGCGTCAACGGATCCCCACTTGCCAACCCATACACCCTCGGACTCGGCTGGTTCACAGGAGAGGACGTCGAAGAAGGTTCACATCTCCAAGCAAAAGGCAAAGAGAAACAGACGGACGACCGAGCATCGAAAACCCTCCGGCGGGTCAACAGCATCGTCATCCGACGCGATCCCTCCGTCACCCTCACCTCGCCTTCCTCATCCCAATCGGACCCACAACCGAACAGGACAGTCTCTCGACCCAATACGCAAACGCAGAACGCTGCGCACGTCCGTTCCAACTCACGCACACAACCTCTCCCATCGTCCGACGCCGCACCCCCACCCTCGAATATCGCACCGATCCCAATCCGAATCGCACCTTCGAGTTCCGCCTCCGCCCTCGTATCCATACCCACGAAAGACGGCCATCTCCTCGAATTCGATCCCCTCATGACCTCCCCACGTACGCTCGACAAACTCGTCGGTATTACAGACACAGCAAAGAAGCAAGCCAAGGATGAAATGGCTAGACTCGTGAAAGAAGCCGTCCGAAAATGGGTGATCGAATAGATGACCAGTTTCTTAGAAACTGGGGCAGTAGACTGAGAGCTGTCCTTTTGACGTCGATGCGTCGATACTCCCTTACATGGACTCAATTTTCGCATACTGTACTTTTCAATTCTCTTGTTATTCATCCGACATCGATCCAGACCATATTTATTCAATCCCGCAACTCACTTTTTTTTTCTCTCCACACTACCATTGGTGTATAACTGCTCCGGTGTAGCATTCAGACAATCTATGTGTCTGGCGTGCTCAACTATCTTGGAGACGTACATGGCAAGAAAGGAACTCAGATGCAACTTGAAAATGAGATTATTGTATCGAAAACAGGTCTCGATTCGAAGGGTACAATGGAAAGAGAAAAGAACTACAACTAAACATGCATTGATCTACTACGATAACAACGATAACAACGGGTACACATATATAAAGAACTTGGGGACACCGAACGAAGACGTGGGTGGCGTTTATCACCTTAGGTCGTACGCGAGCCAGAGCCGGACCCTTTGTCCATCGATCACCTCGGATCGCACTTTGTCGAGCAAGCAACTCTCCGCCGCTTCGAGGCAGGTCCTGTTCCAAGCACTACGCGGCGACTGGCTGGCGTCGGTGTGACGAGTTCTTCCTCCGAGTCACGGCCGACATTGACCACGCGCCGGGTTCGCCGCCGGGGAAGCGGTATCGAATGTCTAGGTGCCTCCGCACGGTCTCGAGGCCGAGCCTGGGTTACAATGGTAGGCAAGACAACGGGTTTGTCTTCCTCTTCCTTCTTTTTTATCTCTCCATCCTCGGCGCGCTTCTTAGGTCGCATGCGAGAGACGATCGTTGAGCCCACATGGTTTGCTGGTCGAGGCGGGGGAACACTTGTCGAGGCGATGGTGGGTTTCTCCTCTTCCTTGACCTCCTCACCACGGCCACGCTTCCTACTTCGCGTGACGGGTGGCGTGACTGTACGGTCTTCAGATTGAGGTTGGGCTTCGGTGGTCGAAACGACGGGGGGTTTCTCCTCCTCCTCCTCCTCCTCCTCCTTGACCGCCCTTTCATCCCGGAGTCGAGGTTGAGTTGGAGTGGTCGAAGTGGTCGAAGCGACAGCGGGTTTGACCTCCTCTTCCTCTTCGTCTTCCTGCTCCTCCTGCTCCTCGTCTTCGTCTTCGTCTTCCTCCTCGTTCTCATCGTCTTCATCGTCTTCCTCCTCCTTGACTGCCTCCTCATCCCGGGCATGCTTCCTACTCCTGCGACGTTCTTCATGCCGGGGCTGGGTTTCATCGGTCAAGGCGATGGCGGGTTTGACTTCGTCTTCCTCCTTGACCTCCCCTGCATCCGACCGGGCACGCTTCTTACCTCGCACGACAGGTGACGAGCTTGCACGATCGGGTTGAGGGCTCTGGGTTCCATTGGTCGACTCGGAGACGACAGCAGGTTTTTCCTCTTCCTCCTCTTCCTCCTCTTCCTCCTCCTCCTCCTCCTCCTTGACCACTTCCTCATCCAGAGCGCGCTTCTTACCTCGCATGACAGGTGATGTGGGCGCTGACTCGGAGGCACCGGCAATGTTGCGCTCGACTGTTGTGCCCGTCACCGAGTCCTGCGATACCCGCGCAGTTTCGTCATCAGCAGGAGCAGACTGTGAGGGAGAGGGTCTGTGTGAGCTTGACCGGCGGCCATGCACTTCATCCAAGTGTCTCTCGCCATCAAACGCGCCCTCGGGGCGCAATGGGTGTCGCACATCGGATCTTGGTGAGCTCGGGCGAAGACCATACAATGCCCTCAAGTGCTCCTCGCCGTCAAACGCGCCCTGACGACGCAAGGGGCCTCGTCTCCTGTGCGCATCGGGTCTCGGTGGGCACACCCGGCGACCATACAATACCTCCTGGAGGTGTTCCTCGCCATAAAACGCGCCTTCACGACGCAGTGGGTTTCGTTGCTCGTGCACATCGGGTCTCGATGGGTCCAGCTGGCGATCATTAACCGCTTCCTCGCCGTAAAACGCGCCCTCGCGGCGCAGTGGGTTTCGTTCTTCGAGCTCGTCCAAGGCAATGATCACATTGCCGTCAAAATCCCGGATGAGAGTTTGGTACCCGGGGTGACCAGGTGGACAGATCATGATCGCGCGCGGGGTGCTGGGGAAATATACACGGGCACGCCTTATGTGAGGGTTGGCCGGATCTGGAGGAAGGCGGGCGGGCGGTACGGATGCTGGCAAAGGGACGAACGCCGTGGACATGCCTTCCGAGGTGGCAGCCTGCACCGACACATCCTGACGAACGATCACAGTGCCGTTGGCTTCTCGAGCGACTGCGGTGCTATTGGCGATGGCGTTTGGCTTGGATTTAGCCTGCTGCAACTTTGCCAGATGCGCGTTGCAGCTTTCGACTTTCTCGTTAATCGACTTCATTTCTAAGAGGATACTAGGGGGAGGTGGTCAGTTGGCACGGACGTTGTACGAGTCAAACGACGTACTCGAATAAGTTGTCGTCCGGAACGTTGGTAGGCTCCGAGGCCTCTTGGCGATCAAGAGACGAAAGTACATCTTCCAATGCGGTTTGAAGCGCTTTCAGGTCTTCAATATGCCCATTTTGGATCCCTTCCTTGATCTTCGTGATGAGAGGAATGGCCTGAAGATTTGTAACGGACATTGTCTCGAATCGATGATGATCGATAGAGTTGGTGGATTGATTAAGGTAATGCAGACAAGTAAAGAAATGGTGAGAATGGAGAACGTGGGGGATAAATCTGTGGTGACTTGTGGACCACGATCATGACGGAGCCTTTTTAAACAGCATCACAATCCACAATGCTGAGACACACTCGAGTGGTCCAGGCATGAGGCCCGTGGGCCGTCAATAGCGCTTGGACCGGTTCCACAGTAATCAGCACTGTGCTTTGTCCTCCGTCCCACATCGGGAATCATTATGTCCTATATGGAAAGGGTTTGGGCGGGACATATTACAAGCGAGGTCCAAGTGAGTGGTTGCTACTAGCCCAGACCCATGAGATGGCAGCTGCCGAGTCGATTGTCTTGCTTTAACCTATGGATCAAAGTGGGCCCCAAAACTGTCAAATTCGATGGTTGAGATTACTGGCTGTGTGTCTCAGCAGGTCCAAGTGGAACGCTGCCAACCTACCTCGGGAACTGCCGTGACACCTGTCAATAATTCAATCCGGATGATCGATCGCTCAGAGAGCTCTCAGTTCAAGCCGCAGTAAAGTTAGATGGACTTGGATCGGTGCAGAGTAGGAAGTACGCTACCGTACCATTGATACGTCCCGTTTTGAATCTCCACTGCGGTAAACACTCGGCGAGTGATACTGAACGTGACCGAGGCCGACTTACTATATTTCGTGCCTGTAGACACCCGAGGGGGGGATGATGGGAGGGGGATCACATTCAAATCAGCAAAACCCAACGAGGCTGTACAACTTGAACTGACTGCTCTTTATATCCTCAGAACCTCAGAACCCCCCAAGTGGTGGAGTCGCAAAACGTCACGAGCACTACTCCTATTATGATACACATACATAAAAATCAATTATTACGACTCGTTCGTAATGTCTCGCGGAAAGTCGAGTCATGCACAAGAACTCAGGGCTCTCGCTTCTATTCGATACACTGAGTCACGAGAAAAGAATCCCCTATTCATTATGCGTTGACTCACTGACAAATAGACAAGATTATCACACCCTTTCTCGTTACACAATCGTGACAATGCGGAATCCAGATTGCAATATAAAATGTGGAGAGTGCGCGTTCGATTTCTTTCCACATCATGCCATTCAAACAGCCTGCACATTACTCGGATCCCAAAGTGGTCACAGTCCAGTCTGCGATCAAGGCTCGCGACCCATTCTGCACCGGTACATGCACCCTCGAGAATTTTCAGCGGTTCCTGTACTACACACACGGGGACCTCGTTCGGTAAGTCACTTTTCATTCAAAAGGAACGAAGCAATTTGGTTAACGAATGGGCAGTCGCATTGATCTTTCCAGCACCACTACGGACGAGCTCGACACGTTGTATCGTGCTTGCAAACCAGCTGAATTCGGTCGTGGTGGGGAGAACGTTCTCGACGAGTCCTACAGGAGGGCGGGCAAGATGGATCTCGAGTCGTTCTCAACGCTCTTTGATCCGCGCAGTCTGGGTATCCATGAACAGGTGTCGAAAGCATTGCTTACAGATGGGAATGGGATGATGGACTTGGAACCATACAAGCTAAATGTCTATGGTGAGCCACTTATTCCTTCGTGCACAAGTGATTTATAAATTGTGACACAATCTCGCCGTGACGTATAGGTAAAGGAGACTTCTTCAAGGCTCACAAGGACACACCGAGGGATAAGGATATGTTCGGGTCCTTGGTTGTCGTCTTCCCTACTCCGCACGAGGGTGGACAATTGGTACTCCGCCAGGATGGAAAAGAGTGGACAATCGACTTCACGGACAATTTGCGAATGCCAAAGTTCCCTCCGCTTGCTACGTCGCCTTCTACCGTGACATCGAGCACGAGGTGTTGCCCGTCACGTCGGGTTATCGTGTCACGTTCACGTACAATCTCTACCGTCTCCCTTTCGAAATCACTGCATCGCCTATTCCCACTCCACAGCATCTGAACCTCAAACAAGCACTTGTCGATCTAATCAATGACAAGAATACACTTCCGAAAGGAGGGTACCTGGGATTTGGTCTTGTCCACGAGTATGTCCACACTGGCCGCAACGTCCTCGATCCTCTCTTGGATCAGTTGAAAGGATCTGACCGTGCACTTGCGGACGTATGCGACGCACTCAACCTCCCGTATACTCTTCGATTGCTTTATCGCGGTATGTTAAAGTGGTACGAGGGATTACACCTCATTACTACTGAGGAACTTGATGCGCCGGAGGGCCATTCTATGTACGAGGACTCCTCTTCCATTCGGCAGTTCGAACAGACTCTTAAAGACTCGAAGCTAACCATTGAACAAGCCGAAGTAGTTGAACTCGTTGGCAGCGCCAATGCATTCGACCCTGTTATCTTGGACCCGGAAGAGGAAACGTCCTTGTCGCAATTTTGCAAGAATCCCCCGACGCAGGTGATGGAGATCACCCGGATGAAATCGTCTGTGGACTATACGAGCGCGTTTATGGCGTATGGTAACGAGGCGGAATTTGGTCATTTTTATGGAACCGCGTGCATGTTGGTTGCTGTAGAACCTGCGACATCGCGAAAACCGCTAGCAGTGTAAGACAAGAGTTTATAAGCGTGTGCTCCGTTTTACGATAAGTGTCCTCTGTCTTACTGCGTCTTTGTAATGTTACACATCAACGTTCGACCTCTGACGAGTGGCTCAGGAAAGCATCGAGAGTGACCAAATACAATGACCAACAGGCAACGTGGCCATCATTGATAGCTTGCATTTCCATAGATTTCAATGGCCGGACTACAGAGAGCATAATACAAGACATTGACTACTGTACAACACCATTACAAAACAGTCGAGAGTTACCCAGCATTTCACAGACTTAGGGAGCAGCAGGCGTTGTGGTCGGAACCGGTTCTTCTGGACCCTCCTACGCAAATGATCAACAGTGTGGCAAGGACTGGGCGTGGCAACACGTACGTCTAGCTCGACACCATCATCGTCCAAGGGATACCATGGCGGGAACGTCATACACCAACTAGGAGCGCAGTCAATATTGGCGTCCCTACGAATCGAGATGTATCACTCACTAAGATTCAGGCTTTGGGTCTGCGGGAAGGACGTCTCTCAACAGAGCCCGGATAAGAGGCAACTTTTGCCGGAGGGTGAAGACGGGGGCAAAGCACAGTTCCCCATTCTGGTTTACGTCCGTTTTGAGATAGCCTGGCTCGCAACCCTGGGTCCACCATTTGAGCTCGGAGCGTGTCTCACTCGACGCGCCTGATGTCGTCTTTTCTGACCCTATGAGTGAGAGCGTGATATGCTCGCTGTCTACGTAGAACCGACGTGGCCAGTCATATTGAGCAGTCTTCAGAACAAGCATGACGAAATGGACATACTTGTTCCAGAGAGGTATCGAGCATAAGCCGAGCAATGAACGGCTTTCGTGATGAGGTGTTTGTGTTTGAGCAAAGGGATCTTGTAGAGCTCCTCGAGGACTGGACCCGGCAAGACCTGTTCGCGCGGCTCGTGCATGAACACGAGCGAACACGAATGACCTTTCTGGAACCACCACTGGCCTTTCGTCGATGCCGAATCGACACCCTCAGGACTAGGCGATCATGTTAGCGATTCACAAACGGCTCGAGCACTGGTGACACTTACGTATCTGAAGGGACCTTAAACTCCTCCTTCTTGCGAACCCACATGGAGTTCAGGATGGGTTTGATCTCTGTGTTGGTGTATTCGAGAGGATAATCGGCGATCTTGATCCCATGGCCCTCATCGACGAGTTTCTGAAACTCAGGATCATAAACGTTTCCCTCAACGTCCAGCGAGCCTGTTTGGGCGTTGATAAGACCGTACGAGCCGACCTGTCGTGGATCGGGCCAATTGACGGCTGGCGCTCGCGCGAACTGGGCTGTAGGCGCACCTTTGGGGCTTGAGCGGGGTCCCAGACGCCCCATCGAGAGAAATTGACGTTGCAAAGATCGGCGTAGCGGCGCGGTGCGAGTTCGGGACTCACTGGCATGATGGCGGGTGGAAAGGATGATAATGGGCAGAGGTGGTTGGAGCAGTGAACTTTTTATAGACGGCGTAGCGCTCATGATATCATACTGGGCCTCATGGCTTCCCAGGTTGCCATCAAGACTTGGGCTACTTAGGTGTCGTGGTGGCTTGACAAGTTGTTCGACGTGGTTGTTAGTTGTTGATCATGTACCACCTCCTCAAGGGTCTCCACGAATACCTAACTCGGTGAGTGCTCTCTTAGCGACCTCCATCTTATCACTGAACGCCGCAGGAAAGAAGAGTTCTCTATCATCATAATTGGTCTTGATGGTGCTGGGAAAACAGTGAGTCTGTTGCCGCCACGTCGCGTGCTCACCCGATAACCTGTACGGACATAGACGTTGCTGGAAAAGATCAAGACGCTCTACAACGACACGCCTGGTCTCGAGCCATCAAAGATAGGACCGACGGTTGGACAGAACAGTGCGTCCGCCCGAGACCCATCGCGTTTTCTCACATCCACTCTGATCAGCGGGCAAGGTGTCACTACCGTCGACAGTTCTCAACTTTTTCGACCTCGGCGGTCAAAGGGGCATCAGGTCGATATGGCACCGTTACTATGAGGACTGTCACGCTGTCGTGTACGTGATTGATGCGCAGGACAGGGAACGACTCGGGGAAGGGTGGGATGTATTCGGTGCGTCCATGTCGTTGCAATGTCGTGTTCTGCGATTGACAGCCGTCCATATGTTTTCATACTGTACGTTCACTGACAGACACCGTCCTTTCTTCTCCATGCATCCTCAACGTCCCCCTCCTCCTTCTCGCAAATAAACAAGACACGCCCACGAGCATGTCTGCGACTGAAATCCGACAAGACTATGAAGCATGGGATCACCATCGACGGGACAGCGCGCGGAGGCGGTACGCGGAGGAAGAAGGCGAAGAAGAAGAACGGAAGAAGACACGGATCGCGAGCTTGGAGGTGTTGGGTGTCTCGGCATTGGAAGGGTACGTGCCACTGCTTCAGTCTCCGTTCCATTGAGCACATGGTTCGTGCAGACAGGGTGTACGTGAGGCGGTCGACTGGTTGTTTTTGCGCGTCCAGAATAGTCGACAGTGAGTTTGATTTCCCCTTGTTTCAGGAATACAGCAAACTCTCGTTGCAGAGACCTTGGTGACCGTGCGACGAGGGCAGGTTGGAGGACAGGATGACATATTAACGATTGTCTGCCTGAGGGTCTACTTACGGGGGACTATGACGATACTTTTGTATACTCGGGTTACTAGTTCAGGGGCTATTTTGTACAGCCACTTGTTGAGTGTCCAAATAAACTAAGCGAAGAGACTTTGCTTGCTACCATCAATCGCAATGGGGTACTACACGACGTACTACTCCATCGGCCTTCCCTCGTTCCTAGTTGTAGTCATTGCTCTTTACCTCTTATTCACAGGTCGGTCTCAATCTAGCTCTACTTCCGACGTGTCACTGACTTCGTGACGCCGCAGGCTCGGGCGAAGCATTCAATGTCGGTCGCTTTCTCGAAGAAACCAGTCCCTTTCTCTGGGGCTCTCTCGGAATCGGTCTCTGTATTGGTCTCAGCGTTCTCGGAGCTGGATGGTATGTTGTTGCCGGTCAGGAATATTCCGCCACAGCACGGCTGCTGACGTGCTTCGTTTCGTGCAGGGGCATTTTCTTGACCGGATCTTCGATCATCGGTGGAGGTGTCCGGACGCCACGAATCAGCACCAAGAACTTGATTAGGTTCGTCAGGACCCTTTTCGTACCACTGTCGTATCCTCATCCCGTCTAGTATCATCTTTTGTGAAGTCGTGGCCATTTACGGGGTGGTACGTCAAGCAAACCGATTCGCCCTGGTCCTAAAATGAACCCACATGACTTGACAGATCCTCGGCATTGTCTATTCCTCGAAATTACAAGCTGTACCCGACGCAGAACTTTATACGCGCCAGAACTACTACACTGGTACTTTATCCCCCGCAGTTTTGAGATTCGGTGTGTTGATAATCCATTGACTTGCAGGCTATGCCCTCTTCTTTGGTGGACTGACGGTCGGTATGTGCAACCTGTTTTGCGGTCTTTGTGTTGGCATTGCAGGTAGTACGGCCGCCCTCGCGGACGCTGCTGACCCCACGCTGTTCGTCAAAGTCCTCGTCGTGGAGGTATTTGGAAGCATATTGGGCTTATTTGGTTTGATCGGTGAGTTTCGTCCGCGTCACTGACGTACTATACTTCTTTATCAACGTGACTGACTGGGTTTTGTCGACAGTGGGCTTGCTGATGACGTCGAATGCACAAGAGTTTATGCCGGGTACGCCGGTGTGGAGTACGGCTGCTAACGCAGCCGGTTCCCGTGCTGTGTACTAGGTTGCATAGATGAATTCACTGCGTCATAATCATACATGCATGTGCAGATGCCCCGACTATGTGAGCGTGTCAGAATCGTCGCTAAACACCATGATTTTATCTCAAACCCACCTAACTCTCCGTTCATTCCAAATATGACATCTCCCGGAAGGGACTTGCATCATTCGTGATGATCATCTCACTCTGAATCACGCCTTTCAGTCTCTTGTAACTTGGATTATGAGTCGGAGTGATAATTGTATCTCACGTTATAGTATAAGTATGGATGGTTCGAGATCTTGGCGGATCTGGCGACGGTTTCCAATATGAAAAAATTTGGATGCGCAGGGGATTGAACCCTGGACCTTATACATATTCACTCAGCTAAGGAGTGGTTGCAAAGCATACGCGCTACCACTGCGCTACGCACCCATGGGAGTTAATCGGTCCTCGGTGTGTAGATACCGTCGGACCTACACAAAGTGCTAACAGACCAGCTGCAAGAAAAGGACTCCAAGCATTATCTCTATCGCTCAGAGAGAAAACCATGTAGTGGTATGTATGTACCAATGAATATAAGTCGCCCACATGGTGATGTCCACATAGTCTGGTCACCAAACTCATATCCACGCCTCCTGCGTCAACCAAGATGTAAAAGGGAGAAGACACGTCTCATCACCTTTTCATGTCTGACAATTCTATAAAACTCGTCAGATTATCGTGAGTGAACTCGATGTGGTGCGAGGACGCTGGGTTATTGGTGCCGTGCCAACGCTGGTCTCTCCTAGACGGCACGGTGTTGGTGCGTCTCTCTGACGACCGGTGGACGATAAGCTCCGACTGTGGTTGCGATCGAAGGCTCCGAAGGTTCAGAACGACCCGTTGACCAGTGATAGTTAGCAATGGAAGACCGAGCCTGTATCGTGGTCAGGTAAAAGAGGTCATCACCGTGATCCTCACGTACCCCATCGACATCTGGGCGCGCGGGTCCTGTGGGGGCATTTGGTGAGCGCTCCAACAACATGACCTGGCTGTCTCACGTCTACAAAAACGGTCCTGAGAGGATGTGAGACACCGTACAAAGATCGATCGATGGAACTCACTGGCATACGATGGTCAACATTCCAGTGACAATACTGATCTGTACGGGGTATAAGCGGGATGATCCAGCATACTCACATAGCAACGTACAAAGAAAAATAGGAACGCTAAACGAGAGATCAGTTCGCGCCAGACTAAAAGATTGCGTGCGCTGACCGTCTCTAGACAGAACACGGTAAATCGGTGAATGTCGGAATCGGGTTGCTTTGAAACGTTTGGCGAGGGGATATGCTACCATGACAAACGTGAAGGCGTCGAGAGACAATCTGCCGTGCTGGTTAGTGCTGCTAGACATTCTGATTTGAGTTCACCTACCCTGCTAATGGCACGATCCACTGCGGTCGAGTGGAAAGGAGTTTGAGTTGTGGGCTATAATCAAATAAAGTCGAAGAAAGGTAGCCTCACAGTTTTTGCTGCGGATCCCATTCAGATTACCAGTTGCGTTTAGCAGTTTTTGGAAAAAATGGGTGTGGAAAGTACTACTCACGAGCTCCCCGAGGAGTACAAACGCCTGTACCCTCCATGACTAACAATCCGAGTGCTATTCCAAATTCAGTTGCGCGTCTCCGATGAGATATATATATTACGCACGTTGTGTGAGAGTCATCACCATTGTAAGGAGCGCTAACCCAATGCATACTGCGAGGTACAGAACATAGACGCAAGTTAATGCAACCACGACACGATAGGTGCAGCCCCAGATGGCCCATGCTCGTAGTATCACCAAGACTATGTTTTTGGTGTCATAAAACGCACGTTGAAGGAAGGAAAGAACCTTACTACGGATGGATTCCCCAGAAAGGATTCCAAAGAAAGCAACATACCACTGGAAATAAAGGCAGAACTGCAGTATGCTTGAGAGACCTTGAATATGCGGACACGGGCGAAGAAAGTACCTTTGGGGAGCTGGTACTGAAGAGATCGAGTTGCTGGAGCGTATAAAGGGACTGCCCGACCAAGGTGCCGTAGCGGTTGAAAAGAAATATGGCCTTCACCACAGTCCATCGTGCATCCCATATGTAGCTCAGCTTGAAGCCAACTCTCAGAAAAGGTGCCCTGTGAAAAAGCGAAGCACGTACTTCGTAATTAAAAGTGAGAAAGTAATCGTAAACTAGTAAACTCTGGCCCGCAACAGCAACAAGCCTGAGTGATTCAACAATATTAATGTTGGGAAACCCAGGATGAAAGTGAATGGTACTCACTGGCGGATGAACAATCTAGTATCCAGTTGGAACGACTCCATCCTGCAGGAGAATGGGTCACAGTAAATGACTGCAAACACAACATTTCAGTCGTGCATAAATCACGCAAAGTTGAAACAGGTACTGAACTGCATCAGTCCCATCGCAGGGGGTGTCAATGACCAATTACATACTTAGGCACGGCCCGGGTGATCTCTGAGGTGAGATGGGTGGATCCGTGACGTGGCATTTGGATGGTTTGACTCGGATGAATGACACGACGCCCGTTGAATTCGACACTCTTACGACTGTAAGTTGCAAAGCAATGCAGAAAACGCGCTTCGAATTTTGTGTTATGTACCAAATCAAGCTAGTGTCACTCAGGCTGTGACTCGACTGTGACAAGGATTTGCCTCCGTACCAGGAACAAAAAGGAATCCTCAGTACTCTATAGAAGCTTTACCTCTATCAATTGGTACAACGATGCTTTTTTGTACTGTCGAATTGCTGGAGAGCAAACTATCTAGTAATATATGTATACGAATTCCCGCAAGCCATCAGATCTGCAATGCGATATCCCCCCTCATGTGTGTCAGCCAAAAACAAAGAGGCCGCCTGAGGGGTACTTCATGCCAGTGACATTTCATACCCTTTTTATGTCCGACAATTCTATACCGCTCGGAGACTCCTCATGTCTAAACTCGATGCAGTGTGAGGCCGTTTGGATATCACGGGTGTCCCAACGGCCGTCAGGCGGCATAGAGTCAAACCGTCTCTCTGTGGTCCGGTGGATGATGATCTCCGACCGAGATTGCAATCGAAGCCTTCGGAGGTTTAGGATGACTCGTTGACCACAGACAATCACAAATGGGAGGATCCTGTATCCTGCGGTCAGATATAGGATGTCATCACCGTAGTCATCACGTACCCCATGAAAATCTGGCTGCGCGGGTCCTGCAGTGATTTAAGCTGAATGCTCCAAATACGTGAACCGGCTATCTTACATTGATAAAAACGGTCCTGGGAGGACGAGTGTGAGCCACCTACAGCAACGACCTGCAGAGAGAACTCACTGAGTTACGACGGTCAACATCCCGGTGGCAAGGATCGCCTGTATGGTGGCATCAATGGGACGATCGTCTAATATACACGCATAGTAACGTACAAAGAAAAATAAGAACGCTGAAGGAGAGGTCAACTTGCGCTAGACTAAAAGACTGCATGTGCTGACCATCTCTATACAGAACACGATAAATCGGTGGTTGTCGGAGCTGTGTTCCTTTTTTTAAGCGCTTGGCGAGGGGATATGTGACCATGGCAAGCGCAACAGCATCGAGACACACTCTGCCGTGCTGGTCAGTGCGACTACATAATCCTGCTTAGAGTTCACCTACCCCGCCACAGGCACAACCCACTGCGATCAAGCAGACGAGGGTTTGAGTTGTTATCTCAAAGCGGTCAAATTAGGGGAAAGGTAAACTCACAGTCTTTGCTGAGTGTCCCGTTAGCGATTACATAAGGAATAAGTAGAGCACAAAAAAGTACTCACGAGTTCCTTGGGGAGTACATATGCCTGTACCCTCCACAACAATCAATCCAAGTGCTGTTCAAAATTCAGTTGCACGTCCCCGCTGAGATCGTATTACACACGTTGTTTGAGAGTCATTACCATTGAAAGTAGCGTCAACCCAGCGCATGCTGAGATGTACAGAACATAAACGGAAATCAATGCAGTGGCGACGCGATGGGTGCAGCCCCAGATGGCCCATGCTCGTAGTATAACCAAAACTATGTTTTTTGACGTCAATAAAGCGCATTTTGGAGTAAGGAAAGAACCTTACTACGGATTGATTCCCCAGACATGAGTCCAAAAAGAGCGACAAACCACCTGAAATAAATGCAAAACTGGTATATCGCAGGGCTTAAGTGTCCTTGAACATCTGGGAACGGGCTGGGAAATCACCCTTGGGGAGCTGGTACTGAAGAGGTCGAGTTGCTGGAGCGTATACAGGGATTGTCCGACCAAGTTGCCATAGCGGTTTAAAAGAAAGATGATCTTTACCGCGGTCCATCGTGAGTTCCAAATGTAGTTCAGCTTAAAGCCCGCTCTCAGAAAGGGCGCCCTATGAAGGAGCAAAGCACGTACTTCATAATTGAAAGTGAGAAAGTAATCGTAAACCAGTAAACTCTGGCCTCCAACAGCAACGAGTCTGGCTTGATTCAATCAACGGTGGGGAAACCAGGATGAAAGTGAAGGGTACTCACTGGCGGATGAACAACCTACTCAGATTTTGTTTGGAAGATTCCATCTTGAAGGAGAAAGAGCCGAGGCGAATAGTTTTAGTCGTACATCGTACCCGGCGAGTTAAAATAGGTGCTGAGCTACCATCGCAGGGCTCAGTCTGTGACGAATTACATATGTAGGCAGCTTAATCTCCGACGTGAAATGAATCATGTGGCTCTCGTGGCATGCAGATATCGGATAATATGTCATGACGCCCCAAGTTGGCGTATATTTGAACGGTCGCTCAGTGACATTAATTAATGTTTTGGATGCGGATGCTGGTCGTGTCACCACTCACCACTCAGTGGTAGAGTTACCACAACAACCCATGCCTAATGTAAGAACGAATCTGGAACGAAGGGTCTTGATCTTCGAGAGAGACGTACATTTGGAAAGGATTCAAAGGCGTCGTACCAGTACTTTGGAACATTGTAGTCTGATCAGGGCAGCAAGGTAACCTTGCATATTTATATTTTGCAACATTCAAGCTGAAACGTGGCGCTCAGCCGAGCGCCCTTGGCTAGTACTAAATAGGCTAATACTTAAACATTGTGACTTACTCGGTATCGTATTTAAAAGTTACTCCGATGGAAAACACGAGAACCATCCCTGTTCGCTCTCGACTCGGAGTCTCTAGTCGTAGTGTGATCAACTTGTTCACTGAGGCCAGACTCTGGGCTTGTCTGAGTCCGACCCCTGTCTCAGCTAAGTGTGCCCCTGACCTGTCCAGAAAACAGTCGTCATGGACAGTCGCGTCGCGTCGCAGCCTCGTGCGCGTCCAGCCCTACAGGGTCCTGTTGGCAATTTGAAATTGCTATGTCACCTTCGGAAAACACTACACAGGTGGTAAAAGAAGTTTGTAGGACGATGTTTCCGGACACTGACTGAGACAAGTCGGATAACCTCTCGGAGGGGGCGAGTTTGTCAGGAAGGTTGTGATAATTTGATAAATACTAGAGCGAAAGGTGGGATGGGTTCGTATACGAGTAATACTAGGGCCGTTCGGAATTGAAACATGTTGTTTTGGATTCGGGTATACTAGTAGCCAAAGTCGAGCCTTTTACGCCAGAACGATGTTGTCACTTTTGAACACACCTACGCTTATTTATTTATTTGGCGATACTTTGCCAGGAACAGCTTCAAATTCCGGCTGCAGCCGAATTAGCTCCTTGCATCATCAATCTTCTGCTTCCAGTCTTGTGAGTTAGGGTTAGGGTTTGTCGCAACTCACAGCGGCGGCTAAGTGATTCGCACCATAGTACTGGCAATCATGACAGCAGCACGGCAAGTATTAATCAATACAAACCTTCAAGTTGACCATGTCCACTCACATTCATACCTCTTTACAGATCTCTTACTAACTGCATATTTTGCAAGATCATCAA
The DNA here is from genome assembly GCA_019787685.1 of Chiua virens. Taxonomy (NCBI): domain Eukaryota; kingdom Fungi; phylum Basidiomycota; class Agaricomycetes; order Boletales; family Boletaceae; genus Chiua; species Chiua virens. Next base: position 201,890 of record JAHNUO010000034.1, read on the forward strand.
AGGATCGTCACTGATTTGATCACGTATATCTGTCTATCCTGACCCATCTAACAGGTGATATACCTAGCTTTAAGCTTGTTGAAACAGGGCTTTCGTACGCATCATACTTTCTCTTCTTACCACAACACTCATCAATTCTAGATACGCCTTTCTCGACATCGGCCCGGTCTCTCGAGGTCACGCCCTCATCATCCCCAAAGGTAACCTCCTCCAGCGCTTGCAACTTGTTTGATCCTTTATCTACAACAGATCATGCTGTAAAAATGCACGAGCTCCCAGACGAGTACCTCGCCGACGCACTCCCGATCGCTAAGAAGATTGCTCTCGCACAAGGGCTTGAGAATTACAACCTTCTTCAGGTTAGCATGGCATCAGCATTTTGTCGCTTCATTCCTCTCACGCGTTGTGCACAACGCAGAACAACGGACGTCTGGCACATCAGGAAGTGGACCATGTCCATTTCCACGTCATCCCCAAACCGAATGAGACCGAGGGCCTCGTTTTTAGTCCTGAAAGCTGGCCGGCGCAGAAGCCCTCCATGGACGATCTGAAAGCATACCATGACACATTGATTGAGAAGCTGGGAGGGAAACTGTGAACCACGATTGGCGAGCAATCGTATTGATGTCCGTTAGCTCACGATCGCAACACTATATGTTTGGTTCCCGTTGTCAATATAGAGAGACGTCCTGTGCCATTTGCTACTAACGCGTTCAACACTGCGCTTGTACTTGTGATTAGTGCCCCTTCAAGTTGCTGTCATCGTCATAATGCAGAGGCGGTACGCGCAGTCGGAACATGGCTATGCGTTGCAGTGCAAATAGGGTGGGGAAGTCGGAGGTGGCTATGTATCTTTTAACTTAGGTCCTGCCTAGCAGCTCAGGCCTGACACGAAAATAAATTTACGGCGTTGGCCTGCAAACACCGTTGGCACTAGATCATCGGCGACAAACACTCATCGAATGGCCGCTACTAGAATAGGTGAGTTTCCTGCTTCTAGTACGTTCTCTAATTCTAACACAATATTTTGGTCTAGTCATCAGTCATCGCCAGCAAACAACCTCCATATGTACTAGTAGTAGCATATGTCAATGAGTCGGACGAAAAAGTCGCCGAACGAATAGTTTTAAGTCAGCTATTCTGCTGTGTTTAAATTCGAAGGCAACCGCCTGCACGACCACTTTTGGTACGTCTGTAGGCGAATAACGACCCTTCTAGAAACGTGCATAGGCCCAACGTATTACACAGCCAAGATGCTTGTCGTATAAGTATCTGGCAAGTTGACGCGTCTCGTTCACTCAATCGCGAAGAACGAGCACCATGACTACCCCAAGGCAAGTAACAAAAGGCAACGCCGCGTCGACCTGCACCGCTGACCATCATGATCAACACATCATAGATCTCTCGATAAATGCGCCTTTTGCAAGATCATCAAACGTAAATCGTCTTCCGAGTGACTCATCGTATCTTTATCTTGATGCGCCCATCGTTACAGGCGAGATACCCAGTTTCAAGATCGACGAAACAGAATTATCGTCCGTACCATGTCTTCATCCTTTGCTTGGTGACGCATCAATGTTCATCTACATTCTTTCTGCAGATATGCATTCCTGGCACTTCCACCGGTGACGGAGGGCCACTTGCATGCTCTCGTCGTTCCCAAAGGTACGCCACCTTGCACCCATCACACTCCTTCGCTCAGCGAATGCCTGTCGACACGCACAGATCACGCCGTGAAGATGCACGAAGTCCCAGATGACTACCTCGCGGATGTCATCCGCCTCGCCAAGAAGGTCGCCATCGATCACGGTCTCGTCGACTACAACATCATCCAGGTGCGTTCCCCATCACATCCCCCTTGGCCGCTTTCTCATCACGTTGCTCCTTGTGCCCCGAACAGAACAACGGGAGGATAGCGTACCAGTCTGTCGACCACGTTCATTTTCACGTTATCGATAAACCCGATGTGGACACTGGCCTCGTCGTCAAGTGGCCCCCGCAAAAGTCCCCAGAGGAACTCGAGGTATATCGTGCGGAGCTATTCAAGAAGACGGGCGCAGAGGGTAAGACCCTGTACGATGACTGATACGCTGGTGGAAATCGAGAATACATCTTGATGGAAGGAAATACATGTAGATTTATCGTTTATGGGGAATGTGGAAAGGATGGTAATGTGAGCGAGTTGGTTATGATAAGGAGCACCGTCGTCCGATCTACTTATAGTAGACATCCTAGTAGGCAGGTTCCACAATGTCTCACTGTCTCGAAGACCTTTTGTGACCTGTCTTTCGTGGCCTGCCACGTCCGACAATCACCAGGTCGAGGTCCCCAGGCCCCGACCTCTGATGACAATGGCTTGGTCGGAACTCAGTCAGTACTCATTACTCGTTGACACATCTCACAATTCGCTCGAGCTATTACGCCCATTCACGACGCCTAAAGATTGTTCAAGGTAAATAAGTGATTCTCCATTTTCGAGCACATGTTCGTACACCGATTAGATCACATCCCGTCTAAGATACTAGCCCCCTGATCCAGTACAAGCTTCATCAACGCTTGAGCAACGTCCCCACTCGCTCCGCCACACTCTCCCCCATCGACCGTTGCACGAACGCCACGCGTTCCTCCCGCCATCCACCGTCCCCCATGCCATCCTCCCCGCCCTGATAACACGTCGGCGGCAACACGAATGCACCCCACGCGCGCTGCCGGTACAATACCACGTCCTTCACCACATCCGCCCCGCCGTGTACGAGCACCACCCTCAACAGCCTCGCTCGCGTCGCCGCTATCTGTCCCTCCTCGATCCCCTCCCCGAGATCTGCCCACACCGTACATGCAACATGATGTACCGCCACGAGCCTCAGGAATCCATCCACCTGACCCCGATCGGTGGTCACCAGCGCCGCGACGTACGCACCCAACACCCCTGCGTCCCGCTCGACTGGGTAGAGGTACTCCCGCACATCGCCTATGACCGTACATACGACCTCGTCGATCGAGATCCGCACACTCCGCACGACGTCTGCCAACGCGCCCCCGCCCTCGCTAGTGTCAGCGTTGCCCGGGCCGGCCTTGGATACGGCACCCGGGCCGTCCCCGCCGCACCACAACGCCCGTCGGTAGTCCACCGGGTAGCGCATCGCCAGCGGGGTCACGACCAATGTCGCAAAAATCCGGTGTCCAAACGACACTGCGCCGTACAATGCCACCAGGTCCGTGTAAAACTGGTAAAATGGGGTCCTGTCCAGGTAGGGTTTCGACGCGTCTTCGAGCGTGCGCGCGTCCGTCGAGGGTGGGTCACCCCCGCGCATAGTCAACGGCGCGAGCAGCAGAGACATGAGTCGCTCGACCCCGTCGTCCCGGTAAACCTCCATCGCCGTCCCGCCGAAACCGACCCCGTGCTCGAGCATGCACACCCGCATGCACGCGAATACCACTTCGGCCGCGTCAGGCATGCACCCCTCTAGTCCATGTGCTGCCAACACCCTGCGCGCCGCCAGCGCCAACATCAGTGTCGCACGCACCACATCCACTTCGCTCGCGGTCCACTTGGCTGGGAGGGCACGGAAGACCGGCGAGGCACCAGAACGCAAGAGGTGTGTCAGTGGGGCGAACAAAAAGTCGCGTGTGAGGGGGAGGCCGGCCGAGAACGTGCGCACTGTGTGCATGTCGGGATCGTCACCCTTGACAGATCCGGACGAAGAGGAAGGCGAGGGAAGACGGAGCGTCGAGGACCGCGAGATGCTCTCGGTACTCGGCCGAAGTGGCGCCACGTATACGTCCCCCTCGGGCCTCACCGTGTACTCGAGGAATGGTCGCAGGACGTCGACATCGACATCCTGAGGTAGCTCTGCGGGATTAGCTCCGACGAATTGCGGCGTGACGTGCGAAAAAGAGTCGAGCATGGCGAACCCGTGAGATTCGTCCCCTGGAAGAAGGCGAGGAAGGAATACGAGTGCCTGGGCGAACCATAGCTGAGGGTTCGTGCCAGGGATATACCGCGAGACGCGGTGAAAGTGGATGATGAAGCGCGTCAGAGGGCGTAGGTAGGTACGCAGATATGCTGCGCCAGGCGAGTCGGGAAGAGACCAGATCGAATGCTTGACAAGGGTCGCCGAGAGCGCCGAGAGCTCACTCAACGGGAGCGCGAAAGGGGGCGCGGACAGCAATGTACTGTTGTTGAGCGGGGGGAGGCAGGCTATGAATAGACGGAGTGAAGAGGCAAGAACAGCAGCGCCACTCGCCAGTGACTTGAGAACACGCTCCCCAGTCGGACCCACTTGCCCAAGATCGTGCTGGATTGCCTCCAACGCACCCCGTACGACCCCTAATTCAGTCCCATCTCCTGAATTGAAGGACACCCTGAGCATCCGGAGTACCTCTTCTCTTTCTCCTTCACCGCCCTTGACGCTATTTATCCGTGCCCCCTCGAGCCACGCAGCTTCAGCGTCCCATATTGCTGCATAGGCTGGCCAATGTGGTCTGTCAGTCCCCAGTCCCTCCTTGAGTTTCCGTATGTCTGTTGCCCAACCCCACGCAGACACCTGACTCCAAAGTATCTCGTGGGGGGGTCTCGTCGCGTGCGGATTTGTGGCGCATATAGTCCATGCTTCCAAAAGGGACGCCCAGGATGCACGAAGCCGCGTAGATACAGAATCTGAGGCAGACTCGGACGCGCTCGTAGAGTCGACGAAGGCTGGGCTCAGGATATACAGTGCAAGCGCACTAAACACTGGCGACGCTGTAGTGGCAATATGAGCATAGAGACCGTACGAAGCGAGGGTGGCGTAGAACCGAAGAGTGTACGTCAGGAGTGTCGCGGCGAGAGCCTGTGAATAGGGCGAAGAGGAGGGAAGGATGGCAATAAATCGAAGAAGTGCATCTGCAGGGTCGAGCAGCGCCGATGCGTTCGAACGTGATGCGGAAGCCAGAGTGATCAGCAACTGAAGTGCAACCGGATTAGGCGGCAACGAATCTTCCTTGGGTGGAATGGGTGTCAGTAGAAACGTGTTGAGGATGGCAGCGACGAGACGAGGTGTAGTGGTGATCATATCTGCAACTTTGTTGGACTGTTGAGAAAGCCAGTGGATGACGGCCAGTAGTTGCTCGAGTGATTCAGCAGGGAGGGCAGCATGTGAAAGGATAACTGTAACTTGGGGCAGAAAATAATCGAGCTGTAGCGAAGAGACGACATCGGGAGCGAGAGAGAGCTCTATATCGTCCAAATCCTTCGCTGTTCTATCCCACTCGACAAGACACGCCCAAACAATCTCGACGGCACGGGCGCCGAGGCTACCGATCTGGTCAATGGCAGTCAAGCCTGCTGCCAGGATACGCTTTCGAAGTTCACCTTCTTGACCAGCGAACGCGAAAATTTTATCCGGGTTGTCAGGTTCTCGTACTTGCCGTCCCAAACGATAGGCAATTCTGGCTAGAATGCCGAGCATTGAGGCGCGTTGCGCTGGAACGGTGGAACGGGACAAGAGAAATATGTCGTCTATGGTGTACCCTGCGTGACTACCTTCAGCATGATGATGTAGTCCAAGGTGGGAGGGTAGCGAAGAAGAAATAGATGCTGGAATCGGGGCACCGTGAAGGTCAAATCGAGGGCTAGATGGATTCGTCTCTCGGAAAGACATCTCCATCCAAGCGAGGTTCGGATCGTTTGCAGGCACATTTGGAAAGTATCGCCGACGTATATACTCGGGAGTACCTTCCTCCAGTTCATCATCGTCTTTGGAAGCAGGCGCGAGCTGATCTTCAGTGGGCCCCTCAATTGGGTGAGGTCGCTTGGATGGAACAGTATGGTTGTGAAATGTGCCCAGAGATACGATTGAGTCGTCCTTCGTGTCGGGTGGGGGCGGGAGTGCCAGAACGGTTCGTTTGGGCGACACAGGCGCTGATTCGTATATGTGCACGTCATCCGGGGTGACCTCTGCAAAGCGCAATTTGCGACTTGTCCTGCTCGATGGACGCGTGCTGCTCGTCGCAGGTAACGGGGATGGTGCTGAAGGTCTGAGTTTTCAGTAGACAGAACATAGGAGTAGATCTTACCTGGTCGGGTTATATTGTCTAGACTTTTGACTCTTAGTACGCTCGGTCTGACAGCCAGCCCCTGTGACACACGACGAGGTGAAGGGGAAGCCATGATGGGTATGGAGTCGGAGTCGGGTCCGGCCGTCTGGTGAGCTTCATTGTTTCTGTCGCTCGACACATCCTCAGTTTCCCGTTGTACTGCTCGTATAGGCTGCTCTTTTACGACCGCCTCTTTTTCTTGCTGTTCCTTCCGCCACCGTGCCGCTTGGACGCGCTTCAATAGCTCCACAGTTCCATCACCCATCTGATCCAAGATCGACCGCCTTTCTTCTTCGATTTCTTTGTCGCTCATACGCTCGATCTTTCGCGCGTTCTCTTCCTGTATCTGGCGACGGAGGGCATCAGCATTGGTTGGGACTGGTTTCGGGTCATCAATGGATTGTGTGGATACGATAGAAGAGGCGCAATTCTGTCTTCCAACACCACCGTTGCCCTTCGAGATGGCTCCATCCCGTGCGCGAGCAAAAGCGCTCTTGAATCGATGCTGTGCTGTCGGAAAGCCTGTCCCTGGTATCGGTGTGAACCTGGAGGACGACACGGAGGGTGGATGAAGCGTCGTGCGCTCGAACACGGAGCCTAACAGAGAACGATCATCGGTAGACATTCCCTGCGCCGACGAGGTCCAAGTGAGCGGTTGATTAGGGTCAAGATGCTACCGTTACGTAAGGTAATTCAAGTACCACATCTTGATCATTTCATTAGTACAAGTTGCTACTTGAGACTCGTCAATCGTGACCCATAAGCATTCGTTCATGCCAACATCGTATATCTGGTGCACACGTATCGAGATTCGACATGCAATGAGGCTTTGGGGAACGACAATCTGCTCTCTTCGAGCGGCTGTGACACGTACGGAAGCCAACGAATGACTCCAGATGCCTCGAAATCCCAGCCAGAATGTTCTTTGCAATGCCGATCGGCACCACATTGTTGACAGCGTTATTCGTCTGGGTTGTGCGTCTCTGCGCCTAACAAATGCGCCAGAATTTTGTCCATCGCTAGAGGATTCCGCACGGCCCTTACCCTTGTCTGAGCTGGTCTGCTATGAACGCCTGAGAATCACATGTCAATCCCTCGTGAGGGGAGTTGCATCTTCATCTCGTCCTCGTCCTCGTCCAACCTAACCTCTGGCAAAATCGGTTTATATTCCACCATCATCTCGGATTAAGCGCGAGACAACAACTAGGATCCTAGCGTGATCGACTCATCATATCGTGCTTCAGCAAATCCAAATCCGTCCCGTGATTGCTTACTCCGAATCATCATCGCTGGCGTGCAACTGGTTACATAACATACCTTGTCGACGGGCTTTCCAATCTCTAATGCTTCGCTTGGCATCCCCGGTTTTGCATCGGTTTCAGTGACCCCTTCTAGCACTTCTTCGCTGTCCTCCACATTTCTTCTCCTTGCCTTTTTATCCTTGCCTTTCGCCTCTCCTTCGCTTCTCATCCTGAGTCTCACACTCCTTCGTTGTCTTCATCTTCACTTCATCCTCGTCACTTCCTTCACCTTCCTCTTCATCATCGCTGCTCTCTGCCTCGATCGGGATAACGATCCCACTGGACTCGAGACACACGAACCGGTCAAATTCGTCCAATTGCAAGGTATGAAAATCGTCCAGCGTATGCGCGCGCGCCCAACTCAAAGATGCCCCCATAGCTGTATAACACCAAAGAGTGAGGTTGCATATGAGTTGCGTGGTGAGGATCGACGGTCATATTCCGGAGCACTGCGAGCATGGCGTTGTAGCGCGGCATCGATTTCGTCAAGTTTGGGTCGTCGGGATCAGCGTCGTCATCATGTTTAGGTTCCGGATTGGGTTGCATCGCCAGCGCAGAAGTAACTTAGAAAGCAGCATGCACGTTCTGAATGCAAGCGTGATATCGGACTTGCCTGCGTTTCATCGTCATCTTCCAGTTCCTCGCCATGGTCAAGCGCCGATTGCATCGCTCCCACCCTTGGCCTGTTACTTTTACCCCCACCTTTCTTTCCGGTCTTTTGACATGCATTGCAATACATCGACCGTTACTCCCAACTGGTATCCATACTTTTCATCCGTAAAAATACACATTGATCGTCATCGTCTCTGTCAATGAAATCGCAAACTCACAGATCGTTCCAAAACACGTTTCTAACGCTTTCTCTCCCCGCTCCTCGTCCGTCACCCCTCCAAACATGACCCCGGTGCTCTTCGCCAACCAGAGTACCGTCGTACACCCCGCACGCGCAGTCGGCGTGTGGGTTGACGACACTGTCTTGCGTCTTTCCCATTTCAGCGTGAGTGGGGTTGGAGGGGGGGGATCGAGGGTCATTCTGTGCGTCATCAGCACACGTGCGTACAGGACAGAAATGGAATCCATTGTACTTGAGGAGCCAGGTGTCATCAAGAATGACGCCAACGGGTCGTTTTCCTTTAATATATTCCTTGAAGTAGCTGCCTGAAGATAGAATGTGAATCATTCCAATTACGCACACTTGCCAGAGGATGTTACGACGAACCGTAAAGCACGATGCTGTCTGGTCTCGGGGTCCGGATCAGAATATGCCTCCTCGAGGATGTCTTCAAGATTTTCATCGTTATGTCATCTTTGTCCCGTTGCCATTTTGTGGCTTTCTGCTTTTCTTCGCGTGTGGTCTTCTGAACAGCCTTGGCTTTCCTTTGCGCTTTCGTGGCCGCTTTTGTCTCATGCTGCGACGGATTTATCTTTCGGCATGAATCAAAAGTAGTCCGTGGCAATGATAAAATGGCAAGCTGGTCGTTCCAACGGCAAGACCACTTTTTGGATTAGATATATGAAAGTATTGGAGGGTTGAATCGTACGTTGGCGATCTCCTTGAAGAGCCAGAATCAATCAATCCAAAGGTATTGTAAATAGAGATAAACACCCTACATCAGCCTCGTCAGGAATTTCCTGCTGCCATTCGCCAACGATCCATGTACATTGCTTTTCTCAGTCCGGGAACCAGCACAAAACGTTTTCCGCTGAACCGGTAAAGTAGAAGGCGACAGGTCTTGAAGAAGTAACCGGTTTCGGGGTTTCGAATGCCTGACCTCCAGCGGAGAGGCAATGCTGTTTCAACTTGATGTTCGACCAAAGCTACTTGGAGGAAAAGATCAAGCTTGCGCTGGTTCAGGGCACGGTAGGGTCGTTGAGGTACGAGTCCAACGATTCAAGTCTACAGCTTCATGTGCCCAAGAATGTCACTGATAGACCAGCCAACCGGTCGGCTGACCTGTCTGTCGCAGAGTAAGTTTCCGGTTAGTACTGTTGAATTCCGGCACGAGGTCTTCCCGGATCTCCGGATTTCGCGCTGTATCTGTATCTCCTTTGGCGGAATAATTAATCCTTCCCTCGCTTCGATAACGAGAGCATATTGAGGTTGACAGTCTTCCGTGCGCCACCCGGGAAGTCTTCGCCTTCCCACTTATAATGCCATTTATGACCGTCAAAAGGTAAGTAGAGATACGGTGGAGAAGATGATGGGACTGACAGCTTGGTGATTCTTCGAAGACGTAGGGCTGGTCATCACCTTCGGCGGCGAGTTCGCCACCTTCGAGGATTTCCTCGTCCTCTTTTTTCTCCGACTTCCTATGGCGAGCGCTTTAGTCCCTGCGGAGAGATGAATGAACATAGCACGGGATCGGCGACGGGAAATACGTACACAGATTTCTTGCGACCTCTTCCACGCCGTTTTGCTCGGGCGTCCAAGAGCGCGGCATATCGAGGTCACGGGCTTTCTACAGATATACGGGGATCAGGGGACACAGGACACAGGAACGTAACTGACCTTGATGTCGGCAAGATATTTGAAGAGATCTGTTTGACCCAACAGATAAGCGTAGCGCTTGACTGCATTGGCGACCTTCCAGAGTGAGAAAGAACAAGAATTCACAGTCAACGGACATACCTTTGCTTTGTTCGTTTCCTACTTCTTTGCGTGAAGCTGACCTTCGTCCGCTTTCCGTTTCTGCTTCTTCTGCTGTCTTTTTACAGACCGTCGCTTTGTAGGAGGAAGAACCGCTTGCGACGGGTACCTGAAGAGAGATGAGTCTAGCTGACAAGGATGGAAATACAAACTCGCTTTCACCGCCATCGACACCCTCACTGTGCTGTAGGGTGGGAGTTGACAAGCGATGAACACATGCACATGGGAGGATTAAATTTAAAGTACTTGTCTGCCCTGGACACAATGTTGCTTGGGATGAAGTCGTACAAGACGCCTTCGTCCATTGGCGCTAAAATGTCCTGGAATTCGTTGTTAGCGTTTGAAAAAGGGTTGATCGAGAAACGCACGGTTAAGGCCATGTCGTGGTCAAAGAGCAAGTCTCACCCTTTCAAAAGCCTGAGGACTCGTCCCATGGTTGCCTACCTGTAAACTCTGTCTCAATTCATCTACGTCTACCGTATTGTGTCGAGAACAGCCCTCATCAAAGAGTCATCATACTTGGCAAAGAAAGTCAAGCAACCGGCGCGCTCTCGAAAGTTTGTGAATCTTCGACGTTGAAGCGGAGGCGCATCCCACCATCGACGTCCCTCAGCCATGATCCCGCCGCGTTTGTGCCCTTGTCCACTTGGCGTCTTTATTTCTCTAACGACACTAACTTCAACAGGAAGTCCGTCGTGCCGCTCTTTTCAATATCCCACTCGCGAGCCATTCTCTTCCTGCTCTCCAGCCTCTCCTTGCCCGTTCACGCGACACCGACACTGCCATGCATCGCCTCGTCCACTGCCATTTTTGAGAAAAACCCAGGACGGTTCAGCTATAGGGCCCTTCCAGCCACGCGTGCTTACCGTCGCCCAAAGGGAGTTCATAGTCCGCAATGGACTCGAAGCTCATGAGCCTGAGAGGATCAACCAAGGCAGAGCGTGGTAGTGTGATGGATGACATACTAGTGTTGCTCGAGTCATTCGACCTGAGCGAGAACACAGTCGCCGAAGACGCACTTCTCATCGTATTGGCCACTCACGTCGATACATTCGACCACTCGAGTTCAAAGGTGTGCACTTGTCTACTTGAAATCATAACACAAACTCATCTGACTCCAAAACGCAGCTGATTTTTAGACCACATTGACCCCTAAAAGGGCACTTTTGGCGTGTGTATGTGTGGAGCTCGGTATCGCAACCAACGACTGAGTGAAGCTGGAGGTATCCCTCCTTATCTCGCATATCAATTCAAAACATATACTACAATTCCAAGATTTCGATGTGGTAGCCCAAGAACGAACTGTGAGGGTCTCCAATGGCACTAATAAACGCTCCGATCGTGATGCGGAAAAACGCCTGGACGATCTGCTCCTGGATATCGTGTTCGTCATTGTGGAGGTGCTCAAACTCGCAGTGAACCTCGACTACGCGGACGGGATCGGTCGGCGAAAGGTGTTTCAGCTTGTGCGAGACATGATTGGCCAAATGAAGTTGCCTGAAGGGTTGGTCTCACGTTGCCTGGACATGTTAAGGGTGTTGTCGTCGAGCGAGATAGACCTGATTCGTGTCGTCGTCGAAGTCGTACATGCACTGAGAGATGAGGGAGAGGGAGAGGATGGAGAGAAGCACGGACGAAGGAGATGGGGATAGAGAAGACGGTAACGAAGACGATGCCAGTCCAAGTACCAGTGCCCTCAGGGCACGCCCTGAAGAACTGGCACGAGCAGGCACTTGATGTTCGGTGCTTGTCTCTTTACATCGGGGTGTTGGAGGGCGTGAATAGGGTAAGTCGAATTTTCCGCTCTGAGAGGATCAGTCATAGATGATGTTTTCAGACTTTCGAAGAGAACTCAGCGCTGCAAGGTATCTTGGGTGAACTGATCATTCCGGCCGTCAGTCGCAAGGCGCTCGCATTCTGAAAAAGGCGTCGTGTGCCTTGGGTTGTGTCGTCTCATCCCACGCGTACGATCACACTTGCACTTATCGAACGCCGCTGACGTGTACGTTGCTAGCGAATGGCCCTTACCTCCTTCCAGCTCTTCATCACGCAAGTCCAATCTTCCCCCGAAGTGCGTGCTTCAAGTTGTTTTCGACATCTTGATGGTACACGAAGTTCCTAGGCAGGGATGCAGTTGCGGTACGCTCTGTTTGATGCGTTTTACCCTTGTCGTCAGTGTACCGACACCTTTGTTGATGACTAGGATAACGGATCATCGAGTTCCTGCTACACATACTCAATGGGGAAGAATCTGAGAAGGTTCAGGCCTTGTTGTGCATTGGGCTCTCCAGCCTCGTCTTGGCGGGCATGGTTTCCGACCCCGGGTACGTGTCACCATTTGTTCTGGGATGTCCAGAACCCTGACAGTGACATGTGTGTGACTGATGTTGAAGAGCCTGGTCGTAGCTTAACTCTTGCCCGATACTACTGAAAATCAGGAGTTGAGATAGTGTCTGGCATATTTCTTCCCTATGTATCATTATTTGTCAAGTGCCAACCAGCAATGGATGCACCAGGTAAGAGCAATGGTGTCTTTAATTGCTGAATTTTGGACACTGATACTTTTGATTTCTGGTTCCATGACTGTGGTCCCTCCACATAGATTGTGTTTACAATTTTCCAACATCTTGCAGCAGCAATGTGTGAATTGGATGATGATCAGGACATGGCATCACCTGCACAGATCTGCAAAAAGCATTGTGAGTTCTTGTTTCCTGTGCTCTGCAGAGGATAGGTTGAATGGACAGCTGCAATGAGGTATCCAGTTGGGCCATCAATGATGGGGTCTATCTTGATTTCACAGAGGATATTCCCAGGGCAATGTTCAAGGATGATTTGAAGAGTGTCTTACATCTCATTGACATGTTGTTTAGTGTATGTTGAATTAACTAATATTAATGTGATGCAGAGAAAAAAGGTCTTGTGTCACTGGCAGGTCTTGGGCTGCTATTGCACATTCATGAGAGGTAAACAATGACAACATTCAAATGGCAACATTGCTTGTCCATAATGGCTTTGTAGTAAGTTCTGGTCTGCACTGGTCTCTGAATTCCTTCTTGATACTTTATTGCCCCAGCACTAACCAATCCACAATGTTTGTGCATGCAATGCACTCAGCAAATTTGATGCAATGATCAACAAGAAATACACAGAAACTGCCTGACTTTAGCAAGGAAGATTACAGACAGCTCAAGCAGCTCAAGGGCCCAGGGTAGGTGATCAGAGTGTTATGATCAAGACAACAATCACCAGTGTGGCAAAGGATATGACATAAGATCTGGGATGTCAGAGACCAGAAGGAATGCCAAGGTAAAAAAAAATGGCAGGGCCAAGGAAAACAAGCATGTGCCTCCTTTTCATTTACTTTGAGAACTGGGTGACTGGTGTGGACTGTTAGACAATGGAGGGCAAATGGGTTAGATGAGGATGATGAATTGCCTAAGGGCCACATGATGCCTGCATTATCAAGGACACTTCTGAAGAGGGCTGTGCAAGTGTCTTTAGCTATGCATTTTTTTGTTGTGAGATGGATCAATGACAAAGATTCCTGTACAACACATTCCTGAAGAGGATGAGGACAAGAATGAAGAAGTGATACTTATGTCAGAATGGTGGGGCATGTGTGCATGGTATGTCTCCATTCATTCAATGTATTTTTTATTGTTTCAACACTTGGGATGAATGACCAGGGCACCTGAGCTGGACCCATTGTCATCAGGGGTAAACACTATGTTTGATTCAACCATCATGATGGAAAAGGAGGTACTTTGCTCATGGTTTTTTTAATTGTATATCTGGCTTTCATTTAGGTTGTTCCATCATTCTGGTGTTGTGTAGCAGCAATGAAGGATATCTTTGTTGTCAAAAGTGTGTACTTCAGGAAATAGAAATTGGCAGAAACAGAGAAGATATAAAAGTCAAGTGCATGGAAAACAGTGAGATGAGGTGATTCAACAAGGATTGTGTAAGCAGGACTCTACAGCAAACACAAATAAGCAAAACAAAAGGAAGGTCGCATGGTAAAAGAAATCCTAACACATACACATTCTAGACCTTGTAGCATTATGAAAATGGTTCATTTTCTAATGTTTTTTGCTATAATTTTTTGGAAACATGATTGGAATGATGATCAAGAAGACTGATAACTTACAGATCAGAGTCTGAGATATGATATGCATGATACACTGCTTCATTTTCTTCTGATCATTAAAGTCATATTTCAGGACTGAGCTCAGAGATTGCTTTCTTGACAGCATTGATTGTGCCAGATGATTTGTAAAGTTTGTCAGCCATTTTGACTGGATCCTTAACACCTTGTTGGTGTAGAAAGAAGGAATGTTCTAAAACAATAGCAAAACCTATAGATACCAATCATTGAGTGTAATCACTGAAGTTATTAAAAGCTGACCAATGCCTGAATGAAGTACTTTGGCCAATGGAATGCTTTGCATTGAAAACTGGATATATCATACAATGTAAGGTATGAATAACAATGCAATCAATGTACTTACAATAGATGAGGATGATGTTGAGTGTGGTGTTATAGCTGAGAAATCTACAAGCTGATATAATTTGAACAAAATGACAGGACAATTGAAAGAAAACATACTCTTGGAGATGCCAATATCTATAAATTTGACATCATCATTTTTATGGTGAAATATACAAATATCACAAACCTCCTATTAAAGAAAAAGATCAATAAGATCAAAATAAAAAAATTGATTCATACCTCCTAAATGATTAAAATGGACAGAAAAGAAAATGTTAAAAATTTTCAGGTCCTTAAGGATGAATATGAAAGCTCACATCCTAAAAAGTGCAGAAATATCAGTATCCATAGGAATTAAAGTTGATCACATACAAGCTATAAATGAGAGGACAAGGGCAAGACAGAGGGGCATGGATCAGCATCCTTCTCAAAGCCCCTTCACAGTCAGAGCACTTACAAACTATGAATGGCAGGACAAGAGCAAGACAGAGGGGCATGGATCAGCATCCTCCTCAAAGCCACTTCACAATCAGAGCACTCACTCCCTATGAATGACAGGACAAGGGCAAGACAAAGGGGCACAGATCAGCATCCTTCTCAAACCCCCTTCACAATTAGAGCACTTACTCCCTATGAATGACAGGGCAAGGGCAAGACAGAGGGGCATGGATCAACATTCTTCTCAAACTCCTTTCACAATCAGAGCACTTACTTCCTATGAATGAGAGGACAAGGACAAGACAGAGGGGCATGGATCAGCATCCTGCTCAAACCCCCTTCACAATCAGAGTACTTACATACTATGAATGACAGGACAAGGGCAAGACAGAGGAGAATGGATCAACATCCTTCTCAAACCCCCTTCACAATCAGAGCACTTACAAACTATAAATAACAAGAGCAAGACAGAGGGGCATGGATCAGCATCCTTCTCAAAGCCCCTTCACAATCAGAGCACTTACATTCTATGAATGAGAGGACAAGGGCAACACAGAGGGGCATGGATCAGCACCCTTCTCAAACCCCCTTCACAATCAGAGCACTTACATTCTATGAATGAGGGGACAAGGGCAACACAGAGAGGCATGGATCAGCATCCTTCTCAAACCCCCTTCACAATCAGCACTTACAAACTATGAATGACAGGACAAGGGAAAGACAGAGGGGCATGGATCAGCACCCTTCTCAAATCCCCTTCACAATCAGAGCACTTACATCCTATGAATGACAGGACAAGAACAACACAGAGGGGCATGGATCAGCATTCTTCTCAAAGCCACTTCACAATTAGAGCACTTACAAACTATGAATGACAGGACAAGGACAAGACAGAGGGGTATAGATCAGCATCCTTCTCAAAGCCCCTTCACAATCAGCACTTACAAACTATGAATGACAGGACAAGGGCAAGACAGAGGGGCATGGATCAGCATCCTTCTCAAACTCCCTTCACAATCAGCACTTACAACCTATGAATAAGAGGACAAGAACAACACAGAGGGGCATGGATCAGCACCCTTCTCAAATCCCCTTCACAATCAGAGCACTTACAAACTATGAATGACAGGACAAGGACAAGACAGAGGGGTATAGATCAGCATCCTTCTCAAAGCCCCTTCACAATCAGCACTTACAAACTATGAATGACAGGACAAGGGCAAGACAGAGGGGCATGGATCAGCATCCTTCTCAAACTCCCTTCACAATCAGCACTTACAACCTATGAATAAGAGGACAAGAACAACACAGAGGGGCATGGATCAGCACCCTTCTCAAATCCCCTTCACAATCAGAGCACTTACAACCTATGAATGAGAGGACAAGGGCAACACAGAGGGGCATGGATCAGCATCCTTCTCAAAACCTCTTCACAATTAGAGCACTTACTTCCTATAAATGAGAGGACAAGGGCAAGACAGAGGGGCATGAATCAGCATATTTCTCAAAGCCCCTTGACAATCAAAGCACTTACTTCCTATGAATGGCAGGACAAGGGCAACACAGAGGGGCATAGATCAGCATCCTTCTCAAACCCACTTCACAATCAGAGCACTTACACTCTATGAATGAGAGGACAAGGGCAACACAGAGGGAATAGATCAGCATCCTTCTCAAAACCCCATTCACAATCAAATGGCTTACTCTCTGTAAATCAGAAGCCATGATTTAGATCTTGTTACCATGACTATGGATTTATACCATATACAAGCTTGCTTACCTCAATATGTGGAAACCATGATGCAATTGCTACCCTCATGGACTGCTGTTGAGCACTAGTAAGTGGCTTATTCACCCTGTGTTTATGGTCTATGAGAGGTATCAGAATCCTATAAGATATTTAATAGGTATACTCAAAGATTTTACACTTCAACCAATTACCTTTCCATGGCAGACTCAATGCAGAGCATAATATTTGTGTGTTGTGTAGTCACAAGGAGCATTTGTAACACTCCTTCATCTAAGGCCTTCACAGTCCTTTCAATGAGAAGTTTACACCCCTCATCAGACTTGTCCAAGTCTTTATGCATGATATCAGTTTAAATATCATGTAAAAAGAAACTTATGAATACATACCCTTTAACTCCACCTTTGCTGTTGGTTTATACCTCATACTCTCCACCCTTCCCCATACAGGATTATTCTTTAGCATATTCTCAGCAATTTCCTGTCCCCTCATAAGTCTTTCCTTTCGAGGTAGCTTTTTCTCCTCCAGTGTTAAAGCTGCAAGGCCTTGTAGCAGAAGTGCATCACATTTTGTGAGTACAAGTACAACAGGAACTGCAAACAAACAAAAATGAGACAGTTGTTATATTTGAGGAATGCTTACCATTTCCTGTGTTACACTCATCAAAAAACTTTTCCTCGGCAGCCAAGACCGCCCGGTGGTATTGATCCATAGGAATACAGTACCTATCAAATACCATGTCATTGTTGGTACATACATGCTGCTATCCCTGATTACCATATGGCATGGATACGCTTCTTCAAGAATGCTGTATTTGCGCAGTCAGAGACAAATTGCTTCATCTTCTCGAATTCTTCTATACTGCCAGCTTCGAAGCCCTGCGAGTCGTGAAAAATGAAACCCGGGTTGCTTCGAAAGACCAATTCATTCTCGATGTTATGAATTCCGCGCTGGAGATGTGTTAGTCGAATGTTGCGGATGACGAGGTCACAGTCACGGAAGTGTGCTTGTGGAACTCACACCCGTGGTTCCCTCGATCTCTGCTAGATCAACCTGATTGCAGACCATCAGTACCCCGCCTCGACGTCTCGTGAGGATTAACATACCTTGTTCCCACTTCCATCGTAGACCTCTGGATCTTCTGTAGAGTTACAGATCTGCTTGAGTATCGTGGTCTTCCCAGCGTTCGCACGGCCAATGATAAGGATTCTGAAACGTCCGAATTTCTCTCTGATGTTGTCGATTTGCATGGTGGTAGATTCTGCGGGAACGTCACTGGGGGGTTCTCCAAGCACTTCTTCAGGGACGTCCGCGGGAGCTTTGGAGCGAAAAAACGGGAGGCGAGTGAACTTTTTCATCGTTGCCCGTTCGGTGTCGATTGCCAGGAGTCAAGGTGTTGGTGTCAACCACCCACAACAAGTTGAACAACGTCATTACATAATAATGCTAATTCTTTAGCGACTACTACAGAAAACATGACTGAAATTAGGGATACATGGCATCCTGTCATCGAGGTCTCCGTCGTTCTCCAAACCTCTCCGGAAGGTGAACAGATCGGCACTGCAAGAGTTGCATTACCAAGCCATCAGTGAACTTGTGCAAGAGGGCGATGTCAATGAGCCACAGTCCGGACCTAACGCGCAGAGTCGCAGACAGCAGTTCGACAGAAGATCGTGTTGATGCACAATCGCCAACAGCCAAAGTGGATGCTCAATCCTGCTCGTGGTCGAGAGGGTCAACATTGACCTCGTCAATGGCCGTGGCTTCAATATCTGATAGTCGAGATCACTGGCAGAGGCTCAAGACCTGAGATACTCGAGCCTTCGATTTCATCGATTCTTCATGTTCGAGTTGGCATTCGGTCTAGGTGAGACATAGTCAGCGCTCCCCCAGCCCAGATTAGAAAAGAGCAATGGTTGCGTTGAGGTGAACGGAAGGACAGACGAGGCAGCTTGCGTTGTCATCGATATTCATCACCGAGGAAAATCGCCATTTTTTCATCGGGCTGTTGTAGATTCACGTACCGCGTAGTCCAGGTGGGTTGCGCATACCAGTTTTGCCAGATGATCATTGATATAGATAATCCGAGTCTCTCCGACTTGTCGAACTTGTCAGAATGTCTCAGACACGCGTCTTTTCTGGCGCACAAACGCACAACGTTTAACCTTACCACCCACCACCCTCATTCGGCACGTAAACATTGTCCTGAAGACGGGGTCCTAACATTGCCGTGAAACGTTATACGATTGGGAATGAAATTTAAAGGCAGCATACTTCGAGTGGCAGAATCTTAAGTCGTTCAAAGGTATAGGTTCTTTGGCTTTCAGCGTGGTTGACGCCTGTGAAACACATGGGTCAAACAGGCGAGACCTTCACAGATAAAGGCAAGGCTCGCCAACCCTTCAATCTACAGAGGAGAATGTGGCAGACATGCGTATGCCGCATTGCATGTCCGTGTATCATCCGAGAGGTGAGTGCACGCTCCACGAGTGCTAGTGTGGTAATACCAGCTAATCTCGATTCGACTTCACTCGCCAAGATAAAGTTCCTCATGATGCAGGATTGATATTAACTGAACGAGGAGAGAGACGGTGGGGATAAGCGACTGACTCAAAGGGGAGAGTTGAGACAGTATGAAAACGAAGCGAAATGAGGATTTCAACGTGTGATCTGACAGAACGTTAACTGTCAGACATAGCATTGTAGCACCGCCCGATCACGATAACTCTTACGTTTGGTGGCAAGGAAATGAGTTATCACGAGTTTTTTACAATAAAGGCGGGAAACCAAACTGGTGGCACTTAACCAACTTGAATTTCCTTACAATGTGCCTCAGGCTTCAAGTATATCAAAGGAGCGAGGTCACTAGGAGATGCTGGTGAGATCCGAAGAGTAAAAAGGAAATGAGGATGTGAGGATGCGGAAAGGCGTACAAGATGGAATAGAAAAGTTATGGCTTCGGGGTGAACGTCACTCCGCACGATAGCCTGAGACTGCGTGTCAAACGAGATTGATTGCCGATTCCGATCCGTACCAAGATTGTTAGTACAGGGTAGCATGAATGAGAAGAAGTAACGAGAGTTCAGCGTTCAATGAGCAACGGAAGAGGGTATGAACGAACGAGAAAACACATTCCGAGATGGAAATTCAGAGGAGAGTATGAGTGTGGGTGAGGGTGAGGGGACAAAGTGGGTGACAGGAGCGGATACAAATGAGTGGTTGAGGTTGAATAGAGCAAAAAATAAATGGTGACTGCTATCACAATGGTGTATGCACATCTCGCTGCAGAGGACTAGAGAGACAAAGGGAAGAGATACATCGATAAGCATGGAAGGTTCGTGACGGGATAAAAAGGACGAACGAGGCGAGTACACGTCCATTCTGGCAAAACTCGCATATAGCTTTTCGTTGAAGGTTGGCGTGAGATGACGCCGTTGGAGAAGTGCACAGATAAATAGGATGAGGTGCGTTACAACAAGTGCCGACGCGCAGCGTTGTCGGGTTCGTATCCCACGCTGCGGCTCCGCGCGCCGTTCTTGCGGACCATCGGGATTGGTGTCGTGCTAGGTTCGCGAAGGAACCTACCAGCTCCAGAAGACTCTCCGCGCCTCGACGACGGGGAAGTTTCCCTGACACCGACTCGACGGGCAGGCCATGCAGACGACACCGGCGGTGTACTCTCAGCCCTTTTACTCCCGTTAGAATCGCCAGAATAGCGGGCACTTTGATTTTGTATCCTGCGCAAGTTCGCCATTGCAGGTTCAGACACACCGCTCAAGTGCGCAGTCACTTCTGCAATGGTGTTCAGGCCTAACGCGAAAGCCCAGCGGGCGGTGTTATCCAATACATCCGTACTGGAATACGTTTCCCGTCCACGACTAGGCTCAGACGGAACTGTGGAAGCCCCAAGAGAAGGGGCAAAACGGTCAGTTAGTCGTAAATCTGCCTTTCTCATGGTTCGGCCACGTTCAACTGAGAACGTAGGCGAGATGGGAGCCGAACCACCAATATCGAGGGGTGGAGGTGAGGACACGGCTGATGAAGAGCTTAATAGAGAGTGCCCGACATCGACACACGCTGCCGGAAGGGGCAGATGTGTGGTGTGAGGTCTAGATACACTCTGGCTCGTACTTCGAGTCGACAGGGAACTTGAAGTTGTTACAGAAGTACGGGAAAGCGACCTGTGAGAACGAGAAGGCGGATCAAGGGTAGATTGATGGTCGGGAGAACGTGATCGTCTGAGAGAACGAGACCTTGATGGAGAAGGTCGACGGCAATCTATGAACTCAAATTCGTCCGGATGAGGTACAGAAGACGGGTCCTCATCTTGTCCCCAACCAATGTCCCATGCCATCTCATCCACCATCGCGATGGTCCAGCGGCGCCGTACCTCACGTTCAAGACATCCCTTCAACACGCGCTCTGCTCCACGACCGATATCGCATGGCATATCATACACGCCTGGAAAGAATGCATAAGTGGGCGGGGGACGAAGATACCATATTACTCACCATGAAGAATTTTCATTGTTAGCCGAGGCTCGAACGGGTCAGAAAATGGAAGTCGACCCGTGAGCAATGCATATAACAGACACCCTAACGCCCACATATCCTGTGCGGGATTGGCGCCATGATGCCTGCCAGGTTTCTGAGGGGATAGCAGCTCTGGAGCAGCATACGGGAGGGAACCCGGTTGAAATGCATGAGCGGGATGGACGGGAGCTGGGGTATTATTGTCGCCAATGGGTGTGGATGTGCGATGGCGGCGAGGAATACGCAAGATGGATGCAGCGTGTGGGTGCAATGAGGCTTTTGGTTTGCGGATGGTGTGATGGATGGTGGAGCGATGGCGGTGAATGACAGAGCTGTCCTGGGGTGGATCCAAGCGGTCGTCGTCGTCACACTCGCCGATTTCGCGGGCGAGACCAAAGTCGCAAATGCGACATACGCCCATTTCGTCCACAAGGACGTTTTCAAGTTTGATGTCTCTGTGGACATAACCTGCGACTTCGTGTAGGTATCGCACGCCTCGGACGACTTGGCGGAACATCATGCCAGCATCGTCTGGAGGTAGAGCGGGAGTACCATCACGCTTGAGGATATCGTAAAGGGAGCCGGCCGGGCAGAAGAGAGTGACATAGTTATCGGCATAGGAAGTGTGCTCGACGGAAAAAAGGGGGAGGATATGTTCGTGGCTGAGAGAGGACCATATTTCGGTCTCGTGGTTGAGACGTTTCCTGGCGAGAGAAGGATGGGATTGCTTTTCTACGTCTGCACGTCGCACGATCTTGATGGCAACGATACCACCTGATGGGGAGAAGGCACGTCTGATGGTGGAAAAGCCACCGCGGCCGATGACCGGGCCTAATACATAGCCGGCGACGGTCTGGCCTTCGTCATCTGGGAGATGAGTGGGCTGTTGGGGAAGAGAGAAGGCGGAGAGAAAGAGTGCTGCGGGGGATAAGTGAGACTCGTCTGTGTGTGAAAGTGGATTGGATGGGGAAGTAGAAGCCAATTTTTGAGAGGCTTGCTGATCAAGATCTGGATGCGAAGGACCAGGTTGAGGTGAGATGTAGAAATCGGTAGAGGCTTGAGAAGCGCTGGATGCTCCCCAAGAGTGCGCGAGTCTGTCCATGTCGACGGGCGGTGATGTGTGGAGGTCGACGGGTATGTGAGGTGTGAATGTGAGCATCGCAGTACTCAGTGAGGGATGAGAGAAAGATGGGAGCTGCGGGGAAAGGAGCCACGAGAAGAACACGACAATTAAAGCGTCATCAATTTATTTATCGTGGGAATCGTTTACCGTTTTGACTCCGTGGAAGACGCACGCCAAGTAACCAACACACCGCATGTCCGTAAATGGGACATCGTGACCTTCCCCGACTGTGTCCGAAAACAACATCATCAATACGAAGGGCTCAAGAAATGATCATGCTACAGTGACGACGGATGTGCAGTATTGACAATTAGCATCGATCTCGGCATGTTTTATTTTAGACCCGACGTGTTCGCTCTGCAAGCGAATAACGAGTCACGCCGGAGCTTCCAGAACTGGGCGGCAAACGTGTACATACGTCATATTTCCCTCCTGCGGAACGGCGTTCGAACTGTCCTCCGTCCCGAACTCAATCATACCCTCTTCTTTTGAGGCGGCTGACGGATGCTCGATGATATTACGCCAAGTTGCCGGCCCAAATACACCATACAGCCGCACATTCCCAGGTCTGGGTGCAACTTGAAACATACACTTCGTATTCTGCTCAAACGACGGCATCGGATAACGCTCCTTTTTCCAGATCCCAAGCACGACGGCATCAAGTTCCATCTTCACACCAACACAATCGAAACCATAGTATCGACCCCCGACTGAAACCATACCAGTCAAAACCTTACACCGTCGTGCCGTGATCGTGATCCATGAACTGTCACAGCGTGTGTTTGTCCTCTCCTTTGGACATATATGATATCAGGTTGTACGAGTCTAGGTCCCTCTATCGACTCCAAGGTCCGGCCGATCTTGATATCTACTCAAGCTTGCAAATCTCACACTAGTCTATAGCTTCCTTGGGTCATCACCTTGTCAAGAGATATATACTACCTCCGTCCGTTTGCGACCGACCTCCCAAGCTCGGCACCAGAACAAATACAAGCGTTCCCAACTCAATCCTGAGCAACGTCGAGCATCGACGCCATCCAGACAAGAAAACTTCGCGGAAACCTATGTAGGAACTTACCCAGATTTGCATTCAAGTTTCAGCTGTCATAACTAGATTCCGATCCTCAAGACTTCTCGTCCCACGGTTTACTATTCGGATGCAGTCCCACGATTTGTAACTTGCTCTGCCATGATCCGCCTATTTTCGCAAACATGTCAGTGGCTTGAGTCTCATGACCATGATCTCGAACATCGATTCTGGGTGATTGTCGACCACCTGTTTGGATTATACGATCGTCACTCTACTTGCCGCTCGCACCTGATATGTACGTCTGACGCTCACGACTGGGTGGTAAATCGAGCAGTGACTTGGCATTTTCAGAGGAAAGGCTCGTTTGATGGAATGCCTACTCGCCGGGATGGCCCCTTCCGACCACGTCCGTAGCCCCTGTTTGACCCTGCAACCAATTTCCGATACGCGTACGCCCTCTTCCTAAACCTCACACCCATTGCGTCGACAACGAGGGACCCCGGTTCGTCCCTACATACCTTTCGGGGCGGGCGGGCGGGCGGGCTAATGCCTCAACCTGATTCCCGTCGCACGTTCTCCAGGTCACTCGATGTACGGCTATCCATTCCTCCTCGGACAAGCATCCGACGCCCCCATTTCGTCGTGCCATTCATTCTTCTAAACCGATTTCCGACGGTATCTGACTTGCGCGAATCTCATGCCCAGGCCGTACCCACGTATTTCCAGCAGATGATCGCACCCATATTTATTGATCCAACGCAACCCAGACACGTTTCCGCCATACTCAAACACCCATCAGAAAGGGGTATAACTCTGCGCAACACCTCTTCGCGCCAACATCCACCAACCATGCTGTATCAACGGCTCTGGATCTAATCGCAGCTTTTAATAAGCTATCGGTACCAGACGGCTAATCAAAAATGCCAGCGTCAGCGCAACTCTTCTTCACTCCAAAATTCGCCAACCGTATCATGTCAATCACGGCGTATAGTAGGATCAGACGGCTGGTTTGACACACCACACCTGACAGACGTGATCAATTCAGTTATTTTAGGGTGACATGATATCTCACGCCTACATGCAGTTCTTCTGTCTTATTTTTCAAATCCTCTGTCGCATCGACCGTGTCGTGCCACCAGGCTCTCCATCACGCAGGACTCGCTCAGAGTATGGCACGATTAGTCATCGGGACCAGACGGCCCCCGGCCTTGACAGCATCTGTTTGGCGTACCCTCGATGATCTCGCTTGGCCGACGACCGCACGCGTCGACTCCTTTGGGCCATCACTCGCTGCCATATCTTACCATCTGATGTGATCCTACCAGTTCTTCCGCAGAAAGCGCCTCCCCTTTTTCCAATCGAGACGATGAATGAAACGTTGCTCCCCCTCTCAAGCCCCGAGTGTCCATCATGACACGTCGCGTTTGACCAACGCTCGTTTACTTGGCGCAACAGGCGTTCGAGTTCATTCGTCTGCCCACATCGAGCCCGAGTTTGAGCCCGAGCATCTCGATCCTCCCCTCGACCAACGACCCACTCAACAAAAACCGATCGCAGTCACGCCACATCCTAATCAGAATCATCAACGTCGGCGGTCCCGCGGATCCTATCGCGACGACGCAGCGATCAAGGCGTCCAGAGCCTGGTATCTTGTCCGGTTTCTCAACACATGCCTTTCGGGCAACGGCCAAGTTCCGTCCGTACTATCACCGTGTGTGCTCCCCAAGCGTCTCGACTCGGCTTCGTCGGAGAGGCGTCCTCCTGCCCCGGTTCCCGAGGCATTTTCTTTAGGAAACGGGCCTTCCGTCCGTACCGTGAACGCCACTTTTGGATATTCACGACCGGCACATCGGCCCGCGTACGCGCCGTTCTCGAAACCTGGGGCGCGTTCAGGGTGCCTCGGCCGGCCTTGAGACTATGTGACGGTGGTCAGACGAACATCACGTTAACCCGGGGCTTTTATGGCAGCATCGACGGTCGTGTCGGCTAGCTCGTGTATGCGCGGATGGACCACGCAATCGGCGGAGCGCACTCGTCGAGCTGTGAAGCACCGTGCCACGTCGCTGGCACGTCCTCGACTCGGGGTAGCATATTTGTATCCTGACGTCAAGTGCCGGCAACCCATCTTTGACGCGCACTCGTGGCAGCGTCTGTGGTCGCTTCGCCTGGATGGCGCACTCAAGTTGAACTGGATCCGATCGATCCAGGCTGACATCGGCTAACCGGAGACTGTTCCAAGCGCTTCGTCGTGCCATCCTATCGCGTCTCCGGTTCGGACGTGGTATCGCACCGATCCCGCTGCGACGCGTCTCTCGGTGTTTTATGTTCGCATTCCGCATGGTTCCAGAGACGAACCCTGAAAAGACACCAGGATGACGTGGATCCGAGACGGATATCCGACCCCAATAATACTGCCAAATCGTCAGCAGAAGACACAAGAGCCCAGCCCCACAGACGAGACACTCCAACGACTAATTCGATAACGCTTCAAGTGACGTGGCACGTTTGAAACACGGAGCACGGGAAAAAGGATATCAGTTTGTACGTCCTTGAACCTGGGCCTCTAACCACACCTCCAGTTTCTTACGACGATACCATGTCCATGTTGTCTGTATATATCGCATTGATCCAGAGAAGAACAAAAATAAAAATGTTCTTCAGGGTATGCTTATTAGAACAGAATGAACAAAAAAAAAACGAACGTATGCTGTGCTCATTTCAAGAGGACAGGTCAGCAGGGGCATGTTGCGTGTCCATAACGTCCATCATCAACTCGGATCTTGAAACAAGGGGCAATCCAAAGTAAGAGGAGAAAAAAAGGTAGCAAAAAGCTATATCTGCAAAAGATAAGGGCAAACTAGTGGAGGGCGCATCTCGTGCGTGATAGGAGAGAAAAAAAGAATCTATTAGCGTGCTGGTATTCATATACGCAAGCCGAGGCGAGCACAACTGATCATCGCGCGCGATGTGAGTCCATCCACCGTCTGCCAATCTCCCCCTCCATCAAAGCAGCGACGAGAGCAACCCGAGCCCGGCAACGAGTGAACACACGCCTGTCACCCTTGATATACCCCAACTGCGCTCACCGGCGTTCGCAAGGCGCACCTCTGAATTCTTGGTCGACGACGATGACGACGCTGTCGACACGTTCCTCAACAGCTGGGTAGGCAACATTTCCGGGGATGCTGTGAGCTGCCACATGGGTGGCAACGGCGAGCCATCCCATTGATACATCTGTAGGGTATACCCCCGTGTGACATCGGTGTAGATATTCCAGAGTTGGTATAGTTCGGTATCGTTGTAGGATTCGATGAAATTCGATACGGGGGCGCAGGGGTCTTGTATTTGCTGATAGCCGTCGCCAAAGGGGGTGAGGATGATGGAACCGTTGGAGACGAGGTCGTAGGTGCCGTGACACCAGTTCATGACGCCAGTGATGCAGTTGGGTAGGGTACCTGGCGAGGGATGAGCATGCAAGAGAGGCATGAGATAGGAAGGAGTGCGCTACCGTTCCCCGTCATCCGGTACCGTGCTACTTCGTAGTAACCATCCGAGGAACTGTAGAGCGACATTTTAGCCACACGACGAGGTCTGCGCATCCAACTTACAAGGAATAGGATATACCGGTAGTTGGTGGGTATATGAAAGATTCGTTGGCGGGTTGTGCAAAGCCCTGTTTGGAATGAGGTGACGAAAAGGAGGAGAAGGGCAAGACTGACAGGGCCCGTGACGACGTTTTGGCTTCCTGAAGACCAAGTACCGATGATTGTGGTTACGTTGTGCTGAGAGTCGTATACGATGGTCTGACCAAGAGCAGGGATTGCGAGAAGGAGAGAAAGGAGAGAAAGGACGAACATCGAGGACGAGTTGGGGGTCAGGCCAGGCCAGGAAGAGGCGGACACTTGGCAACGACCAAGGTGATGAGAAGGACTGTGTTTGTATTTGTTTATAGTTCCCTTGTTTTTCAGTCTGTTGCATTTCTGTCCAGCCTGCGGATCCACTTTTTATTCACATCATCTCCACGGTGATGAGACTCATCGTGGGGGATTTACTCGCCAACGTTGAGATCAACAACGGCGCTAATCAGTGTCGAGTAGGTTGCGCAGCTGCAGCCAGCGTAATGAAAAGCGGAGTCTATTCGGTGCATTGAATTACATGGTCAATCCTTCTTCAGATCTCTTTGCACGACAAACACGCGTTCCCCATCCTCCGTCACTGTGAGCTCTTGCAAACCTCGGATGCTCTCCAATCCTTGCACACCCCGGCCCTTGGCAAGCACGATATACATTTCGAGGCCATCACCGACCTATCATGATAAAATTAGCACTGGGGTAGGCCAAAAATCAGGGACAATGACCTCGATGTGGCGCTCCGTGGCGCTCGTGAATGAGTCAATGACAATCGCTAAAACCGTCGGGAGAGGCAAGTGTGCTGGATGCGACGTGCCCGGTGCGGGTTGCTGGTTCTTGAAGTAAATCTGTATCGTTTTGGCGTCAAAAATCAGGGTAATATGCATATCGGTGAAGAATCGGAGATGTGCATGGGATTGTACATGCCTGATTGTCCAAGAACGGTTGCAGTAGCGATTGTGCAGACCCAGCCGCACGGCATGCCTCACGCTCGTATGAACCAACCGGATCGAAGGAGTAGACCGCGCCAGTACCTATGTTTCATGCGATAAGAGGATATTCAAGAGAACATTTGTTGACGAACCGTCTTCTTCGATGCCACCTAGGATGTTGTACACGTAATAGGGAAAGAATCGTCGACCATAGAGCATTGTCTGAATCAGCCGTGCGATTGCACGGAGGGGCATATCTTTTGAGTGGGCATGGCGATACCACTAGAGAGCATAAGGTGAGGACACGCTGGCGGATCAGGGACGTGTACGGACCTCGAGACGCTGCTTTACTTTCTTGACAAACATGTTTCCGTCTGCTGAAAAGCCATTCACGGCGAGGACAGCACGATCAGTCCTGTCGGGGGAGTGAATCGCGATAGACGATAGACAGTAAAGTGACGCGTACAATCGAAAGACCTTTGGTGCATATCGCGTCTGGATGCTAAAACCCTCGCTCTGCCTCGTGTCGCCTGCAATGACGGCAAAGTCAGCGCCAGCAATGGCGAGAATGGTACCGCCATTTTCAGTGTAGGGATTGAATTGTCGTTGGGTGGGGTCCATCGTGATCACTTCAATTCCTAATGGGCCGCGTCATATCTCTAACACACGTCGGAGTTTCAATCTCACAGTTACTCCGAGCATGTTGCCTTTTTCGGTATCTTCATTGCCGATGACTCTCCGCTGGTCTTTCCTCGGAAAATAAATAATCACACCTAGTGAGATCATCCCCATTCCACCCAGTGTAACAAATATTCTGCCGTGCTTGATTAGGTCTTCGAGCGTAGTGTCTCGTCTCGCATCAGGCGATTGTGCCACAGGTCGGGTTCCCCCTCTGACGTGACCTTTCTCGTCTTGTAACCGTCGTCATCTTCCTGCCAAGGTTTCTCTCCTCTGACGTGAGAGCTCCGGAGTTTCTCCTGTGCTAGTCCGCAATCCTCTGTCAAGATCTAGCTCTGAAGGGCCATCGCCATCATAGTCACGGGCCCATCAATCAGTACGTTCGCACAAACAGACAATCTTCGTATCCCAACCTTTGGACCGTACACGTGTTTATTCTCTTTATCCTGCCAAATTGAAAAAACCCGGTGTCGGTTCGAAGCGTGTACACATGGCAGTCATGCGAGACGAAACGAGAGCTGACGAGAGGTGTGAGTAACTCCCTGATATTACCCACCCCGAAATGTCACTCCTAGCTCAATCGCTTGTCCGTATCATAGACCTGTGCTGCAACCCACCAGTCCGGCGTGAACAACGCCTTCACAGCCGAAAAAATGTGACTAGCACTCGTCGACAGCACCCCTAATTGATGAATACAACGTGGATACGTTGCGCAAGGGTATTTTAATGCTTACGCAGGAATGCTCATACCGACTGTTTCCTCTGTCGGTAGAGGTGAACATCAAGTTGGCGCGTGTGAGGTACCTGCGGAAACAACGATGCCCAGAAACAGATCGAAGCACGCTATAATACCTCGCATTGTCTCACGTGTAACGCGTAATGGACGAGATGTGCTAGAAACAATAAAACATTGGTCCATCACATCGATTCAACTCAGAGAGTTCTTGTGCGTCACAAGGTAGTGGTTTGCGGACATGTCTCTATCTTCCCGCTCCGCTCCCCACGAGATCCGAGTGTGTTATTCAACCAAGAACGCAGGATGTATGTATACATACATACATATTGGCATACACTAAGTAATACGCATTGGGCACGCCCAGCTTGAGTAGTTCGGGCCGAACGTGCCGTGATCCGACGGCGTAACTGCAGAGATATAGCTTCATGTCCGCTCTTTGGACGGGCAGTAAAGGGTACGAGAGACACAACGGCTGCATTCATATTTACTAGTAGCACAGACTTAAATATCGATGCAGCCGTTCCGTTGTGAGACACGTTTGTCCAAAGATCTAACGCTGTGGCTGTGGTCTTGCCCCAACGTGACGATCTGACTCGACTATCGTGACTCTCAGTTCATAACGCCGGCCAGGCTTCGAATCGGTGGAGTCTTGGTCCATAATATGAGTGAGTCTTTAAATTCTCAATGCCCTCAGAGTCGAGTTAACAATGCCACTCCCAGACGTCGAAGCACTCAACGGTCGATTGCTTTTTGCAATTCCGAAAAAAGGCAACTTTTTGATCGCATGACTCGATACACGTTGATCACCGTGAACAGGTAGACTGCACGAACGCTGCTTGCAATTACTTTCCGGTACGCGATGCTCATCGTACAGGAACGCGATCGCTGATAAAATCCATTAGGTGCGGACATCCAGTTTCGCCGATCCAATCGTCTCGATGTGTGCCTCGTGATAAACCACCCGATTGCACTGTAAGCACACCCTGTGTTCGCTACCCCGCTCAGGCTGCTAAGCTACATGTCCTATTCCTATTTCTGAAGCGTGTTCCTTCCAGCTGGAGACATCCCCTCCTTCGTCGGCAATGGCAACGTCGATCTCGGCATTACTGGTCACGACGTCATCCTCGAAGCCAAAATGCAAGACAAGGTCACCGAAGTCCAGCGCCTCGCCTTTGGAAAATGTGCCTTGCAAGTCCAAGTGCCAGAACGCGGGCCGATCCATTCCGTACAGAATCTCGCCGGGAAACGCGTCGTCACGAGCTTCGAAGTGCTCGCGGGCGAGTATTTCTCAAACTTGGACGACCAGTTGGCGCTCGTCGGCGAGCAGCGGACCAAGATTCAGTACATTGGGGGGAGCGTGGAGGCGGCGTGTGCGTTGGGACTGGCAGATGGGATCGGTGAGTCAGGATCGGCGGAAAAGGGGATACCGATGGCTGATGGATGATTATTTTACCTCTCAGTGGATCTCGTGGGTACGTATCAACGCCTCAAAGAATTCCCGATCTGGATTTGGATGACCTACACGCGAACACAGAGTCGGGTGATACCATGCGTGCGGCGGGACTGCATGCCGTCGCGACGGTTCTCGAGACGGAAGCGGTTCTGATCAAGTCCAACACGCCCTCGCGCGCTGATCATACACCTCTGATCAATCGCATCGCAAGCCGCATCGCAGGTGTGGTAGCCGCTGAGAAATACGTCGTGTGTTCGTACAATATTTCTCGAGATGCGTTGCCGGGTGCCGTTCAGATCACACCTGGACGAAGGGGACCGACGATTAGTCCATTGGACGAGACTGATTGGGTAGATGTGAGTGCGATGGTGGAAAAGAAGGAAAGCGCGAGAGTGATGGACGAGTTGGTTGAGATCGGGGCAAAAGATATATTGATCTATAGTTTGAATAACTGCCGTGTGTGATCTATTCACCATGGCTTGTTTTACAATGGTCAGACCGTCCGCCGCTTGACCGTCACAATCAAAATGCTGTAATATCGATTACCACTCGGCATCCATATTATACTGATTATCCAGAATCAGGTAAGGCCGGCATGCTTTCATGTTGACGCTACACTCAAATAGCGGAGAGCTTCAAAGATATAGATTCCACCACCGACGGCTATGACAGAGTACGCGTCCGACAAGTTCAAATTCCTGCTCGAAAAGCTCGTCAAGACACCCGAGCTCTTTACCCCAGACGATCTCCAACTCTCCCTCCAACACCTCTTTACACCTGATGCTGTCCCCCCAACACAAATTGGTGCCTTCCTGGCTGCGATGCATATCCACAGGCTAGAGAGGCGTCCGGAAAACCTGGCAGCGGCTGCCGATCTACTCCATTCACGTGCACTCAAAACAGCCATCGAAGCTGAGGACAAGGACTTTGTGGTTGACATCGTCGGCACCGGTGGCGACGGACACAATACATTCAACGTCAGCACGACTGCCGCCATCGTCGCAGCCGGCGCAGGCGCCCGAGTCGTCAAGGTAAGCCGTCCAACATCCCCCCTGAACCACCTCATCACCCACCCCAGCACGGCAGTCGCGCATCAACGTCCTCCTCAGGCTCCGCTGACCTCCTCCAAGCGCTCGACTGCGTCTTCGTCCCCCCAACATCCCCCCCTACTCCCATCCCGCGCATCCCGTTCACCTTCCTCCTCGCCCCACACTACCACACCTCCCTCGCCCTCATCGCGCCCCACCGCAAATCTCTCCCCTTCCGCACCCTCTTCAACGTCATCGGCCCCCTCGTCAATCCCGCCCGTCCTCGTGGCATGGTCCTCGGCGTCGCCGAACGTGAGCTCGGACGGCCGTTTATCCAATCGCTCAAAGCAGCCGGGGTGATACGCGCCATGGTCGTGTGTGGCGCCGAAGGCCTCGACGAGATCAGCTGTGCGGGGGAGACGTACGTGTGGACGCTCACCGCGGGCGAGATTGTCGAGGGCGTGTTGCACCCGGCACAATTTGGACTGGGCACGCACCCGCTCGCGGTGGTGGTCGGCGGGGATGCGCGGGCGAATGCGGCGACGTTCAGAGGGTTGTTGACTGAGGGGAAGGCGGTGTCGGAGGCGATGACGCCGATTCTCGAGTTTGTGTTGATGAACGCGTCGGCGTTGTTGGTGGTTGCTGGGGTGGCGGTGGATTTCAAGGATGGGGTACGGTTGGCGAGGGAGAGTATTGTGTCGGGGGCGGCTTGGAAGGCGTTGGAGACGTTCCGGGAAGCTGGGCAGACAGCGATGGCGAGCGTCGCGAATCAAGGAAAGTGATGCTCACGCTTGCTGCGCGTTATAAGAAGTGCTTTTCGGCGAACGCAACTCCGAATCAGTCTGAGACACTATGTATGTGATACTGTTGAATGTATCCGATAATCTAACAGAAGTCTACGGTTGTGTGTTTGGCTAATACATGAACTGCGACCGCTGGTTGAATCCCTCTCGAACAAGAGACACGATTATATCGTAGGTGCATACAGCATTTCACAACTTGAAAGGCTAATAAACTTGTTGGTGAATACGACACGGACACTCTTTCGCCGGTTAAATCATGCCGACTGTGCTGGATCATAGACCAGTGAGTTTCTGATCAGAGAAATGTTGGTCTGCGCATCCCCACGGCTGGAACGCGTGATGAGGACGTCAATACAATGGCAATCCTGACTTCTCCAATATCTTAAATACATGAAAGTCGGCCAGCGTAATCGTACAGGAACACATACTAAGGAAACAAATAGAAGAAACATAGCACACCAAAACATAAGTTGCAATAGCTAAAGGCGGAGCTCCATCTCATGATGACAAAACAGCATGGAGGTGGGAATCCTCTTTTAGCGGCGTCCCTTTGTGTCCTTGCGAGGGCGGGAATTAGGGGGACCGTTACCCCGAGGGTGGACGATTTGCCGCCGGAGGTGTAGGTGTTGTAACAACTTTCCTGCGTGCGCGTTCCCCCCAGGGAAGAACTTTCCTGTTGAAAGCGTATATGCACCGAGCTGACGCTCGGTCTCGAACAAGCCAACTTTCATGGGGCTGTTGTTCGCATCGACGAGGTCAACGAGGTTCACAAATTTCGCGCGCACTGCCTGGTAATGACCCAAGGTTTCCAGTCGTTGAGCACGAGTCATCAGGAAGAGAAATTTGGAATAACGACAACTTACCTTACGACAGGCTCTCATCTTTCCTGGAACAGGCTCTATATGCATGACGCGACATAATTTTTTCCAGCTTTTGAGATTTTTGGTCTTCGTCCCATAGATCGTGTTGAATTGTAACACGAGAGCGTCGTCGAACCTCTGGCGGACACTTTGCCTTTCCGGATGTCTTCTGTGCCAACCAAACTGGTCGCAGAGACGGTAAAACTCCAATGACGAGGACGCGGTGGGATTGTATTGAAACAGAGGAGCGTAGCTAGCGAAAAAAGCCTGAATCGGCAATTTCGAGCCTTCTTTATTATTCTAGGATGTGTGTCCGTTGTTCAGAATGAAACTCGCATAAATAGTAATGGCTGACCTTTTTTCCTTTCATGGCGTCCGGTCCTCCAGAATTTTCCAGTTGGGCGCCAACGTCGTCGCATGGATGGTGAAATCCGGGCTCCGCGGGTTCAACAGGATCCCCTCCGTCCTCCGCATATTCTGAAGGGTCGATCTCGTCCTCCTCCGCATATTCTATAGGATCGCACCCGTCCTCAGCATCTTCTGTGGGGTCGTACTCATCCTCCGCATATTCTCCAGGATTGGGTTCAAACTCGCAGTAGTACTTGGAGTATTCGTCAAGTGGCGACTCATTGAACGATCCTAAGAGGTCACCGTTGTGCTCACCTGTTCACTAGTGGAGGTCATTTTAATGAATAACGAGGGGGTGGGAGTCGGGGTTGTGGGGGTTCAGAAGGAGGCGGCAAGAAGACTTCTGGGTGTGCCAGTGAGTGGGATCACCTTCCTCGAGGTGCTATATCTATGGTCACGGCGTTGCTTACCCCACGCCTCGTGTATAGAAAATGACCACATCCAATGGAAGTGGTGCTGTGTGGAAATGAAAAAATGCCCGAAAGCACATGTTGCGCCCACTTGACCTGGTGACTGGTTCATCATGATGGTGATCCTTGAAGATATGACTCACTCACCTTCTTGAAGTTCGCCCAGTGACTCGAACAGTTTAGCCATCATACTTGCGGCAGGTCAAGTGAATTGGTGCGTCTATAATAAGAGAAGAAGAGGCAGAAAGGCGTTCTGTCGGTCCGAGTGCTTCAAAGCAAGCAATTTAAACTCACGAACATCGTGATTGCAATAACTTTGTGAAAGTTGTCTGACTCCAAGGCAAACTAGCTGCCCATAGTGGGGGCAGTTCGGAAGTCGCCGAATATGCTCTCTCTGAGTCTTCTCATTAGCATAGATCTGTGACTCGGATAGCCTGAGCCACAGCTGCATGCATAACTTTGATCAGTCGATCCGCAAAAATCGCGCCAACCTACAGCTTTGTGGTTCCTAGTTTTGCTTGTAACCCCGCGTACAATATCATGTACATATAGCAATCAACCTCAGTGTGTTATGAATCTGTCTCGCACCGCTGTGATGAAGGTGACATCGTGTACTAGGGTACGGGGTGAAAGTATTCCGTTAATGACAGAGGGGGTTAGGATCGAGTGTGCGGAATCTGCGGATGGCGTTATTAACACCACGTGATGCGCCGATGTGCCCGCCTTCGTTCGAAGTTGTCGTTACAGCGGTTTTCATATCTTCATGGAAAAGTAAATTTGAAAAGTCGCGCCTCGGAGACAGCCGGGAAAGGACCCCGGGTGCAGCTGAGTCAGTTTGAGCGCGACGGTCGTGCTTGCCGCTTTACCACAACAATGTCAACGACGACAACGACAACGACAACGACGACTCGGACAACACCCTGATCATCATGGACCCGATTCGATGGTGTGCGCAGTGAGTCCATTCTTTTTTTTTGCTGATTGTATGTTGAATTTCGCTCAGAAGGCATCACACAGTACTCCATTGAACCAGAACTACTACGGGTTGGACCATGATCCATTGGAGGCCTATCCAGTATTATACTCGATCCTGTATATAGTATGATATGTTATGAACTTCATTGTAGTGTTCCTTCTGCTGCACAATGTGTCGCATGTGGTGTTGGCAACATAGAACTCATTTTTACATGTCAATCACTACTAGGCAAGTAGAACAAAAATGAGTTTGGACGAACAAGAGTCAAAAGTTCACTATTCTACTGTAGTACACGACTAACTACCGACTCGGACAGCACCAGAAGTTAACCTGAAGTTTGTCCACTGGACTCCACCCTCCCGTGTGTCGTAGTTTTGGTGGATATTTTAGAACACTGTGTGATGCCTTCTGAGCGAAATTCAACATACAATCAGCAAAAAAAAAGAATGGACTCACTGCGCACACCATCGAATCGGGTCCATGATGATCAGGGTGTTGTCCGAGTCGTCGTTGTCGTTGTCGTTGTCGTCGTTGACATTGTTGTGGTAAAGCGGCAAGCACGACCGTCGCGCTCAAACTGACTCAGCTGCACCTGGGGTCCTTTCCCGGCTGTCTCCGAGGCGCGACTTTTCAAATTTACTTTTCCATGAAGATATGAAAACCGCTGTAAGCAGGACTCTTCGAATGTATTACACTTTCCTTTCACTACAAATCCTGTACAGAATACAATGGTTGCCGGCCACACTCTTCAAAACATGGAAAATTTCAGCTTTAGGGGCCGCCCGGCCCGTCCTCTCCCTCCGAGTCAGTCATTATGCAAGCCTGACATCTTGCGTCCCCGAACCAAGCTTCCGGACCAATCAATGAGCATAACATGCAATGATGTTCCACCCTTAATCCCCATTGGCAATCCGGGACCAGGTTTTCCCCTCTGATCAGCTTTTGCTTGCAAAATTCATCGCCTTCCCCCTGCCGTCATACGGCTCTGAGCCAGACAACAACCTCTCCCCACCAATCACAGATGAATACATTTCTCCACAACCACCTGATGCCATTGAGACAACTGACCTCAACGTTGCACTTCAGACCCTCCCGTTTCACGTCATCCATTTGCTTTTGAGTCAAACAAAAGATATGTGGACCAACGGGAGTTGCTCCCTCATATACGCGCACACTGAGGATGCTCACCAGTTCCCATTCTGGGCTCTGCACTCACCGGCAGAGTCTCACATTGAACAACGATAGCGCAGTTCTTGCGGTAATACTCTATTTTGTGGTTGAAATGGCCCACTCACCAACCGCGATGGTCCTTAGTGCATTGACAAAAAACTGTTCTTGATCAAACCCAATTCCATGCCCAAGGAGCGGACCATGTCGGTCTTTACAAGGATGAATTCTACAGCTCACAGTCAACAGCTAGTGTAAACGCTGGTCAATATGACACAGATCCAGCAGTAGCACACATACGACTCGGAAGTGCGTTACAATATCTGACTACATTACTAGTACTGTCAGCTAATGCCCACAGTAGCGTCACCCTAACACACGGGAATATCCAACCATGTCATTCTACAACCTTGATTCAGTTCTGGACCCAATGACAAAGGGGAGCCTCCCCATTGGGTCCAAGTCAGAACCGGCTGCAACCCGTCACAATACCCATGGCAGTTGCTTGATTGCTGAGGATATAGATGGGACTGAGGAGCTCATAGAAGAGGACGTTGAGACGTGGTTGGATGAAAAGAACTGTGCTCCAGATCAGGAACACCGCGACAAAGCAAGCTTTGACATGGAGTATGACATTGATTTCCGAGCACATATCGTCATTCAAGTCCTTGAGGCCCGGGAAGGGTGAATTGGTGACTCCAGAGGGGATGTGGGTGAAACGGATGAGTCCGATTGTGACGATGTGGTAGTGGATGAGTAGACACTGTATCATGTGTCGGTGAAAAACAGAATTACGTGCTTT
Source organism: Chiua virens (assembly GCA_019787685.1). Taxonomy (NCBI): domain Eukaryota; kingdom Fungi; phylum Basidiomycota; class Agaricomycetes; order Boletales; family Boletaceae; genus Chiua; species Chiua virens. The sequence goes on from JAHNUO010000034.1 coordinate 239,160, forward strand.
TCAGGTCATGTGATATGGTGTTATTAATTGCTCGTTAATAACCGGTAACCCTCCAGATCAGTGTGTGTTTTTTAATTAGTTATTAACACGGCATTGAGTTTCACCCCGTAGCCTATCGTGTACGTCCGATTCTTCATATCGACGGCTGGACGTCTTTGCCTCTTTTAGAGTCTCGGACTGGTCACCAGACTGTTGGTTTGGCCAAAATTGATACATGATGCATGAACTGCGACCCCTGGAATCCCTCACGAACTGGTGACACGATTATTTCGCCGGTTCAAATGGGAGAAATCATGCCAACTGTGCTGAATCATGGACAAGTGAGTTTCTTGGTCTGCGCATCCCCACGGCTGGAACGCGTGATGAGGATTCAATACAATGGCAATCCTAAATTCTCCAATATCTTAAATACATGAAAGCCGGCCAGCGTAATCGTACAGGAACATATACTAAGGAAACAAATAGAAGAAACACAGCACACCAAAACATAAGTTGCAATAGCTAAAGGCGGAGCTCCATCTCATGATGACAAAACAGCATGGAGGTGGGAATCCTCTTTTAGCGGCGTCCCTTTGTGTCCTTGCGAGGGCGGGAATTAGGGGGACCGTTACCCCGAGGGTGGACGATTTGCCGTCGGAGGTGTAGGTGTTGTAACAACTTTCCCGCGTGGGCGTTCTCCCCAGGGAAGAACTTTCCTGTTGAGAGCGTGTATGCACCGAGCTGACGCTCGGTCTCGAACAAGCCAACTTTCATGGGGCTGTTGTTCGCATCGACGAGGTCAACGAGGTTCACAAATTTCGCGCGCACTGCCTGGTAATGACCCAAGGTTTCCAATCGTTGAGCACGAATCATCAGAAAAAGAAATTGGGAATAACGACAACTTACCTTACGACAGGCTTTCATATTTCCTGGAACAGGCTCTATATGCATGACGCGACATAATTTTTTCCAGCTTTTGAGCTTGTAGGCCTTCATCCCATAGATCGTGTTGAATTGTAACACGAGAGCGTCTTCGAACCTCTGGCGGACACTTTGCCTTTCCGGATGTTTCCTGTGCCAACCGAACTGGTCGCAAAGACGGTAAAACTCCAATGACGAGGACGCGGTGGGATCATATTGAAACAGAGGAGCATAGCTAGCGAAAAAAACCTGAATCGGCAATTTCGAGGCTTTTTTATTTTTCTAGGATGTGTCCGTTGTTCAGAATGAAACTCGTATAAATAGTAATGGCTGACCTTTCTTCCCTTCGTGGCGTCCGGTCCTCCAGAATTTTCCAGTTGGGCACCAACGTCGTCGCATGGATGGTGAAATCCGGGCTCCGCGGGTTCAACAGGATCCCCACCGTCCTCCGCATATTCTATAGGATCGCACCCGTCCTCAGCATCTTCTGTGGGGTCGTACTCATCCTCCGCATATTCTACGGGATCGGGTTCAAACTCGCAGTAGTACTTGGAGTATTCGTCAAGTGGCGACTCATTGAACGATCCTAAGGGGTCACCGCTGTGCTCACCTGTTCACTAGTGGAGGTCATTTTAATGAATAGCGAGGGGGTGGGAGTCGGGGTTGTGGGGGTTCAGAAGGAGGCGGCAAGAAGACTTCTGGGTGTGCCAGTGAGTGGGATTACCTTCCTCGAGGTGCTATATCTATGGTCACGGCGTTGCTTACCCCACGCCTCGTGTATAGAAAATGACCACATCCAATGGAAGTGGTGCTGTGTGGAAATGAAAGAATGCCCGAAAGCATATGTTGCGCCCATTTGACCTGGTGACTGGCTCATTATGATGGTGATCCTTGAAAATATGACTCACTCACCTTCTTGAAGTTCGCCCAGTGACTCGAACAGTTTAGCCATCGTGCTTGCGGCAGGCCAAGTGAATTGATGCATTGAACACGTTTGTCTATAATAAGAGAAGAAGATGTAGAAAGGCGTTCTGTCGGTTCGAGTGCTTCAAAGCAAGCAATTTAAACTCACGAACATCGTGATTGCAATAACTTTGTGAAAGTTGTCTGACTCCAAGGCAAACTAGCTGCCCATAGTGGGGGCAGTTCGGAAGTCGCCGAATATGCTCTCTCTGAGTCTTCTCATTAGCATAGATCTGTGACTCGGATAGCCTGAGCCACAGCTGCATGCATAACTTTGATCAGTCGATCCGCAAAAATCGCGCCAACCTACAGCTTTGTGGTTCCTAGTTTTGCTTGTAACCCCGCGTACAATATCATGTACACATAGCAATCTGCCTCAGTGTGTTGTGAATCTGTCTCGCACCACTGTGATGAAGGTGACATCGTGTACTAGGGTATGGGGTGAAAGTATTCCGTTAATAACAGGGGGGGTTAGGATCGAGTGTGCGGAATCTGCGGATGGTGTTATCAACATCACGTGATGGGACTGGTGAGAGCACCGGCCCGCCTTCGTTCCAAGTTATCGTTACACCCCGGGCACACCTCAGTATGTTCCCAATATGTTCGTAGAGCATAGTTGCTCTTGCCTGTGGTGTTAGGCAAGACTCTTCGAATGTATTACGCTTTCCTTTCACTACAAATCCTGTACAGAATACAATGGTCGCCGGCCACACTCTCCAAAACATGGAAATTTTGAGCTTTCCTCTCCGTCCTTCACCGGTCACCGCCGTCGTTGCGCTTCAGACTCTCCCGCTTTCATTGCCACACGTCCTCCATTTACTTTCGAGTCAAACAAAAGACATGTGGACCAATGAGAGTTGCTCTCTCCTATACGCGCACACTGAGGATGCTCACTGGCAGAGTCTCACATCGAACAGCGATAGCGCAGTTCTCACGGTAATACCTATTTTGTGTGGTCGAACTTGAAATGGCCCGTTCACCAACTGCGATGGTCCTTAGTGCATTGGCGAAAAACTGTTCTCAATCAAACCCAATTCCATGCCCAAGGAGTGGACCATGTCGGTCTTTACAAGGATGAATTCTATAGCCCAGTCAACAGCTAGTGCAAACACTGGTCAATATGACACAGATCCAGCAGTAGCACACATACGACTCAGAAGTGCATTACAATATCTGACTACATCATCAGTGCTGTCAGCTAATGCCCACGATAGCGTCACCCTAACACACGGGAATGTCCAACCGTGTCATTTCACAACCTTGATTCAGGTCTGGACCCAATGACGAAGGGGAGCCTCCCCACTGGGTCCAAGTCAGAACCGGCTGCAACCCGTCACAATACCCATGGCAGTTGCTTGATTGCTGAGGATATATATGGGACTGAGGAGCTCATAGAAGAGGACGTTGAGACGTGGTTGGATGAAAAGAACTGTGCTCCAGATCAGAAACACCGTGACAAAGCAAGCTTTGACATGGAGTATGACATTGATTTCCGAGCACCTGTCATCACGCAAGTCCTTGAGGCCCGGGAAGGGTGAATTGGTGACTCCAGAGGGGATGTGGATGAAACAGATGAGTCCGATTGTGACGATGTGGTAGTGGATGAGTAGACGCTGTATCATGTGTCGGTGAAAAACAGAATCACGTGCTTTTTAGGTCGTGTGATATGGCGTTATTAACTGCTCGTTAATAACCGGTAACCCCTGAGTTTCACCCCGCAGCCTATCGTGTACGTCCGATTCTCCATATCGACGGCTGGACGTCTTTGCCTCTTTTAGAATCTCGGGCTGGTCACCAGACTGTTGGTTTGGCCAACATTGATACATGATGCATGAACTGCGACCCCTGGAATCCCTCGCGAACTGGTGACACGATTATTTCGCCGGTTCAAATGGGAGAAATCATGCCAACTGTGCTGAATCATGGACCAGTGAGTTTCTGATCAGAGAAATGTTGGTCTGCGCATCCCCACGGCTAGAACGCGTGATGAGGATTCAATACAATGGCAATACTGAGTTCTCCAATATCTTAAATACACGAAAGTCGGCCAGCGTAATCGTACAAGAACACATACTAAGGAGACAAATAGAAGAAACACAGCAAACCAAAACATAAGTTGCACTAGTAGCTAAAGGCGGAGCTCCATCTCATGATGACAAAACAGCATGGAGGTGGGAATCCTCTTTTAGCGGCGTCCCTTTGTGCCCTTGCGAGGGTGGGAATGAGAGGGACCGTCATTCCGAGGGTGGACGATTTGCCGCCGGAGGTGTAGAAGTCGCAACAACTTTCCTGCGTGCGCATTCTCCCCAGGGAAGAACTTTCCTGTTGAGAGCGTGTATTCACTGAGCTGACGCTCGGTCTCGAACAAGCCAACTTTCATGGGGCTGTTGTTCGCATCGACGAGGTCAACGAGGTTCACAAATTTCCCCTGCATCGCCTGGTCATGACCCAAGGTTTCCAGTCGTTGAGCGCGAGTCGTCAGGAAGAGAAATTGGGAATAACGACAATTTACTTACCTCACGACAGGCTTGTATGTTTCCTGGAAAGGGCTTTATGCGCGTGACGCGACACAATTTTTTCCAACTTTTGTAACTTTGGATCTTCGTTCCATAGATCTTGTTGAACTGTAGCACGAGAGCGTCGTCGAACTTCTGGCGGACACTTTGCCTTTCTGGATGTCTTCTGTGCCAACCAAACTGGTCACAGAGACGGTAAAACTCCAATGACGAGGACGCGGTGGGATTATATTGAAACAGAGGAGCATAGCTAGCGAAAAAAGCCTGAATCGGCAATTTCGGGCCTTTTTTATTTTTCTAGGATGTGTCCGTTGTTCAGAATGAAACTCGTATAAATAGTAATAGGACTGACCTTTTTCCGTTTCGTGCCAGTGGCGTCCGATCCTCTAGAATTTTCCAGTTGGGCGGGGGCGCCAACGTCGTCGCATGGATGGTGAAATCCGGGCTCCGTGGGTTCAACAGGATCCCCTCCGTCCTCCGCATATTCTGAAGGGTCGATCTCGTCCTCCTCCGCAGATTCTATAGGATCGCACCCGTCTTCAGCATGTTCTGTGGGGTCGTACTCATCCTCCGCATATTCTACAGGATTGGGTTCAAATTCGCAGTAGTACTTGGAGTATTCGTCAAGTGGCGACTCATTGAACGATCCTAAGAGGTCACCGTTGTGCTCACCTGTTCACTAGTGGAGGTCATTTTAATGAATAGCGAGGGTGGGAGTTAGGGTTGTGGGGGTTCAGAAGGAGGCGGCAAGAAGACTTCTGGGTGTGCCAGTGAGTGAAATCACCTTCCTCGAGGTGCTATATCTATGGTCACGGTGTTGCTTATCGCACGCCTCGTGTATGGAAAATGACCACATCCAATGGAAGTGGAAATGAAAAAATGCCCGAAAGCACATGTTGCGCCCACTGACTGGCTCGTGGTGATCAAGATATGACTCATTCACCTTCTTGAAGTTCACCCAGAGACTCGAACAGTTTAGCCATCATACTTGCGGCGGGTCAAGTGAATTGATGCATTGAACACGTTTGTCTTTATATAATCAGAGAAGAAGAGGCAGAAAGGTGTTCTGTCAGTGTGAGTGCTTCAAAGCATGGTACTTTCGACTCGCAATTTTCGTGATTGCAATAAGTTTGTGAAAGCTACTTACTCTGACTCAAAGGCAAACTGAGTGGCCGCCCATATTGGGGCGGCTCGGAAGTCGCCGGATGTGCTCTGAGTCTCTGAGTCTCTCATAGATCTTGTACGTCCGATTCTCCACTGCATATACATGCTACTAAGGGACCCGAATCATCCCCCAAAACACTTCATAACCTTCGTGGTCGTCATGTAAATGAAGATGAGAATACAGCGATAAACATGGAATGTCACTCTCAGGCAAACCGGAGCAGGCATGGCACCAGAACCTGGTCACCGCGCCACACCCGGATCCCGCAAGATCCCATCAAGAGACAGGGCCTAAATGTCCAGCATAAGGCGCGCGCCTTACCGGACAATAAACGAGGATTCCAAAAAAAAGGCAAATCGGAAGTACCAAAATTAGCGCAAGTCTCCGGACTTGCCAGTTTTATTGTACGGGGTAACATAGAAAACCATCCAAGGACGACATGGTGTTACAATACGGTGAATACGTTAAATGGATCTGACAGTAGCAAGAAAAGTGGTAATCTTCGGCGACGTACGGGAGAAATGTTTGATAGTTCAATTTTTAGAAAGCAATCGATAAGCATGACATGTGCCGCTCACCAGACATGACGTACCTCATACGAGACGTACCCCATGCAAAGGAGGTCATACTGCGTTCCGATTGCCTCCACAACCGATAGCGGTAGTTAGACTTGTGGGTGAATGTGGAACGATGTCTAGCTTGGTCTCGTTCAGTATGGAGACGTGGTGCTGTGTCAATCTGCTCCTTCGATTGGTTTCATAGCTACCACTGATGGACGAATGATATCTATGTTGATGGATGCTATTGATGGACTGATTTACCCAATGAGACAAGCCGACGCGGATAATGACCATGTAAAACGTGATAGATATGATAGGCGTAATCTGGCGGTGTGTGATCACGTCTCAACATGAGTGTTCTCGATAGCGCGCAAAGCATGACGTATAATTGACTGACCACGTTAAGAATCACGTATTGGCCGTTGGATTCATTGACAAAGCATATCAATGCCGCGAAGAGAGTGAGAGAGTAAATCACACCGGCGTCGACAATGATGTGCAACATGGGCATCAGCTGAGATGGCTGTTGACCACGCATAATCGCAGTCTTCCGGTCGACATACCAGATTCGGTAAGCCAAGAGGCCTAGTACGAATCAAAACATTTAAAAATGTTCTTTAACCACTCAAAACGAGCACATACATGTTGTCAAGAAATTGGTGGCCAATGTCAAAGTGAAAAAGGATATGATCCAATTTGAGAGGGTCCCACCAAAGACCCCCTCTTGTGTCGCAATTGATTCGACATACGGACACACGAATGCAGCAACTTTAAGAATGTCGTCAGTCATTTCCTCCCAAAAAATGCGGCACGCGCACCAGCAGCACCGCACCAGAGCAACACTGGTAAAACCATGACAAACATAGACTGCCACACTGCATGACAGCGGTAGAGCTGATACACAATTTGCGCATTATCTTCATCTGGACACAACGAAAACGCACAATGACAGCATCCCCTATTACCGTCTGTCCAGCATACACGTAGTTCTTGGTCACGAAAGTCCAGTGCGACACATTGAAAAAATATCCGGCAGGATCTCGGGACAATGCGAAACCTTCCATGATCCTTATGATATCGATGACGAGATGCTGTATAATGGGATCTGTCTGATGATCATAAGGAAAAGCTAAAGAAAAGTACGCACCACCGTGCTCAGAAATAGCAGCATGCATGCCACTGCCAGCATCCTTGGGTTCACTGGGACAGTGGATCGTCGAGCCAACAATGCCCAGATCGTTCCGCCAAACATCAGCAAGGAAAAGCCTTATGAAAGGAATGACTAGTACGCATGTCACTATTCCACATCAACGGATCTTACCGTACAAGACCGCTTCCAGGAAAGTTGACAGAAGCTCCGCTTTGTCCAGTGGGATATTAACGGTACCCATACTTTGACTTGCAGTGCTGGTAAGACACTCGAATGAACGCGCGAGCCTGAGTCACGGGAGGGAAGATCAGGTAGGGAAGAAGATCAAGTAGGGAAAAGGCGGAAAGGGTGGAGAAACCATTTCTGTTCAGCCCTACCAACTTATAGATGATCTCAAATGTCCCGCTGCATGTGATAGGTTATAAACCCGGCAACTTTATAATATTGGAGGGACGTTCACGTTCAAATGAAACACTCTTCAACATGCATCCGGGTCCGAATTGCCCCCATGTTGTCCCGAAGATCGGTGTGCGGGGTAATGCTATACGGTCGCTGGCATAAGCGACGAGGGAAACTTGAATGTACAAAGAGAGACGTAGTTCGACGTACAAGATTACTAGCGTTGAAACATTGGCCATTCGATGGGATACAGAGAAATATATAACAACTTTGAGAAACGTTACTTTCCAATCGGAAGTCGAACATCAATTCGGATAGTTACCATATTTCGAACTCAGACCCCAGCAAAGTGGGCAGCAGGGTTAGGGTTTCATATGTACCAAAACTTCAACTTTAGTCCTGCATGCTACCTTTCCGATTCTGCCTTCCCTTCTTCGCGGCAAGCCGGGACTCCGCACCATATGGCCGGGTAAGCTTGGTTTGAGACCACGCTCTGAGAGCAGACTACAGTATTGGATCAAGGATGTCAATGAGCCAAGAATCAAGTTGGAGATCATGTGTGCATTCATTGGACTACTTATTGGCCAACGTAAGTCAGCTAATCCTGAGCGATTTTTTTTTCCAGTTCTAAGTCGGAATATGTACAGAAGCTTACAGAACCCAGTCGGTGGGCCCGATCGGCGAGGAAATGCTGCTCCTCGTGTCAACGCGACATTATAAAATATCTCGTCATCGATATGCGGGGTGACTCAGCAATTTCGACACTCACTCCTGCATAGTACTTAAGTACCAAAATTTTGCAGCGAGCTTCGAGTTGGAAGTGTTTAAGCACAGTCCAGGGACAGGGTTCTAAATCAATCGTCTACTTATACTATTACTAGTGTGTCAGCGGTGTGCCTTGCTCGATGATTCCTGTCCTAGGTCTGGTTATTATCAGCAGCCGTTGGTTTCCCTCCGTCGGCAAACCCGCATGTCCAACCAGTTAGGTACGTTGCACACCGATGCTCTGTAATATGTGCATGATCCGGCTCATCGATGTACCTCTCTGAATCGGTACTTACTGCACATGCTGGTGTCAACAAAACATAAGTGTACATACAGAGATCTTAGAAGTCACTCGTTACGGTGTCTGCCGTACCTGTAAAAAACGACCCTGACATCCAAGAGACGGTCAAGTACTTATAACCTTCACCTAACAACGGCATGCCCTGGCCTTCCTTCGTCCTTCCTTCCAACTACAGTCTTTCGCTTTTACTCTCCTCTAACGGCTTTTCCTTGACTGGCAGGATTCCAACAGGAGATTACAGAGCATCATGCTCGATGGATCGGGCAATCCTCAGCGTTGCTGGTCGTTGTCGGTGCCAACCTTAGTGGATCCAGAGCAGGCATCAGCGAGCCCCACTTCAACAGCGCTGGAATCCGAGTCTGTTATTCGTTCTCACAAGGATTTTGGGGTTTTCACTGTGCCCGCATGGTTGCGACATGACCCTTGTCGCCATTCGGATCTTGGACGGCGCACCCAGATTGGTATGAGTCTTGGTTGTACATTTGGTGAGCATGCCGTCACTTCATACGATGCGCCTGTCGTCTTAACGCACGGCTTCAAGTGGTGGCCAATCTTTATTATTGCCAGCCTCTCCTAAGTAGGAAAGGTCTATCTGTGGTACTGGATATGTTGCTCATTTATTATCCAGTCGAGATGGCCGATTCATTCCACGAGACGTATTCAGAGGTAGCATGGTATGTTCCGCCTGCCTTCATCATTGCACACTGCTGATCAAATTCCAGGATACCTACCATGTATCAAGTGGGGTGCGTCTCTAGTCCCGTCATAGCGCCACTACTTGTAACATTTCCATATGACAGATACTGCATCGGGTTGTTCTTCATTTCTCCACTTGGTGACATGGTTCGACGTCGTCAGTTGATCTTGGCACTTGTTTGCATAACAACTTGCATTTCGGTGGCCTTAGCGCTGTCACGAAACATCACTATCTTTCGTACACTCGCCATTCTTATGGGCGCGTTCAACGTCACTCCTCAAATTCTCATACCTATGGTGGCGGACCTCGTTGAACCGCGACATCGTGCCTGTGCCGTTTCCATGCTCCAATCCGGTATCATGCTCGGCATCCTCCTCGGGCGTGTCATCGCCGGCATTATCGGCTATTACACCACCTGGCGGGTAGTGTATTACATGGCCATAGGCATGCAGACAATCGTTTTGTGCGGGGCCTATTTTATTATCCCGGATCACCCGCCCAAGAATCCGGACCTCACATATGTGGATATCTTACACACCATGGTTACGTATTCTGTCACCGAGCCGAGCCTCATGCAGGCAGTCTTGATTAATATTGCTTCGGTGGCTGGTTGGTCCAATTTTTGGGTAACGCTCACATTTTTGTTAGGCGACGAGCCGTATCATTTCTCAACGTGGGTGTCCTTCTCACAATGTTTGCACCGCGAACTCGGCCGGCATCGAAATAAAACATGCTTCTAATGCCTTCTTCGACCATTTACTAGGTTGTACATTGGTTTGTTCGGATTAATCGGAATTTTGGGCATCTTCTCGGGTCCGCTGGCGGGCCGCTTCATTGACAGGCGCGGTGCATGGTATTCCGTGCTCGTAGCGACGCTTTGCTTATTGGTCCTACAAAGTATCGAAATGGCCGCTGGCGGACTCCACATTGGTGTCGTCGTTGTCGTATGCTTCGGGATTGATGCATTTCGGCAGACACAAACGGTCTCGCTGCAAACAATCATATTCAGGTGAGCATTTTTATTCGCACCCTCTGCGAAATGACTGATGAACTTGTTCCACTGAATTTTAACTTGAATCTTCCGCAGTATTTCTGAAGAGGCACGATCGCGCTTGAATGCTGTCCTCGGAGCTTCGGTATGTGTATCTGCTTATCTCTCGGCCCTTATTCGCTTCCGTCTCCCTTGAGTCCCCTCATGCTCTCGCTAACATTACGCTTTATTGATCAATTCACACGTTCATTTCATCATCGACAGCTCTTTGCTGGTCAAGTTATTGGGTCCTCCGCTGGATCCCACGTCTTTCTCCGCTATGGCTGGCGCGCCGCCGCGGCACTCTCCGTTGGTCTTTATGGGTGGCAGTTGCTCGTTTTGTTTATTCGTGGACCAAATTGTGGGCGACATGTTTGGTTCGGGTACGAAGGTGGGTTTGCGTTCAATGAACGGAAGCTATATGAGGAGCGTACCTGTGCCGATGCGACAAGTCGGAGTGATACGGCGGAAATGACGGAGGTGACCACTGAGGCACGGACGCCTCGAGACTCCTGCTATGCGGGAGAATGTGCGTAATGGCACCAGGGCTGAAAATAGGAGAGGTTAAAAGAGACTACTGTCCCTACGCGTTGTTTAATCGTTGGCCAAGTAATATTGTGTAAAACAGACTTGGATTCGGTACAAAATGTGCTTGATCTTTCCCTTTCTGATCCGGATGCTGTTATATTATCATTGTACTAGCACAAAGATCGCAAGTTGAGGTATGTAGACAAGTCATCATGCATCATGGATGGACACTCAGGCTTCAAGCTTCAGGGCGTATACTGGTCTGGGTGCACAGATAAAAAACAAGCCAAACCCAAATGGGTATGGAAAGAGAGTAGATAATGAACGTTCTTAAAGCTCCATACCAGACCATAAAACTGGTAAATTGGAGCATACAGTGTGTCAACCAAAGTAGGCAATATGCCGGAACCACGGCCCCACTGGGACACTGGCATGCACAAAAAAAGTGGGGAAAATATCAGAAGACTGAAACTCTAGCGCAGCTCAGTGACAGTATGAAAGCGCTAGGAGATCCAGGGTGTGTCCTGACAGATCCTGTCAATACTTCGTTCAGTGCGTGGAGAATCGTTCCTTGACATGCCAACGTTTGGTAGAGGGTCGACGCAGCGGTCCGTCTGAATCTGCGACGTGTCGTCCTTCGCAACTCGGCCATGTGTTCAAGGCATTGAAACGTGTTGGACCCTCCCTTGCCTCATTGTAGACATACTACTATGATGACTAACGGCGGAGAAGATGAATGTGTGCTCTGAGCTTCTGACGTGTTAATACGAGCGGAAGTTCCAACGACTGTACTTTGCGTGCGGAACACCGGCGAACCTCAAAAAGCATCGTTTCTGTGGAGGAATCCGCTGAGTAGCGTAACCCACGTTTGCTCCTGAAACACCTAGCGGTGTAGCGGTAAGTACCCCAGTTTGCATTGTGGTAAGGCTCAGAGACCTCGGTTGTCCTCCGAAACACCTAAGTCGAATGTGTACATGTTCAGTTAGCACGTGCATCGCCAGACCTTCAACATATGTTGTGACCGGCCTGGAGGGTGGGCGCTGGTGGGCAAGAAGCGATTGCCAGTGTGACTCGTGACTCGTGACTGGCACAAGGTCGTGCACTAAATAATGGGGAGCAACATGGCCACATGCGCTCTCGACCAAATCTCCTTGGTCTTCAAAACTCGATTCTCGGCGTTCAAGGCTAATGCTGTCCTGGCGTGCAATGTACGTATTACCACCTGCGCTGAGCACCCACCTGAACCCCGTAATGTCGAGTCACTAGTTCTGTGCAGCTTCTTACCTTGACACCATCATTCATCTTCTCTAGAGCAAGAGAGAGTTAGGCGAGATCTTCCATTCAGCGATTGTCGCTGCGATCTCCTCGAAATTTGCGCGCTACATCTCGAAAATTTCACTGGGGTCAGTCTCAAATTTTCATTTGCTTAACGCACCCTGCCAGTGCTGTAATCGCAGTACAGGTCTCGGCACGCCGAGGAAATAAATTACGCCTGCAGGTCGAGGCGATGATTCTGAACCTCCGCCTCGCTGTGGGTCGCAAGGGTTATAACCCAACCTATGAATCCCCGCGCAGCTCCTCGTGCATTGCTTCGGCATCCCTTTCTGTCAAGTTCCATTGCTGGTCTTTGGTTACACGATGGATGTGGAACGAGCCCTCGCCCCTTTCGAAGAATCGTCACAGCCGCATAAGGATTTTGGGCTGATTCCCATTCCAAAACGACTCAGATGTTCTGCTACCCATCCGTTCTATTTTGGGCTGTGGACCAGGATCGTCTTTGCCTCAGGATGTGCATTCAGTGGGTCCTCAACAGTTGATGTTGTACCTCTCTGACTTCCATTCAGTTGTCGCAAATCTGTATTACTGTCAACCGCTCCTAAGTTTGTTTCTTTAGCATCGCCCAATCCGTTTCACACAGCTAATCGCGCTCGACAGTCCAGATGGCAAGTGATTTCGATACAACATTCGAGGAAGCTTCACTGTGAGTCATTTCATGCAAAGTTGGCCTTGGCCTCGTCTGATTTCTCTTTAGAATTCCTACGCTGTACCAAGCTGGGCATGTCTTATCAGCGTTCTATTCTTTGATTCACACTGAACAGGAACGATAGGTATTTTATTGGACTGTTTTTCATATCCCCTCTAGGGGATCTTATTCGACGGCGTCAGTTGATTCTGGCGCTAGTGTTAATCACAACGTGTCTATCAGTTGGTCTGGTTCTGTCAACAAGCCTCTTGGTCTTTCAGACCTTTGCCTTTCTTATCGGAGTATTCAACGTGACCCCTCAAATTCTCATACCCTTTGCTGCCGACCTGGCTCTTCCAGGACAACGTGGAGCGGCAGTATCCGTTTTGCAGACCGGTCTCATGCTAGGAATATTGCTGGCTCGCGTAGTAGCTGGAGTTGTGGCTAATTTCTTTCATTGGCGCATGGTATATTATGTGTCGATTGGTGTCCAGGTTATTGTCCTATGTGGAGCATATCTGTTCACCCCGGACTACTCACGCAAAAATCCCGACCTTACTTATCTCACAATATTCTACACGATGATCAAGTATGCTGTCACCGAGCCGCGATTAGTGCAGGCGGTACTCATCAATGTCGCATCTATTGCATGCTGGTCGAGCTTCTGGTTGACCCTGACGTTTTTGTTGGCAGATCCACCCTATAATTACTCGACGTAGGTTCTTTCTCGCATTCCCGCTGAGCTGTCTAAAAGCGAACTGTTAGGCTTTACATCGGCTTGTTTGGTCTCATAGGAGTCATAGGTGTACTTGGAGGGCCTATATTCGGGCATTTTGTTAGTCGATACGGGCCTTGGTTGTCATTGTTTGTCGCGACCTGCTGTCTCCTTGTCTTTCAAACCATCGAGACCGCAGCTGCGGGGATTCACATAGCCGTCGTTGTCGTCTTTTGCGTTGGACTTAATACTCTGCGCCAGTCCCAGACCGTCTTTCTACAGACTATTGTGTTTGGGTGGGTCTTTGCTAGTGGGCCATCGAACGACTCATTATTCAACCTATGTCCTCTAGGATCTCGGAAGACGCTCGATCGCGTTTGAATGCTATCTTTACGCTTTCGGTATGTATCTTACCCTCACGGGAAGGTCACGAATTCTTTGCTAACTCTATTGGATACCGTTTATATAGCTCTCCACGGGGCAAGCAATTGGGACGTCCGCTGGATCGCAAATCTTCTTGACTTATGGTTGGCGTGCCGCTTCAGCACTTTCAATTGGATTTTATGTGTGGCAGCTATTTGTTCTCCTCTTCAGGGGGCCAAACTGCAAACCACACATTTGGTTCGGCTACGAAGGTGGATTCACGTATCAGGTAAAGCAAAAGCAGAACGGAACTACCACGCCCCCTACATAAACCTCCTCTGTGCTGGATGTTGCACATTCCGATTTAGCAGGCGAGAACGCTCGAATGTGATAAGAGCCTGTCTGAGACAATCCTCTCTTCACACATCGCCGCTCTGAACTTATTAATTCTGGCTATACGTTAGTCATCTCATTTTATTCGAAACAACGCTCTGAGAGCTTGTTTACTGTAATGTCTCGCACAAGTTGACCTAATGTAAATTAGGCGCCTAATAGTAGACCTTAAACATTTTGCTTGTACATACATCCAACCGTGACTCATGATGCCATGATGTCCAAGACGGGTCTGTCATTTGAAACAATGAACATTCAATCCCATTTAAGTAGGGTAACATATATCAGGCCACAAGTATTTCACCGGTGCCAGGTGGGTCGATCTTTCACTAATCGCTCGTGCTGCCTTAGTGACGAGTTTCTTATGGACGGTCAGTACTCAGTGGCGACTCTCAATTGCCAAAGACGGGGGTTTTTTTTTTCGATTACTCTGTCGATTAATTTAGTTGTCATGCAGAAGTCCTCGACGTCTCATCTCGATCCTGCTCTGCAGCTCGTCTAGAGAAATCAACTGATGTTACTGATTACGGAGAGACACTCGCTGCCTCGACTAATTTCGATGGTTCCAATGGGTTTTGTGACCCCCATGACCGGCTTATCAACCAAACACCCTGCACACCGACATGGCTTTGGGTTTTTACCCATTCTCAAACTCTGTTATGACCCAGGCAAAGCCTACTTTGGGAAATCTCTCAACGTATTTGTAACACATTGGATGAGTGCGATCTTCGTCAACATGTGTCTGTCACTCATAAAATCGCAGTTTGCACCAATCTCTACTATTGCCAATCCATTTTGAGTATGGGTGATCACCCTCACAGTCCACATTCTGGCTAATGGGCAGGACGTATTCAATTATCAGCCTCCTTCTCAGTCAACTACGGTCTCGAGGTGACTTGAACTCCTGTGTTCGTGTAGAGGGCGTATCACTGATGTGATCTCAGAATACCCACCTTAATCCAGGCAGGGTACGCTGTTTAGTTTCCGGGCTCGTTATCATTTGCCCATTGAGGATAGTTTTGGAATTGGGCTCTTGACCATTTCTCCCATGGGTGACATGCTGCGCCGCCGTGGGCTGATCCTCCTGCTGGTGTTATGCTCGACATGTCTCACCATGGGGCTTGCGATAACCTACGTGTCTTCGAAGTGATATCCTTCTTGGTCAGGTTCACCTCTGTCTCTCCCTACTCATCGCGCTTCCCGAATGCCGTGCAGCTGCTGTCTCCGTGGTCACTTCGGGATTCCTTCTAGGCATTCTCATCGCCCGTGTGCATTCCGGGGTGGTTTCCAACCTCGTGAACTGGTACTATGTCTACTGGATGTCGGCCGGCATCCAGAGTCTAGCATTCATAGGATCGTACTTGGTTTTCCCCGACTATCCTGCCGTAAATCGTGGACTATCTTACCTCAACATGTTTCATTACATGGCCAAATTTATGGCGAAAGAGCCGCTCGTGGTTCAGATCGTGCTCATCACCATTGCTGGGATCGCGTGTTATACAGACTTTTGGGCCACGCTCACCTTTCTGCTTTGCGGACTTCATATTACTATTCTACGCGAGTTTTTTTGTTTTCAAAATAGGTCCGACATGCGTTGACGAGCATGCTCCAGTATCGTCTTTTCGGCTTCTTCGGCGGCTTGGGTGTTGTGGTCGTGCCATTGATGGTTCGTGTCATCGACAGGATGGCCCAGTGGTACGT
Organism: Chiua virens; assembly: GCA_019787685.1. Taxonomy (NCBI): domain Eukaryota; kingdom Fungi; phylum Basidiomycota; class Agaricomycetes; order Boletales; family Boletaceae; genus Chiua; species Chiua virens. The sequence goes on from JAHNUO010000034.1 coordinate 255,269, forward strand.
AGCCTTGGTGGCTAATCTCTTTCTAATCCTCTTCCAAGCCATCCAGACGGGAGCTGGAGGTATCAACGTCGCTGCTGTAATTATTGCTTGCATCGGTCTGGAAGTGTTTCGGCAGGTTCAGCAAATATCTCTTGTGACACTCATCTTCAGGTGAGGCTTTCACTTCCTCTTCTCGACATGTCACAGAGGAGCTGTGTTCTCACACACGGAGAGCTATTGTGCTTCATAGCATCTCGGACACAGCGCGTTCTCGATTGAGCTCACTGCTCATGCCTGCTATGAGGGCGAAGAGGTTGATGTCTCGATGATCCCTTTGTCTGTTCCCTAAGGAACAGACCAGTGGTCTTGTTGGCGAATGAATTGTGCACCTGATATTTCTTCTGTCTCGATCGTCCAGTCAGGGGAGGTTTAGTATGTGCTATGATGGTAAAATTACGAGCTGAGAAATTGCAGTATCGTTTCTAATTGTCCAGATTCTCTTGTCGACTTCCGACATTATTCTGTGGGATTGCTAGTCGGCAAACACACTGTCGCTTCATGGGAATTACCAGATGAACGGAACTTGGGCTCTCTCGAGTTCGAACCAGACGTGAACCGAAGCCAATGTTCGGTGCGGAGATACCGCAAAAACCGAAAAAACACAAGGACCTCGGCCCTGCGCGCAAAGAAACCGAATACCCTGTTCCCAGTACTTCTAGATACAGATCTCAGGCTTGAGATTCCAAGTGACAACCAATACGAGAGAGATACAACAGCTGACTTTGTAGGGAAAACCAAAGATGCGTGCTGACAATGAGGAGGTTCCAGGGTGATATTGCAGTTAGAGTGACCGGTACTGCATAAGGTCCCGGCGAGGTGTTGATATATTTGTCCGAATGGTGATAATTTGCGGGCTTCGACATCATGTACTAGTAGATTATTACACACTGTCAGGCGTCAGCCGTTTAGATTCACGGCGTTTGTAGGAGTTGAGGGAACACGCACGAGTTCAAACTTGAATTTCAAAATGACTTGACTTACGCAGTACTTGAACAATGAGGCCTGAGGAGTTCAGGAAGATAAAAGATTGCTTTGTCGGACGTCAATAGGCTCCTGACCGTGACATGGATACTACATTCTTGGAGTTGTACTCTTCTAGTGCCCTCATGATGGCCCCCGCTCATCGTGATGCGAGACAGGGACCCGCAGGAGAAGAATTTATGTAGGCACTGTTGCAACGATGCAAGTGGCGTTCTAGTACCATGACTTCCGCCTTTTTGGTGAGGATCCGTCTGACAAGGCTGTTTCCGCCGAAACTTTCGGAATTTGAACTGGGGTAACGGCACACTCGGCACAATGCTGTCGGAGACTCGGATTGTGGAATGGGCCGTTCACAAAAACCCCACGCATGTAGTACAAAGGTACAGTATTACACTTATCTTGAGGATGTTTTCTCTACATCGAGATGGCACTAACTGCTCACCTAGATGGTATGACTCTCAGGGCATAGACTCGGGTAACCGGGCCGCAGGAGATGCATCATGACATTCAATCTGACACGGGAGAAACATGACAAGCAAGCTAATAATATTGTCCCGACGGTTCAGTCCATTCGGGCCCCGCACATGGTATCCAATTAAATCACCCTGTCGTGAAAAGGTTGTGAGAGCAAGATTTCTCGCTGACCAAGTCTAACCCTATATCTAGCTTACCATGCTTTCGATCCTATTTATTCTCTCGTAGACTTTCCCAGCTATGGTCCTTCATGGTTTCCTCGACCACCGAGACGGTTGTCTCTGCGCCAAGCCCGGCTCCACTCGCCAACAAGCTAGACAGCGATGTGTTATCGACCGACTTCGGAATCCTTCCAATTCCAAAGAGGTTACGCTACGATCCTGGAAAACCCTTCCATTTCGGTCTTTTATTAAACTTATCATTTGGATTTGCTAGTACATTCAGTGAGTACTTGAAGCTATGTGATAGATCTGTCTTGATTTCGCTCTAAATCTACTAGCCGTCGCGAATTTGTACTATTGTCAACCTCTGTTGAGTATGCTGATAATATTTTTATTGTCGTGTTAGCCTGCTCACATACCACGATGTTTTCCAGTCGAATTCTCAAAATCATTTGGTGTCAGCTATAACGAAATATCACAGTACGCGACTTTACCTTTCAAACAACATTGCTTAACGTAGAATATCACGCAGGATACCAACATTGGTGCAGGCCGGGTAAATCTTACTGACGTTAATAACGACATGACGCGGGTAACTAATACCCTCATTAGATATGCGATAGGTCTGCTCCTGATAACCCCTCTGGGGGATCTAGTCCGCAGACGACAAATAGTTCTGTTACTTGTCTTTGTGTCGACCACACTTACCATTGGGCTGGGGATAACCCCAAACCTCCGAGTATTTGAGGCGTTGTGCTTCTTGATCGGCATCGTTACCGTCACTCCACAGATTCTCATGCCTCTTGCAGCTGATCTGGCTACACCTGAACGCAGAGCATCTGCCATATCCGTTGTCCTTTCGGGCCTCATGCTTGGAATTTTGATCGCACGCGTACTTGCAGGGGTTATTGGCAACTTTAACTCATGGCGGATAGTCTACTTCATGGCCATCGGTGTTCAGTGTCTTGTAATCGTTGGGGCGTACCTCATCCTGCCGGATTATCCTGCTAAAAATCGCGACTTGACTTACTTCAAAATATTGTACACGATGGGGAAGTACGCCGTCACAGAACCGCTCGTGATACAGACTGCGTTGATCAACATCGCCTCCAGCGCCTGTTTCACCAGCTACTGGGTCACATTGACGTTCTTGTTTGGCGGACCGCCGTACTACTATTCCACGTAGGCTGGTCTTCTGTGATCCGTCCATCTCACGTGACTCATTCAGGCAGACTGGACATCGGTCTTTTCGGATTTGTAGGAATGTTCGGCGTACTCGCTGGCCCTTTTGTGGGCCGGCTGATTGATAATCTTGTGCCATGGTATGCAACGCTTGTGGCGACATTTCTCCTTATCGTCTTCCAATCCGTGCAAGTTGGTGCCGGAGGAATCAATGTGGCGGCAGTTGTCATTTCCTGCTTCGGACTTGATGTCGCTCGTCAAATGCAACAAGTATCATTGTCAACCGCTGTCTTCAAGTAAGTCCTCACTTTTGGCTGAGGCGAAGCTTGGTGAATGACGATGGTTTACCTGATACAGCATCTCTACCACCGCCCGGGCCCGCCTGAACGCCATTCTTATTCTATCAGTGAGTATTTACGACATTGAAATACCGTGGACGGGATCATTTCTAATAGGTAATGGGTGCGTAGCTTTTCATTGGTCAAGTCATCGGAACCTCGGTTGGGACAGAGGTTTTTGTGCGGTATGGTTGGCGTGCGTGCGCCTTGCTGTTGTTGGCGCTGTACGCTTTTCAGCTTGGGATGCTCATATTGCGAGGGCCTCATTGCCCAAGGTATCACTGGTTTGGTTGGGCAGGTGGTTTTGAGGCTCGCAAGAGTGTGGTGGAAGCACGCCAAAGAGAGAAGGACTCGCCTTCTGTGACGGTGACCAATGGACCAATGGACGAATCCCACCCACTACCCGAGAAAATGGAAGACGATTTAGTACGGCATATCGAATCAGGAGACGCTGCCAACGCAGTATGATATTTAATAAAAGGGGATCTGTGGAACACATTGTATAGTGTGCACATCAGGGATTCAATCCATGTTATCATTACGAACTCCGAGCGTGGACAGTTATAAGCAGTCCAGACTGCCGGCCGCTTCAAGACCGCTGCTCTAAGAGGCAACGGCCCTGAACGTTTACGCGTTACGGTTCAGTGTCATGTGTGGTATATCTACTATGCATCTAGGTAAATTGTGGGGCCTACAACAGTCTCCTTTGCGTTGGACTCGGAAGTGGCTTGGCCACGGTAGCGAGCACCTTGGGAACTAGGTCACAGGAGCGTGAGGTTCATCCTTCGATAGGGTCACATCGTGGTGTGATAGAGGCGCCGATGTTTCCACACATATCGGACTCCACCGGCAAAACATGCACAATATTATTGGATTTCAGATAGACCAGTGATATTGAAGCACAGGGACACGTGCATCGAAAAATAGATGGAAATCCAATTATGATTATGTTGTCGTTTTAAATTGATCTGAGTAACATGTGGCAGATAAACTCGCCTGTAGGAAAACGGTGTCCGTCTCACTGACTCTCAGCACTTAGAAGGTTGGATACAGAAGTATGTAAATATTAAAATATTAATAACCCAACTCAAAAATTTCGAGTGAGATATCTGAATCCAACTGGATCTACGCGATATCGGAAATGGTGAATTATGTTTCATGCATAAATGAAACAAAAGTAATCTATTCGGATTATAGCACGGACACGCTTGCAGTTCTCGGTTGGCCAACTCAGAAGGATGGGATAACACCAGTATCGCGACGATGACGCGAGATGAGGCTGTGAACCCGCCTCATTTCCCCACCAGGTTTGAAGTCGAGTCGCATCCGACGGGCCATTTGTTTAGGATTCGATGCCGCTGATATTCTTCGCTTGAATATGCGCGACCCACTATAGATCGCAAAGCATAGAGAGATGCCGGCACTGCGGTACATACTGGCGAAATCAGTTGTTAAGGGTGACAAATCAGCCGATCTCTGTTTGAGACAGGTAGCTTGCGCTACTAATGTGTAGACGATTGTGGACCTCTGGCGGACAGATGTCTAGCCGCCAGGAAAGATAAGTCGAACACGATAACCGGGACTACAATGCTAGAGATCACGTTGCTCTCTCCTTTGTAATTTTTTGATGCGACACATATTTGTGACTTTGCCTCGAGTTTTTTTCGTTGTGAATACCCGTGATTTTTTTGGGAGGGAGGATGGGTAATCAACTTTTCATTGCAATTGTTTAAGATTTGTGATCTCAAGGGTGGAACGGATCGAGACAGGATCTCGGTGAGACGAACAGATTTAGAGAATGGAGTGCACCGAAAACTCGGAGTTTCAACTGAGAAGGATTACAACACGAAGAACTTCGAGTTGAAGGACAACGTAAGTATGAAAGACTCGCATACGAGTCGGGTGGGTCCAACAGGCACCTTTTGAATGGGGAACCAAGATATCCACGTAATCCATGGATGTCGAACGGTGGCAAATCACGAGGCTGCATCATGATGACACCGCGAAAGAGCGGATCGATCTGATTACGTAGTACCTTTTTTGTAAAACATGAAACCACCTGTCAGTGTCAGATAAGGCCAAACACCTCCGACGGATGATCCACTGTGATATACGACATAAACTCGCCAGTGTAATTAGTTCCAAATATTTTGAGCGTTTATATAAATATTTGCAAGTGCACGTTCGAACAATATTATTTAAGTAATGTACGAGCGTATCAAAGGTGTTGATTGTGCCTTCCCATTCCCCTTATTTGGAAACCTGTGCTATGTAGACTTGGGGGCCTCGGACTCGAGCGGATGTACAGAACATCTCGGAGACATTACCCTTGATCCCCAATATGGTGGACACTGCGACTGGCAAAGCGAACGCTAGAGCCGCAACGGCGGAAAGAACACAACGTAAGTTCTGACAACAATTTACGATAATAAAAACCTCATGTCCGTGTTTTTTTAGTCTTATCAACGTTGCATATCAAGCAGATCACAGCAAACCTGACGGAGGAGCTGCGTCACTTGGTCCTATGGCCAGACAAGCCACTCGATTACGTTCGCCTGGACGATGATAAATACGGCCACCATTTCGGCGCATTTGTGTCTTCCCGGGACAGTCCAGTCGCTGTTATCTCTATCTTTTTCGAGCCGGTCCCATCATCTGTCATTAATGGTTGTACAGCAAGTACTGGAAATGGTACCTCTGCACGGTTCAGGAAGTTTGCGTGCCACCCACAATTCCAGGGTCGAGGCATTGGGACACGCTTGCTGCGCTATGCCACATCTTATTGCTCCAGCGCGGGTGCCACGGTCCTTTGGTGCGACGCCCGGCTGAGTAGCAGCGAATGGTATGAAAAACGTGGTCTTATCCAATTTGGTAGCACGTTTTTCAAGGACAAGGTGGAGTATACACGAATGAAGATGGTTTTGCAGGATTCGGATAGTGAGGCGGAGGGCAGCTGCGATCATTGACTTGACCTCGCACTAAACGAGTGTCAGAGGTGCAGAGTAAGTGTGCTGACCTGCATTCAAACGAAAGTTTTTTTGGTCGTCAGCTGACGGTCGCCCAGTCAGGTCTTCTCGGTGATGAAGTGTATACGATACCCACACCCTGTACCCCAGATATCCTTCTGGAAACTTGGATCCCTAACAATGTTGGACTGCTGATCAGCCACCAAATCTGACGTATTTTTTTGGGGTATCAGGATGTCACATTATTCTTAGGTTGGTTTGTTCATCGAAGAATTTCGGGGGCGCTCCGCTGCGCTTGAGCCGATCAACCGTTGAAGTTTTTCAGGGTGCTCCGAATGTGTTCTGATTCTCCGCAAAGTGGAGTGAAAGGACAGCGCAAAGTATCTCCCCTAGCCCCGCGGGTTTTTGCACTCATTCCTCCTGATACGCGGAGAACAAGTGGAGCGTCGTATTGTCTTCTTAACGCCGCTACGACCATCTTTCCCTAGATTGAGCGTAGCTCTGCTACCCAACTTGAAGACGCCGCGCCTGACCTGGCTTCGGCAACAAGAATTTTGTGGTCCATCATCATCAATGATCGGTCCAACCTTCAAACACTGCCTTTTTTTCCCGCAGTATTACCTAGAAAATCCGAGCGACGAGCATCGGACGTTTTCAATGCAGCGGTCGACATGCGGTTTGCATTACAAAGGACAAATCGCCTGATTATGGAGCGGCTGTCGAGCCTCTCCACGCCAGTGCGCTATAGGAGGAACACGGTGATGCAGGCCATTTCGAGTGCGCTCAGGTAATGTGAAGCATACACGCGTTGATCCCCGTGCCCTCGAAGCGCGCATATTCCAGCAGCAATTACACCCCTCGTTCGGGATGCTGTCATCACGGTGGGCAAAGTGGTACAAGATGTAAACAAAGTCTATCGAGTCCCTGAATTCGATGCGTGTTGGTCTAGAAACACGTATCAGCCGAGGACTACCCGGCTGAGTCCAAGGACATCGGATGGACCGTGGTTGTCAAGGGACGTTGACCGAATGTCCGATTTTTCATCATTCTAAAACTTAACATTAACGTTTGCCGTCCATAAGGCCACCGCCTGCCACCCACCACTTGTGTGTTTCCATTTTTGCGCCTCGCCCTGCATATGATGGCCCAATCGGTGGTTATCAAGGAGTCTTGTACGTGTAAAATGATGTGACGGAAAAAGAGCCGGCGCGGTCTGATGAGGGGGCACTGCAGATATGTCTCGAAAAGTGTCAGGAATTGGCACGACAATAAACAAAATCGAATGTGACGGGGGATGTCGAACGGTATAAAAGCTGGCCGCCATGACGGGGGAGGTCCCGTTAAAACCCTTCAACCCGCTTTTTTCTCGCACTCTCAACCCCCCTCCTCCTTCCCTCCCCTACCCCCCTACATATAATATTTGATTCATTGGACCCCCTTTTGTTTGGGAATCAGGTCATTTAGTGGGGCCTTTGGTGTCACTTCATCTTGCTATATTCTATGATTCCAAATCACTCGCGTGGACATTTTCGTTCGAATTTGTCATGCACTGACTTGGTTCATAGCCAATATAGTAGGTTGGAGTGTCCCACTCGCTCTTCGATGGTCAATTTCTCAACAACGGTCGACGTCCGGTCCTCAGCATTCTCTCGTTCGTTCTCGCATTCCGAATATTTCTCTTTTCGTTCCGCGTGCTCGCGCTTCCGTTCATGGGCCACTTGATGTCCGCCCATCCGAAACCAGTTAAGCTTTTTAATAATTTGAGTTTGCGCCGTCGAGACCCCCCTTACCCCACATTCCTGACATGATTGACGTTCTTAGCAAACGGGACTCAATGTCTTTCTTTTCCTTTTCTTTTTATTCCTTGATATTAGTATGGTTTGCGACATGGGATTCTACACGGGGTTCCGCAAGTCATGATCGACGTGGGAGGGTGAGAACGCCGTTTCGAAGAGCGCCTTGAATCCGCAGATACGGCGTACGACCCTTCGCCCCATTGGTCCCCACTGATCTAGAAATAGGTTATCATCAGCATATACCTCTTCTTGATTCGGCCACTTACCATTCGGAGATGCGTCGCTCCATCCCCTACCTTGCCCTTTTTCACTCTGAAATGAAATCACGAATCCAAAATTTCACCACTGATCAGTTGGTGCGTACAGGAAATACGCCGGACCGAAAATTGTAATGACCCATTACCAAAACGTACGTATCTCACGGCCGAAGGCGTGTTGTCCCTCAGTGAGTCCTCCGCCGTCTTTCTGAATGATCGCCCTCGATCGGGTTCACACAAAGACAAATACCTTACGAAGGAATCTTCAAGTTGTCCTCCGCAGAGGAAAGTACGAGGATCCAAGAACTATGTGTCAAGCGAGCAATCGGCCGGTAGGGCCGTTTCACAATGGGTGATAAGGAGGATCCGGGCGAACAGACTGCGTGAAAGGCTGAGAAAAGGTAGATATAGTGACATAAACCATGCAGTGATACAAACATCGAATAGAGGCTTCACATGCAAAAGGGTATTGCTCACGGTTGTGCTATTTCAAAAGTTCTTCAACGACTTTATCCTCCGATGTGTTTGCTACATTCGCCCCACGGTAATTCAATCTCCGGAGGACATCAATCTGGAATTCGCAGATAGAGCGATGCAATGAGTTGACGACTAAACGGGAGGATGAATTTATTCATACGCACCACCTTTGATCGTTCAAATCCGAGCCCTTCGAATTGGTCTACGTGTGCCTTCTCAAGACCAGCAATCGCGACCTCATCTCTTTGCGGCTCCTTCACAGGGGCTTTACCGCGCGATCCAGAGCCCCCAGCGTACACCTGAGTCCAATATCTCGCCGTATCTTCAAAGCTGCGCTTGCTCGTCGTGTAGTGTTTGGCTACTTCGGCATCCTGAGGGTCGTTCGGTTCAGGAGAACACAAGAGGGACTGGAGAGATATCAACGTGGATTTGAGGGTGAGCACAGGGGACCAAGCATCCTTCAGGATATCGAGGCAAATAGCGCCAGAAGCGGAGGACACGTTGGGGTGATACACTTTGGTGATGAACTTCATCTTAACTGGTTGAAACGGATATGACTCAGGGATGACGATATCCTGTGTGCAGGTATGATACCGTGATCGACAAAGGACAGGAAATTCGACTCACCACCTCGAATGTACCGCCCTCATATGGCGTGTCTTTTGGCCCTGGAAACGAACCCTTGAGGTGGAAGGGCGAGTTTTCGACGAGATCGATACTGATGTTGGAGGATTTATCATTTTTGCAGTCTTCGCGAGGGCGTGGGTCAGCGATGCCTACTGACATGTCTCAGACAAACTAACCTGTAATTTCCTTGTTTACTCGACGAAGACGCGCATCCATGACTGTAATTCGCTTGAAAAGACTTGAATAGTTTGTAAGGCTCTTTGTACAGGTCGCAATGTCTTGGTCAAACAAGGGTTGTGTCGAACCTCGAGATCTAGTAGAGCACGTGACTTTATCATCAATCAATTCGAGTTGGACAGTCGGACTCGAATAATCAATCAACGTTCAACGTTCAACCTCCGTTCGACGATCTTTCCAATTATAAAGTCACCGCAGTCGTACTCATGGCAATCACTATGCGCAAAAGGGTGGAGATCTTCATAGACGGTCTCCAAAACGACATTGTCACCGCGCTCGAGCAGCTCGACCCTAACGCGCCGAAGTTCAAGCGCGACGCTTGGACTAGAGCAGCAGGCGGTGGAAGAGGCCTATCGTGCGTCTTTGCCTGCACGCCTGAGGTCGGACAGACCACCTCGACGTTGCAGACCAAACTCGAGAAAGCCGGCGTAAATGTATCGGTCGTACACGGCATGCTTCCTCCCGCTGCGATAAAAGAGATGCGGGCCGATCACTCTACCATCCCATACGATGGAAAAACCAGTCTCCCATTCTTTGCCGCAGGCATCAGTCTCGTCATCCATCCGCGCAGCCCATTTGATCCAACTGTCCACGCAAACTACCGTTACTTTGAAATCACTGAACAAGCAGGCGAGGGGGAGCAGACAGGCAGAGTTGTTGCCTGGTGGTTCGGCGGAGGATCCGATCTGACCCCATCCTACCTTGATGAAGAGGACGCGAAACACTTTCACACTACACTGAAGGGTGCTTGCCAGAATGACGAGCTGTACAGTGTATACAAAAAGTGGTGCGACGAATATTTTTTTATTCCTCACCGGCAGGAGACTCGCGGAGTCGGGGGTCTGTTCTTCGATGACCTTTCCGATGAGAAGCATGCCCGTATCCCCGATGACGTTGAGAGACCGAGACAACCAGAGGAGATCTTCGAGTTCATCTCACGTCTTGGCACCGCCTTCATTCCGTCATACATTCCCCTCCTACAAAAGAAACGCGACATTCCCACAGACCATCATCGTAGATGGCAGCTCCTGCGCAGGGGACGATACGTGGAGTTCAATCTGGTGTACGACAGAGGCACCAAGTTCGGATTGAAGACGCCTTCCGCGCGAATCGAGAGCATTTTAATGAGTTTGCCGGAGACGGCGAGGTGGGAGTACATGTCGGAGCTTGGGACGCTAGCGGGAAGTGAGGAAGAACGGATGATAAGCGTCCTGAAAAATCCACGGAATTGGGTGTAACAGCCGGCGACCGTCTGAGACAAAGGTTTATACAAAGGATTGTACCAACATCGTAATTTCTACGACCTTATCACACCAGACTAGACTTGATAGAATCATTACATTCGTACAAAATCTCTCCAAGAATCTAAGTATGCTAGTACGACATTCAATTGGTTGTAGGCTTATTCACCTCTTGCTGAGCCTGGCCCTTCTCGTTCCTTGCATTCCCTGTCGTAATCGTCAATCAGAACAAAGGATTGGGTTCACATCCGAGTCACTCACCAGCGGCTTGCTGAGACTTGTCGCCGGTAACGGCACCAACGACCGAGTCCTTGTACCCGCCCGCCCGCCCTGTCACACCTTCCACGTAACCCTGAGCCTGGGCCGCCTTGTACTCTGCTTCGCCGCGAGCATGTTCTTCTTTGCCCGACTGGGACCAAGACTGGTTCCCCGTCGCATTGCCGGCCTAGACAAACGTCGGACCATGTCCAATGAGTCCACGTGAACGGAAAAACGTACGCCCTCGAGGACAGAGCCCTTCATGGAGTGGAACTGGCCAGACATTTTGCTACCGCCGTGTCAGCTGTGCCAAACACGCTCGCGAATGGCCTCGCGCTCACCTGGGATCCTGACTGTTGGACATGTTGAATGGATGGTTGTTATTAAGAGTAAAATGGCAGATATGATGAGAGAGAGAAGAGGATGCGACTGGAGAGCAATCCTCGTCTCAGATGCTTTATATACGGTCCAAGTGCCCGCACGGATTAGGAAAGTGTGGTTGTTCGACGATGACATTCGCTCCTGTATGACATCATAAACGGGATCCGCTGACGTAGTTATGTCTGGCGATCGAGCGCGCCAGGAGCAGCTGGCGCGATGCAATGCGTATTGCAATGCACATCGGCCCGGACTCCAGACACTCGGCCAAATGGCTTAGTCACGACTCAGGAGAGAGCCGCATAGCTTCCACTAGAAGATAGGTCGATAAGATAACGGTAATGTGAGTACTTGCCACAATGCCCACGGAGTTGGCAGAGAGTACATAGGCTTTCTGTGCAACGAAACGCTTTTTGACAAGTCACTTCAGTGGTACTATGTAATGTGCAGACTTACCAATCGACCGCTGGACCGCACCAAATACCAGTACTGGTGACCCCTGTAAGTGAATTCATTCTCGGCATACCTTTGTCGCCGATTTTCAAATGAGCCAACTTCGGCTAAACGTTACTGCCAAACACATGATATCTGACCCAAGCCCTGCAGTCACTGGCCCACAGAAATACAAACGTGAAACGGCGGAGGTATTTTGTCACGTCAATGAGAAGTTTCACACAACCCGCGGTTCGCTTGCGGCGAAAATGCTTCATCAAACAGAAGTCGTCTTGCAGCGTAGCGGATCACTCCACACCGCAGCACATCGCTCCATCAAAGAATGCACACAAAATTTCAGGGTGATCATTTGCCCCGGCGGAAGTGCGCTGTTGTCAGAAGGGCTGTAATGTGAAGTCGTAGAAAGGACATCGATTGGCCGTTCTTCCGTGAGTGAGTCAGGGTCGAAGCGGAAGACCAGAAAGTGCGTGACTTCAACGTTCAATCATCGTCGTGATATGAATGCTTCTTTCGTAAGGTTGCGTGACGTTGTGTGCTTCGATCCAAATGACCTGCTTCACACACCTGCCAATTGGTCTACTATGACACGCATGCTGGCCGACCGGTTCAACAGAAGAGGCCGAATAGCAGTGTCACAAACTTTGCAGGTTGCGCCAAATCGAGTGTTCATCGCTGATCAGAGTCCTTTAAGCAGAATATGCTGCTGCTTAGACTTACCGTCACATTGGCTTCTCGTCTCGTAAAGACAAGACCTCAAGGAATCTCAGGGACACGCCGACGCTGCCCAAAAGCGGTTCTTGGTACATAAATATTACGCACCCACGACATAGCTTATCGTGCCCAACAAGAGAACTCCGAAAATTTGCGGTTAGGATGCTGGCATCCATGGTCACGTTTATAAGCCGCATCAGATACGTCTGAGTTCAAAGGTTTACTTACGAAGAGAGGAAGTTAAATAGAGTTACATACGCGTATCAAGCTTAAGTTTGACCCGTGCAATATTTATCACGTGATACCGTGGTCGAGTTATTTGGGCTATACCCGCGCGATTTTGAGATAGATTGCGAATGTCATGTGTGGGCAGAACGCGACACGAGGTCGCTCTTACAGGCGGAGATTCCGAATACTCTTTATTATGGCTATATCCGGTCACCGGGCACGAATGGTGAACAAAGCCGGATAATATGTCAGGGTTGAAAAGCTCTATAAAGAAGTCACTTAGCACAGCAGATCCGGGAGGGTAAGCTCCGAAAAAAAAGATATACATACCAATTAAATTTCCCTCCAAATATTTTCAACGTTGGAGTCATAGTCTAGAGCGTAAGTGCCCTGGTCTACGGCAATGACCGTCCTCTCGAAATCGCTGACAAATATTACCCGCTCAAGCGAGGGACGGTAGAGCCGCAGCTCGCTTGCTAGTGCCCGCAAGCCCACCGGAATAGGTGGTGGTGGATCCCATTCTGAAACGTCTACCTCGACGCACCCTAGAGAACGGAGCATCCGCAGAAGTCCGTAAAACTTGAGACGCTTGATAAAGAATGTCAACCAGAAATGATCATCCTCAGTCAGAAACGGCGTACCATATTACCATCGACGGGCAGGACAAGCGTGCCAAGATAACGGAGGTTGTGGATCTGGTGCCGCAACTTCACTACAGATGCTAGGAGCTCCAAGGAAAACAAATCGGAGTAGCTCGAGTCAGCGATATCGAGTGAATGCAATGAGTGCGTCGTCCCCGTCATCCTTGAGAACAAGAGTGACAGCTCCTCTTTCTTCTCCGGCATTCGCGTCTTGGAGAAGCAGGTTTTGAGTCGGGAAACAGGCCGGCTGGGAACGAGGGCAAAAGCTGCTTCGACAAACGTACATTCCAGAGTTTGCAAGCTCGGAAGTGAGCCAGGATCGAGAGGTGACAATTCGGACGTAGAGCCTCCGACAGTATCATCAGGAAATGAATAGTCCGCAATATACAAGTCCTCGATATCGGGTTGGGTGTTCAGAAATGATACAAGATGAGGATCCCATTGAAGGTCACAATGGAAGCTACGGAGCCGGAATGCGGTACCGCCAAGGATCCAGGCCTGTGCAGTGTCGCCTGTGTGGTCGAGATGGAGGTTCAGAAAGCGTAGCCTTGTCGTTTGATGGAGAGCATTAGATACGGTCGACCAAAAGTCATTCGGCAAACAAACTTCGCGTGGAGAGCTGTCATCCTCGTCTGTCTCTTCGCTGACGAAAAGGGACATGGCTTCGACCATCGCCGCAAGACGGGGAGTTTTCCAGAGCAGGCTGCACATCCGAAAGGTATCCCAGGCACTCGGCGCGAAGATAGTGTTGTACAACGCTTGCTCTGCTACTTGTTGGAAGCCCTTGCTCACTCTGCAAAGGACGCAGAGGTCTGCTCTACTTCCAACGTGTTTTACGACGAGACGATACGTCTCTACTGAGAATGCCATTTGATGATGGTGATGCTCCACATTCCCTGGGAACAGCATTCCGTCGTGTCAATAAAACTCTCTGCTCATAATACTACCTGGATGACTCACTGGCAGGATCCACCGTTAGAGACGATGCGGAAAGGTTGATATAATGGAGTAGCAGCAGAACCAAGGGATCAAGGCCGTCCAGCTGACAAGGGCTTTAGGAGGAAACAACTTCCGCCTAGCAATAGCAAGTGTGGAAACAAAGCAACGGCTGAGATTGAGTGATGGTGAAATGGTGAAATCTACCATCAATAAAAGACTTACCCTTGCCTATTTAAATTTAACATCCTCATCAAAATGCCCAGCTGCCCACCTTTGGAAACGGGGTACAGGAACAACGACGGATGGGGACAGGTACCATCACAACACCGCTGGTCTAGTGCGCTCTGATCAGGAAAGCTTGGCTCGGTGACCCATTTCTTTCCTCGTTCAAGTCGGCGCGCCGGGAAACGCGGAGAGGACAGGGACAAGTCGGAAATGGAAAATTTGATATCGTGACCGCTGAATTAGCCGCGCAGTGGGAACGCACACGCGAAGATCATGTGGTACCTGCGTGTGATCTTGTCAGCTCAACCAATCATTGGTCAACATAACGACGTCATGTCCTGGCGAGTGCCAGGCTGCCAGCGCCCGCACCGATTTTCTACGTTGACGGATGATCCAGGAGCAGATGTTTGCCAGTCTCTGGGAAGGGAAAAAAGGCATGACTTTCGTGAGCCGTGACAATCCTGCCGTTGTTACCGCATCCCTATTCAGAGAACTGAATTAGAACTAAATTGCACAATGCCCATTTGGATGGCTCACGCTTCTTGAATATCTTATGTCCGCTGGGTAAACTTGTTTGTGGGCATTGCGATCTCACTGGCAGAGAAGATTTCGCTGAGTATGCGCTATTTTCAGCGACGAAAACCCTGTTTCATCCCCGGGATGGAACTGATCGCCATGGTACTGTACCATTCCAAGGTCAAAGCAGGCCACAAATGTGATGAACGACGGGATTCTCATTTTCATCCAGACCGTGCGGTGCCTGGATTGATAGTATCAATCAGGGCTCTCGCCTTGAATTTGATCGACCCGGACATGAGTTGTGCAAAGTGGGTGTGATATATATTCAAGGTCATGTACTATGATCAACCGACCACATACTGTGTATTAGTCGGTCCTCGCGTCCCGTTGTCAAGTGCTCCTGTTTGAAATCCACCGATCGGAACATGGACGGTCACCGCGGGACGTTGGGATCAACGCGTGAAGCGCCAACATGTCGGTTCGACCTGCCATCAAGCATGATGGTGAGCGAGATTTGCCAAGCAATCTGCAAGGTTACAATTTACAAAGCCGTGCCTAAGAAGACAAGGAAAGATAACGTCGGATCAAATGAGATGTTGCCATGTAAAACCTGACTTCCTAGATTCATTCTCGATGCTGGACGAATGAGTTGAGAAATGGTATCGCACTGTGCGAGGACTATAGCATCTGACCGCATCTATAAATAAGCATCCCGCCTAACTGGGATCTTGGAGCTGACATTCCGTACTGTGTGACATCCTGTAGGTAAGTGGTTAGCCTTTCATCCACTAAGTATTGTTTGAACAATGCTAGGGCAAAGCATCGTGAGCTACTTACGTCCACGGGTGATAGCACATGGGCTTGGCGGTGACTCGGAACATTCTTCATGTCATGTTGGCGAACGCAAGCTCCGAAAAGACAGTGTTTAGCTTGCGGCAAATTCAGACATGCGGACAATGACAGTATAGGAGTGTCCGGGTAGGAAGTGGATTGGGCTAGCTGTCATGCGAACTGCTTGGCGTCGTGTGTCATGTCCTCTTTCTCAAATGAAAAGTTAGCACAGCAATGCAATTCAAACTGATAAGTCATGGAACAGAAAGGACGAGAGTCGTGGGCGTGCGACCAGTAGCTCATTCTAGCTTCTCTAATTCCTCCAGCCGTTGTAAAACCACCTCCTTGCTGGTCTCTTCAATCTCCCCAGCCAAGAATATTTCGTCCAGAATGGCATACACCTGTCATATTCGGTGGTAAAATAAAAAGGGTGGCGTGTACGATCGGCGGAGCTTCCTGACCTTATAGAAGTTGAAGACAAGATCCAATTCGCACACATTATCAAAGAAGGAATCTTGTGAAGTTGCATGATAACCTTGTCAGAAGTGGCAGGTTCTCAGTGAATTCCAGACTCACCCAGAATCTCCACGAAGAGATGGATAGCTTCGAGATAGGCGAGTTCGTTATCATTGGCATCGACGCACACGCAGAAGAAAAGGCCAGCGTATCGACGGTAAACTATCTTGTGATTCTTGAACTGCGGACATAAACATGAGAGAAGTCAATTGTCATTGCGCGTAGACGAACCTCAACAAAATTGGATTGGTATTTTTGATCACGAGGCGCAACCAGTCTGTGTACTTCACCCCGAAGTCTCACCTACACAGAGCAAGGTTCTTTGGGGGCATTTCGGAGACACAAAGCACCAAGCACCTCACCTTCTCCTCATCGTCATACGGTACATACCACTTAGATAGCCTGGTCTTCCCTTGCCTGTTCTGTATTTTTGTAAGGATATGACCTCGTACCAAAAAGAACATGAATGGACACACCTGCACCAGTATAAACCTGATCATCGCCTCATGCGTCAGCTGAACGTCGTGGTCGACGTGGTAGTGATCCTGATTAGGTAAGTCACCGAAGTCCCAAGCTTGGTTAGAACTTGGACTGCTACCAAGTTATGTGCCAAATTACTTATACAGGGTTTGTCTACTCAATCAAACAGGTCTCTTGCAACCAAGAAATTGGAAGTATAGTTGGAGACTCTAAATGCTGCAATGACATGTATGTCGATGAACCATATATATGTAGACTTCACAATACCGGGATTTGCAAAGTTTTACCTTATCCTTGCACTCAATTTGGTGGGGGCATAAATAATGGTTTCAATGAACGAACTGCCATTCTTGCGTTCTCTCTCAACACACTCTCCTGTCCGCCCTTGCTCCCAGAACTGGCGGGTGTGGCGAACCCAAATCCCAACTTCGCTGCAGTCATTTGCACATTTGGATTGCCGCGTGCAATGGCGCCTTCATCGGCAACGTTGGTCCAGAATTCGACAGCTCGCTCTCGAGTGGGAGTGTACCTCAGGACCGCTTGGTGGAAATATTTGAGAAGTTTGGCGCGAGGAAGTGTGCGATCAAGTCGTTCGAGTACCGAAAGAAGTGCGACTGAGACCGGAGGAGGAGGGTAAATGACGGGCATCATCTGAATGAACATGGGAAGGAGCACGAAAAGCAACTCGCGAACTAGGGACAGATTATCGTGCCACTAACATCGGCCACGGTACATCATCAATGACTCATAGATGCGTCCTAGTACGCATGGCGACGCACCATGAACGCTGCACGGGCGTCTTTTTCGAGTGGTACTGCACTGGCAGAGGTGAACGCGTAAACCTCGGCGAGGAATGCACATGTAAGCACACCGAGGCTGTTCGTTCTCCACCTCTGCCGACCGTTGATGGTGGTGGTTAACAAGAGGAGCAATGTAGCGGTCCGTAAGTAGTCGAGGAGGATGCCCGACAGCACGAACATGGCATAATCAGTGGCCGAGGAACAATACGGACACGTTTGCATGGCGCGTTGCCCGAACCTGTTTCCCCATGAGCACCATAATTGCAGGAAAGAGACAAAGGGACGTACCTCACGTATATGTCTCTGCTGCCATGTACACCCAACCTCTTGAGCAATGTATCAACGTCTTTTGGAAAGTCTGGAGGAGCAACGACAGCGTCCCTTTCCCCCATCCTGTTGATTATAACTTCCCTCAGCACCAACCTTATATGGTCGACGGACGCATTTATGGGTATTCCGAACCGCTTGAATAGATTGGGGGGTCGGTGCATGACGTCGGAGATTACAAGCAGGATGTGTAGGACGACCAATGCTATCATGACAGAGTTGACTGTACTTCTTCGTCCTCGTCGCTGACTTGGAGAAAAGTAAATCCAAGTTGCACCGAACAACAGCCATGTCGAAATGAGGGCAATTGACGAAGTCTTGCTCATGCCTGCTCGTCAGCGCGGATCGAACCTGATTTCGGAACTCGAAGTGGATGGAGGGAGAGTAATCACGGGTGGAGGCAGTTCTACTTTGAGTCAAACTTTCTTTGTGACAACGGTGTTCAGATTTCACAGGTCATTCAAAAGATTCGTGCGCCAGTTACCAAGTCTAAACACCATGCAACCGAGGATGTAGGGCCTGCTACATCATGAGGGATTTCGAACAAGGCAATGTATTTAAAAGCGAGTCGTGACAGATTTTAATCCTAGAGACATTGATAATCTTTCCCCTTATCTTTATTACGCGGCCGCTTGCCAGGGGCCCATTGTTCGTGAACCCAGGAAATGAGGGAAATGGGAACATCATAATTCGGATGTTTCAGCCAAAATGCGTGGAGTGCCGCTGATCGGAGTCTCCACCGACCTCAGCAGAGAGATTCATACGCTCAGATCTGCAGCGAGAAGAGTCAAAGAAGCCGCCTGTCGAGTCGAGTAAAAAAATTTGTTGCACGTTTTCATTTCTTCATCAGTTGTTTCATCAAATTCTGACTCAGAGGCCTCAGCGGGCATCCAAAGTTATGACAGCGTACCAATCGATCGTCAAGTCTCTGTTCGTTCATCCACAGACATGTCCAATGACTCTGAGACAAAAGTGAAGGCGCTGAGGGAAATTCTCACTGAACGTGACCCATTCTGTAGGGGCGTGTGTTCCGTCCCCGAACACCAGCTTCTGTTGTACTATGGCCAAAGGACTGACCTTCAGTGAGTGGTCATTATTTTCTCATTAATACGTAAGGGGGCTGAGTCTTTGAAGCCGACTCGATTTAGCGCATGCTACCACAGAAGAACTTGAGGCCCTTTCCCAAGCATGCGAACCAGCAACATTTGGTCTCAACAACAAGGACGTCCTGGACGAGACATATAGGAAAGCCGGAAAGCTGGATCTCGATGAGTTTGCTACCCTCTTTGATCCACGGAGCCTTGGCATCCACGATGTTATCGAGCGTGATTTGCTTGCGACTGATCAGGCAGTCGAGTTTGAATTGTACAAACTAAACGTCTATGGTAAGTCGTTTGGAAGTGACCCCTAAGTATTCTAATCGAACAGCTCAGGGAAGGATGGGTTCTTCAAAGCTCACCAAGACACTCCCCGCGGGGACAGTATGTTCGGCTCTCTAGTTGTCGTGCTCCCTGCCCCACACCAGGGTGGCCAGCTCTCACTCCGTCTGGGTGACAACCATTGGATCACAGACTTTACGGATCTTTTCGCTGCAGCGACCGAGTCGTCTGTCTGTTTCGTGGCCTTCTTCAGTGATGTCGAGCACCAGGTTCTCCCCGTCACCTCCGGTCACCGTGTCACCCTGACATACAACCTCCACTTCCGGTCCCGGAACATCACCCCACGTGTCCTCTCCGGCCCGTTCCATGACAAGTTGAAAGCGACGCTCATCGAGCTCGTCAACGACATGGAAACGCTCCCGAATGGGGGCTACCTCGGAGTCGGACTTTGTCATCAGTATGCATATGATGACACCAAGCCCATTGACTCGGTCCTTGATAAACTAAAAGGTGCTGACGCGGTGCTTGCCAACGTGTGTACAGAACTGGGTTTACCCTACGTCCTCCGACTCTTGTACGCACAAGAGCAGGATATAGGCTGGCCATCTTTCCATCTGCTCTCACGTGTGAAAATACGGGCACCTACTCCGTGTTTTGGCATCGGGGATGATGGATATGAGCTGCGTCGTCCTGGTCCCAGTGATGGCACTGACGAAGACTATCTGCATGACTTTCTAGAGAAACTTGTAGAGGAAATTACCCCTGAAGACATGGAGGGAGTGGAGATTATTGGACGCAATTTGGATCCCATGGATGGCCTCGATCTGATGGGATCGAGGGGCAGGTATAGTTTCATGCACAAATACTACGAGGACCCAGTTACGCAGGTTTTGGAGGTAAAAGAAATGTCCTCCATCCTTTGCGAGACTTCGTATGCATGTTATGGAAACTACGTTTACACGGACAGGTTTTATGCCACAGCATGCATGATGATCTCGGTGGATCCAAAGGGATCACGCGAACGCCTGACTTTGTAACTTCTATCATTCGTATGCTTACATACTGCTGTATATTCCGTGAAAGATATGTGCATTGGTCTTGAGCTTGAAATTTTGTGTACGTGCCGAGCCAAACGAACTCCATTATCTACTGTGTAGTATATGATCGATATCGTCGTCTAATGACAAGTTGGACCCCGAACACTGGTCACCTTTAACCGACACGAGGACCCCGGAACGTTACACGTTAATATCCAGCTTCTACCATCGCACAGGTCGACTTCAAACCTGCACCTGAACCAAATGACTGATCCTACCAAAGGAGAGTCTGAAAATGTATTCAAGATCCTCAGGGCACAGAAAGGAAACAAGGTCGGAACTTCGTTTGGCTTGATGCATCCACCTTATGATTATCGATAGACTTGCTTCGATTGTCAAGCCCGGAATCCGACCTGGTCAAGTGTCACTTTTGGTGTCTATATATGCCTAGACTGTTCCAGTATCCATCGGAATATGGGCGTGCATATCAGTTTTGTCCGGTGCGTACAAAGACACAGAATGGAGGATGTCCTCAAACCTCCCGAGTGAACAGCTCGACGAATCTGGACAGTTGGCAACTAAACCAACTACGGACCATGAAAGTCGGCGGAAATGCATCTGCAATGGAGTTTTTTACTCGTCATGGCGGCGCTTCGCTTTTGAGTGACACCGACCCGAAGAAAAAGTATTCGAGCAGAGCGGCGGAACTTTACAAGGAGGAACTCGCCAAGCGCATCAAGG
>JAHNUO010000035.1:0-265387 GCA_019787685.1 Chiua virens
GGCTACTTCCGCCAGTGGGTTTTCTGAGTGCAATCTGGTGTCTATCGTGGAGGGCGTTCAAGAGGAGGAATTCGAAGAAAACGTAAACATCGCAACTGTAGTGTAACCTTTTGAGTCTGAGATTGTTTTCTTGTTGATGCTGGCGTTGTCGATGTATTGTATATCGTACTTCGTTTCTCAGATCTCAGATCTCACCGGTACCGCTCAGCGCTCAGCTACGACATCTTAAATTCTCAATAATCATTCCATCCGCGACGATGGTGCAGACTCGACGAGCGACTCAGCTAGCCACCAAGGATGTCAAAGATGTCGAACCTCAGACGAAGGGGGTGCACACTAAGCCACCCTGCAAACGGGGGAGGAATGGACGTCAACCAAATGACCAAACATCTTCCCCGATGGTTGCTGTGGAACCTGATGAATCTGAGCGTGAGTCTAATGATCCTAGGTGGTCTCGGTTGTTTCGGACAGTCTGACGCGCATACAGAGACCGACGCAGATGTTAGTCCTACGAAGCGGCCACGCAGGCGAAAGAAAGACCATCGCATCCCAAAACCATCTGATTTCCATTCGCGCGTATCTTCGGCATGGAAAGTCGGTGCACACGTCTCTGCGGCCGGGGGTGTGGAGAACGCAGTCGTGAATGCGGCGCGTGTCAGGTGTGTCGGTTTCCTCTTCCCCTCCCAGCAGGAATGACTTGACATGCCCATGCAGGGCCAACGCATTCGCTTTATTCGTCAAATCGCAGCGAAAATGGTCTTCCCCGCAGCTGACGGACGAGAGCGTCACGTCTTTCAAAGCACGCATGATCGAGTTTGGGTATGACCCGAAACATGTCCTTCCCCATGGAAGCTACCTCATCAATCTTGCAAATCCCGACAAGTAAGTCGCATATATGTGTTCCTAAATGATTCCTAGCTTGAGTACAGTGGAAAATCAGAGCGAAACGCGAAAAATCATACGAATGTTTTCTGGACGACCTCCAACGATGTGAACGACTTGGTCTAATGTACTACAACTTCCAGTGAGTATCAATGGTGTTCTTGTCTTGTCGATTACCTAACTTACATCTTCTAAAAGCCCAGGCTCAACCGTAGGGAATGCGACCAAGGAGGAATCTATCTCTCATATCGCACAATGCTTAAACAGAGCACACAAAGAAACATCGTTCGTGGTTACTGTCATCGAGAACATGGTATGTGCTGGATCATGCTGCTATAGACGCTAATATATGCTTTCATCAGTGTGGTCACGGGAACGTCATAGGCTCCCAGTTTACAGATCTACGAGGTGTTATCGAACAGGTCGAGGACAAATCACGAGTTGGAGTATGCCTTGATACATGCACGTCCTTCGCTCTGTATGAGACTGTGCCGGGCTGATGATTTTGTGAACAGGTCATATGCACGCGGCTGTGAGTGATTTACTTCCCTCCTAGACAGACACTCATCCGCCACGTAGGGTTATGACATCTCTACGAAAGCAGGTTGGGAGTGAGTGGTTCAACCCACGAAAAAAAGATTGCTCGAATTAACATGTCCATTCTCGCAGCACAACGAGTGAGTTCTCACAACACATACCAATCACATAGGGCATAAAGCTCTTGTGACACTGTTGCTAGTGGCCATATTCGATGACCAAGTCGGACTGTCGTACCTCCGCGGGATGCACCTCAATGATTCCAAAACACCCCTAGGGTCGAAGAAAGATAGACACGAAAATATTGGGTTGTACGTCGTCTCTCTACCATGTCTTTTCCTTGATCCCTTTCTCACCCCTTCGTCCCCCTTCGAATTACCAATATCCTACCAGGGGCACACTCGGACTTTCGGCGTTCCTTACGATTTTATCCGATCCTCGTGTCCAGAACATTCCTCTCATACTCGAGACCCCCACGTTTGAAGCCGTGGAGGTGTGGGAGCGTGAGATCCAAGTGTTGAACACATTGTCGGAGGTTGGAGCAGCTTCAGTAGTCAATGTGAAAGACGAAGGAGGGATGGTAGGAGAAAGGTTAAATAGGTTGGTGGGGGACATACAGAACGTTATTCGGGAGTACTGTGGCCCCAAGGAAAATATCGGGAAGAAGGCCGCGCTGGGCAAAAACACATCCAAATCGAAATCAAAGTCGAGAAAACGTGAGGTAACGGATGAAGAGGAGGCAACTGATTCCGATGATACATAGCCATGCTCTGACTAGGTCCCTGCATCTATGCCGATCTGATGATTTCGTCTTGCTAGCCCAGGTCGTTATTTACACTGTTGTATAATATTACAGCTCTTTTCGGAGCTCAAGATTCAAGATTCAGCGCCAGCTTTCATGCAGTATGATGGCCAAACATTGTTTGTTGTGCAGAATGGCACTCATTACATCATCCCGGAGTTCACTACATACCTGAATTCACCTAGTAGGCTGATCCAAAGGGGTGCTGCAGCCTGGGGAGAGGAGATGGAGATGGAGGAAACAGTGAGGATTGGGACACTCGTCCTAGAAAATTCCGAATTTTGAAGCTCGAGGCTTGGAGTTCCAGCGATGCCGATCCTCGGTCAAAAGGATTGACTCATCAGAACCAGAATTTCTCAATCAAATACGGCGGTGTGGCAACGCCGACTTCTGCCAGAACTCCAAACTCGACCGTTCCTACAGGGGGTTGTTGGCACATGCCTGCGACACTCTTTTCCACGATACGGTCCTTAGACCCTTGAGTAAATAGGCACAGTTACCACACGGTCCACACCTCGCCGAAGTATGTGGAACTGCCTCCAGATAGTGACTCATTGGTGATGATCATATGCAGCCTAGGAAATCGGGTGGCATAGCCTCTAGACGTTAGGAGCCTGCTGTAATCCGATGCAACCCAATAATTTTTGTGTATCCGAGTCACTATAGAGGTCATCGTAGTAATATTTAACGGCCCTGCGGGCAGACCTGGACCCCGAGCAATAAATTGATTATGTAACATGTTAATATTATAATACATTGTATGATTCACGAGCAAGACAGTAGATGCGTGTTATGATAGAGAGACAGTTGATTTCTTGTGTTGAAGATCGAAACAAAACTTACACCCACTTGAGTAAATAATGGCGGTCACAACTCGGGTGTAGATTGTCAATGGACTCAGAAAAAGTCATGCTTCGTACCCCAAGCGATAAACAGATTATGTAACATGCTATTCTAACACATTGTGCGATTTACGATCTTTGGAAGTTGCTCCTTGAGCTGTGAGGAGAGGCAGGCAGAGGGACTAGGTGGGCGAGGTTTGGGCAAGACTCCGGTCCTGGGCCACCAGGTATGTGTGAGCTGCGAGGGTGGGTGGGAAACCTTGCAGATGGCATGTACCAGGCAGTCAGGATCGCGTGCCCCGGACCCCAGGGGAGTGAGCTGCAAGGAGCCGGAATGGGGCATGGAGGCCCAGGGAGTGGCGGGTGGGTGTGCTGAAATGGGCAAGGATGAGCAGCGAGCGCTGCGATGTGGACGAGCGACGTGGTGGAGGCAAAAGCGGAAGCGATGCCTCTCACTTGCATCGCTTATCCAAAGACCTTGCACTGTGGCTGTGCTCGTGCCTCGCTACACCACAGTTCAACCTGCAAGATTTTGAAGACAGTAGATACATTTTATATACTTAATCATCTAGATCAGCCAAGTGAACAATAAGCCTGTAAAGAACATGAGCAGGAATAATAAATGTTAATCAATCATGATAAACTGACATTGCCAGAATGTGGGAAATAAATTGAACGGCCTCCATCGGAACATGGCCCCGTTACGTGGGTGTATTGAAATACACTAGGTGATATCCGCTCCACTGATTGCGATATGAATTTGTGTTGTCGGGATTTGATGTGAAAGGAGGCTTATGACTTGCAAGCCTGAAATACGCACCATTCATCGTTTTGTCGTTTCAACCATTCTTATCGATATGTGCCTGCATGCGAAAGATTCATTGGAAATGCGGATTAGAAAGGTATGTACTTTTAAATGTTTTTGCAAGAGAATGAGAGTGTTCAAGACAGCTAGCAACCGGTGTATTTCCAATCTTTGACACCATTGTGGACCTTAGTTGAAGTCAACGTATGTTCTGTTCGCGAGACAGGAGCAGTTTGACGTATTGAAACACAGAATTTTCATGCATGTTGTCCCTCTGGCACGCTCTTGGGACATATACCCAACAAAATTGTTAAAAAAAATAGCAGGCTTCATGTCTGTGGCAGATTTAGTGGTGTACGGAGGGACGTGCAAAGCAAATTACAATGTAATGCATGGTATTGACGCACTTCAGGCTGCCATGGCTATCACAACAAAGAGATAAGAGTAAGAGAAAACGACACATTGTTACAATCACGTTTTCACCATCATTCATTTCACCTTCCTACTCAATCTCTCATCCACTATACAAGATACACAATATCTATTATGGCATACTTTGCCTCATGCCAAGGCTATACTCAGGATCATATCCTATTGGCCACTTCATTATGACTCACTATGATTCATTATTAGACACGTGTTATCACACGTTATCTTGACTCATATCTATTATTAAAGCAGTGCTTATCTCATAACATGCTTATACTGCATTGTTACAGCATTGTTTCCTCATGTCTTTATCTATGACTCACATACATGCAGATACCTCATGTTATCTCACCTTATCTACCAATCAGGACACTTATACTTATCTATGTATTCATACTCCGATTGTAACTCCGATTGTACTTTTAGTATATAAGACGTGAATGCAGCACCAAGGGAGCTCTAACAAAGTTCACCTTTGGATATTCCCCATTGTCTCTCATAGACGGATCTCCTCTGTAGTTCTCGCCTCACTGGTTGGATTACTTGCACATAACCCTTACACTGAACCATTACAACCTCTTGCAAGTTACCTATAATCCACCTTTGTTCTAGGTTGTTACACACATCAGGATTTCCCTCCTTACCCGATAATCCTTTACAAATGTTATGGTTTTTTCACAGCATGATACATGTTGTCAAACCCTTATAAACCGTCATATTTGCTTATAATCCTTCCCAAAAAAAATATAACTGTGCAAGGAATCTATGTGAGATGTAATATGATAATGCCTGATAATCCCATCATAAAGGATTATATACTAGAATTTATCTGGGAGTGAGCAGGATTTCTGATAATCGGCTTATGAGCACATAAAAGAGATCTAAGTATGATGCTTCTTCTCCAATGGCAAGTTGCATGTTTTTATGGCTAAGAATACTAGGGATTGGCCTAAACCTGCACAGGTCAGAGTTCGGGTACTGCACAGTGGGTGTGGGTCACACTTTTGTGACCCGTGACAAACCCGCACCCGTGCCCACCACTCAACCTATTGACAAGGCTGCCGTCCTTGCCTCCCCTCATCGTGTCACCCACATCCTCGCCCTCACCCTCACCCTCATTGCCATCCTTACCAGGCTCACCCTCGTGTACAAACACGAATGTGAATGGTCATACCATTTGTGTTTGTGTTTGTATACGAGCTTAGCACTTCCTTGCTGTCTCAGCGCCTTCAAGCCCTTGGCGCTGTAGGGAATAGGTATTCCCTGTGCTCACATAGCACGTTTCTGCACCCTGTCGTCACCCAATCCCGATCCTGATCTGTCTGCTTGTGCAAACTCATCTGGATTGCTGTATCTGCGCCTGTTTTGCCTCGGACTCTTTTATTTTATTTTTGATGCTCCTTATTCATACTTAGCATTGGCTAGACCATGTCACGCAGCCCTTGCAGGGACGTTCGGGTGCCTCTCGAACTTTATACCGTACGAAAACCTTCTTTTTATTATTATCCTTACTTAGGACGAGTCTGAGGGTATTCCCGAGGACTATAAATTCACTGTATTGACAAAATACAGGAGCTTTTGCCTGTGCGCATCTGTCTCACATCGTTTTCGGTCGACATTCATTTTCTCTCGCTCTCCTCATATTTTCTCAATCCAGATTGGACTGCTGTGTCCGCTTTTCTATCCGTTTTAATCTGGATTCACCCCAGATTCATCTCAGACTACTCAAAAACCATTTCTCGTCGTTCACCAACTCAGTGTTGTCCCTGGGTCGAACAGAATCACATTCCTTCACCCCCTTTCTATTTCTTTCAATCCCCCTGAGTATTGCACTACAACCGGGATATATTACCTTCAGCGCCTTGCCCTTGCCGTCTCGCAGTCTCATGCTTACCATCACCCTCATGCTTGCCCTCAGCCCCCTCACCATCACTCTCACTGTCACCCTCTGTCTTGCCATTGCCCTGATGGTGCAGAAGTGACCACACAATGTGCACGATTGCGCACGTTGTGTCGTTGCTTCTCTCACCCTCTTGTCCTCACTGCCTCATGTTCACCCTCACCCCACCATCTCATGCTCACCCTTGTCATCTCGCCATTTCACTGTGGCCATCACCATATCGCACTCATCCTCCAAGCCATCTTGCCATTTTGCCATTGTTGTTGCCGTCTCGCACTCACCCTCACCCTCACCCCCTACCGTCTGCATGGTCATCACATACAAACATAAATGAGAACACATTCTCGCATTCCCGTTTGTGTTTGCACACAACACTCGTGTGTCACCTAGCCCTTGTCTCACCTTCACCCTCACCCTGGCCCAGAGGGTGCAGAAGCAACGACACAATGTGCATGCAATCACATACTGTGTCATCGCTTGATTGAACGCTTGAGGAGCTCTAGGACCTAAGGACCTCCAATCACAGCTCTTAAAATCAACCAAGTGAACCTTAGCGAAGTAATACAGGAATACAGGAATATTTCCACGCTAAGCACTCATCAAGTGCTCAATGAGCAACTTACAAAACCCCGACCGGGTACATACCCATACTCGTATACCCATGAATATTACATACAGTGACCTCAAAAACCCTTTCCATACTAACTGCAACTGCAGTGCGCGAAGCGCACTGCCAGACACTGTGGGAATCTTGCTTAGCTTTGGTGGAGTTATAAATAGCACTTACTCTCAGCTACAAATCAGCCCCCAAGATCATGTGATGTGGTTCACATGCCATTAAGATATGATCATTTTGAAATAGCCATGTCATGGAAAGGGTTTTTGAGCTTTTGAAATCACAAGGGTATTTGGATATTATTAGTACTTGGTATAGCCTCCTTTGGCTTTAAGCACTGCCTGAACCCTCCTAGGCATGCTCTCAATCAATTTCTGACACTCCTCAACTGGTATCCTCTCCCACTCTATCTGAACTCTTTCCCACAACTCATGAATCCCATTAGGAGGGTTTTCATGCTCTGCAAGCCTCCTTTTAAGCCATCCCCAGAGATGTTCTATAGGGTTTAGGTCAGGAGACTGTGCAGGCCAACCCATGGTATCAAATTCCTGCTCCTCTAGCCATTCCTTGACCTTCTTGCAGGTATGCTTGGGATCATTTTCTTGCTGAAAGATGGTATCAGGAGGATTGAAACCATAATACTCCAATGTTTGCTTCAGCTCATCCTTCAAAATCTGAAGGTAGAGGTCCCCATCCATCCTACCATCAATCTTGGAAGCAAATCCAACACCCTCCCAAGTCATACAGCCCCACATCATCAGAGAACCTCCCCCAAACTTGAGGGCCCCATTTACCAGCCTATCACTCAGCCCCTCACCTGACCTCTTCCAAGCCCATTTATGCTCATCTGACCCTAGGCAATTGATTTTGGTCTCATTAGACCATATTACCTTCTTCCAGTCCTCTACAGTCCAATCCTTGTGGGCATAAGCAAAATCCAAACAAGCCTTGCAATGCCTAGCAGAGAGAATAGGGCATTTGGACTTGACCACAGCCTTCATACCAGATTTCTTCAAATGAAGACGAACTGTACTGGCAGAGAGAGGTTCATTGATGATATTGGAGAGAGCTCTGGTCACTTGGACAGCATTTTCAGCTCTGCCAGAGGTGATAAGGTGCTAGGCATGGCGAATGTTGGCAGGAGAAAGCTTGGAAGGATGACCTCCAATAGCTTTGGAAAGGGTAGAACACTTCTTGGAGCGAAGTTTGGATATAGCAGAAGGGCTGAGACCAGTTTGCTTGGCAATGGCTTCACCAGAGTGGCCAGCATCAAGCAAAGAAAGAATAGTGTTTTGCTGAGTGAGAGAGAGGGATTTAACCATGATAGTAGTTGAGAATTAAGAAGTGTGTGAACTTTTTAAAACTCAGACATGCTATTTACATGTATATCCTTGTTTGCATTAACAAATAATGACAAATATTGAATGATTTGATTGAGATCCTAATTATCATTTCAAAAGCTCAAAAACCCTTTCCATGACATGGCTATTTCAAAATGATCATATCTTAATGGCATGTGAACCACATCACATGATCTTGGGGGCTGATTTGTAGCTGAGAGTAAGTGCTATTTATAACTCCACCAAAGCTAAGCAAGATTCCCACAGTGTCTGGCAGTGCGCTTCGTGCACTGCAGTTGCGGTTAGTATGGAAAGGGTTTTTGAGGTCACTGTACTTATTGCCACAAACCATATGATCACAAATCACGCCATGATTCATGCTGTAAGTCCCTTCAGTCCATTTACATAAGTAATTCTCGTCAACCATATATATCACTGTGTCGCCGTCACCCCGCCGTCACCTGCACTCGCCCTTGCACTCGCTGTTTCGCTGTCATCTCACCCCTTGCCGCCTTGCCCTCGTCCTTGTACTCACCATCGTGCATAAACCCATTCCTGCACGTGCAGCCATAACCTGTGATGGCTATCAATGATCATACTATGGGTATGGACAGGTATGGGGTGCTGACCTTAGAGGTGAGTACTAACCCTTTGTGTGATTGTGTTTGCTGCAAGTAAGGTTTGATCAGTAAGTACATACATTTTGTGTCATTCATTTTCTGACCACAGAAACCAGTTGGTCACTGGTCAGGCTCACCATTCCTAACCTGCAGGGTCATGATCCAGGCCAGCCTGAGCCACCTATCAACATATTATAAGTGTTTGACAAGTTTGGTTAGGCCACTTAAGAGCTCTTTTCGGATTCGCTTACATTCTGTTTGATTAGTCTCGAAACCCGACATTACTTTTTAGGAAGCACAGGCTACTCCCGAACCGAACGCTTCCTGTAACCGAGGTTACCAAAACGGATGGTTCAAGACTACTGTTTGGCTGATGCTGTTAAGTATCTAGGGTCAGTAAGGTTATCATAGGCTCTAACTACTAGTCACTTGATTTTGGTAGTGTCGTAATAATTATTTGAATAAAAAATTTAAATTATTATGACGTCTGTATGATTATTGATCAAGAATAAATATTTATTTTGAATATTGTAATATGATTGACTATCACATTATACTCCTTGCCTAATAAATGTACCATTATCAGAGATCCTGACAAGCCTTTAAGCCATTCCAAACAACTGGCAGCGTGACAAGGCCTGACCATTTGTACTATCTTGATACCACTCTCCAGCATTTGACAGAATTACACCTGTGGCACAACATGCCAACCAATATAAACTGTTTATGACACTTATGGTTATTAGTCAGTTGATAAGGGTTTACAAGGACATTATCAGAAAATTAGAGAATCAGTGATGCAATAGCTATTGTGATGAAGCTATAAAAGGAAACAACAGCATCCAAGATCTGTTCAGACACAGACGATATTGGCAAAAGACGTACGATTTGCAGTGATAGCTATCACGACGAAGAGATAAAAACGAAGAGCTAGAAGAAAACAACATCTGACGGACAACGTCCGATTAGATCTGTTGAGACTCAGACGAAATCGGAGCAGCGACGAAACCCAGCCCATCCTACAAAGAATTCGAATCCGACCTACTCCGACCGGTCCGAGACATCCGTCATTTTTTGGTACTCCGCCCACCTCTGAAACCTGGGCCTTAGGGGCCCAGGAATTATTCAAGTTACACAGCCACATGGGTAGGGCAACGTTGACCTTGTTCATGTCAGCCCTTGCTCGCCGAACACCTGCGCGTCGCGTTCTCGTTCTTTTCTCCGAACGGCGCGCATTTGCAACAGCTACTCACATCCCCCGCCCGCCCCCTCCTACAGAAGATCCTCCCATTGAGACCTTTTCAGCCCCATCAAAACCTAAACTTTACTACACACGCCCTCCGCACAATGACTTACCGCAGATACAGGTACTACCGTTTATCTTCACTCGCTGCTCTTGTAAAAATTGAAGTGTGTTCTGACAGAAACGATGGCCGTTCATTCTCGCATTTGCCGCTCTCGGGGTGTCCGGATGGGCTGCGTTTCTCCTCGTAGCGATGAATCAGGAACGTCTGTCGAGTTCCGTCGTACGCCAAATTCTGCAGACCGCGCGAGAAGATAAGGGCCTGCAGGCTGCGTTGGGCGACGCCATACGGTTTGAACCGACGTGGTATCTCAATGGTGACCCGTGGATCAATGGTTCTGTCCGTGTTTCGTTCCTTGCCGTGCTTCATTTTCTGTATTTTTGACTCATGCTGTGCGTTATGTAGATCAATCTACCGCAGGGAAATGTCGACGTAAGCTTTCGGCTCAAAGGGCACCGAGGTGAGTGGTGCTTTTTTGTCGAGCATAGATAGTACTCTTGATGTCGCTGTCAGGCAGCGGAACGCTTTACTTTACCAGCATTCGCAAAGCAAAAGGGCAAGCATTCACGCCTCGTACGTCGTTCGCTTACCCGTGATGCCATCTGTCCATCTCACGAAACTCCTTAGTTCGGTTTAAGGTCATTTGTGATGATGGCAGAGTCGTCGACATTCTTCCGCAGTCTAGCAGCGTGTCTGGATCGCAATCACAATGAATCATCACTTGAATTCGCTTCTAGTCCATTACTTGGTGTGAAACCTGAAGGCCTCATGGGCCCACCAATGATGCCTGTGCAACGCCGCAAGCCCGAAATTTCAAATGTCAAAGGCTAGGAGGCAGTGTCGATCAATCGGCATCTACACTGGCGCCGAAGCCATGATTAATAAGACTTGTTCCTGACGTATATAAAGCAGTCCAAACAGGTTGTGTCACGGCAAATTACTCGATACTTGAGCTTGCACGTCAATGGCGATGAACGACATCAAAGTGTTAACGATCGGAGGGTCAAGGAACATCGGATACTTTTCTTCGAGAAGACTGCTTGGTATGTCTAGTGCTCTCGTAATATGTGCTGCGCTGAACGATGGTGGGGCAGACTTAGGGGCTATAGTTACTTTTCTTTTGAGAAAGCCGAATGTGTTTGATAACGATGAAGCGATTCAAGAGTATGTACGCGGCGGGAAAGCAAGACTTGTTCAGGGCGACGCACTCGTGAAGGAAGACGTCAAACGTGCGTGGGCTACTGCACAAGGCGATGACGGGAAGCCCATCGACTTTCTCGTGTTTACCGTCGGTAGGCCCCCGCCATTCATAGTTGATCTCACTAGTAACGCTCGGTAGGTGGAACACCCCATTTCAAGCTCACCCAAGGTTTCGTGATCTCGCCTCCCAATCTCGTGACGCAATCTATCCTCAACTGCCTTGAGACCCTCCCAACGCCGTATCCCAACATCATCACCATTTCATCTGCCGGACTTACTCACGCGGGACACCAGGTGCTCCCGCTCCTTCTCAAGCCATTATACAGTTACTGCCTCCCTGTCCCCCATGCGGACAAGTGCGGTACGGAAGAAGTGCTGGCGTATTGTGCCGGTTGGGAATGGCATGCGGAGGATAGTCCCGGGCCGGAGGTACTTGCTAGAGACTGGAAGACGAATGCAGGTCTACCGGCACCAGGGACGTTGAAGAACATAGTGGTAATTCGGCCCGCGTTGTTGACCGATGGGGCGTGCCGTGCGGACACTCAGGAACCGGGGGCGTCTGGGTCGCCGTATACGGTCAAAGAAGGGGACTTGGCAGGGGCGTGGACGGTTTCGAGGAAAGATGTGGCGCATTTCCTGGTGGAGAGAGTGATCAAGGAATGGGATGAATGGAAGGGAAAGCGAATCACCATTGCCTACTAGGATTGATTACTGGTGGATCGAGTAAGTGACTCCGAGTCACCTCAGGCTGGTGCTGCTGATACGTCATCGTGGGCTGGAAGGCGCGCCCCGCGCGCCACAAGTGTTCTACATACGAGTTTCCGTGATACTTTGACTAATCTCGTACTTTTACACTCACATTAGAACGAAATGAGAATATCAATGAGAATATCAATTTTTGATCGCAGAACTTTAGAACAGCCTACTCGGAGTAGTCCGACCTTACGTTGGTAGAGTCTTGGCCCATCGCATTATGTAATGGCCGTTTTTACTATCTTTGACTGCGAGTCGGAGATATCTTGCCAAGGTGTTGAACTTCTACTTGGCGATGGGGTCTGCAACATGCTCTACAGGGCTAAGCAAGACTTGGATCTACTATCGACTGATAGATTTGAATACGTCCAGTGGCTTAGGTATGTCGCCCCTGTCGCCTTCCGGGTCAGGCTGAAGCACTGACTAAAGTTCTAATGACTTGGCTCGACCAACTAGAGTCTAGTGGCCTTATACTTCCGAGTACACCCGTGTCAAGGCTCGACTTGCTTGTAAATAGTACCTAATAGTATTGAGTTCCACTGGACACATACCCACCCTCCCTGCCGTTATCTCAAAGCAACGTGGTCATTGAGCCTTGGCCTCGGCCTCGTTCTTCGTCCTCAAGACTTTCTTGGATGCACTGTACGTTATCTCCCTGGGTGCTCTGACATGTCTCATCTTCAGAAATGATGAACCGCCTTCTCCGCCCTCTTGGACAACGCCTGCACATGCGCTTCACGTGTGGTGGGTAGCGCTTGAATCACAGTTCGAAAACCTAACCGCCCCTTGACCTTGACTCTCGGCCTTGGCCCTCTCATACATCTAGATCTCCACCATGATGCGTGCCGCATTACACCCGAATCGGCCTCCTTCCAGGCGCAGCTCCATCGGCCAAGGTTTTCTCAGGCGCAATATCCCCATAATTAAAAACCCGAATAGATTGTCCCGGAGAGTGGTATCCTCTTGTTAGGATCGCGTTTCGCATTCAGGATGAAGACGTTAGTATCCATGGTGCTGCCTCGATTCGCGGCGGACTCGGAGTACACGACACCCCGAGCGGTCGGATGTTCAGTGTCCAGACTTTCACATTCACAACTCACAAGCCAGATTCCAAAAGGCTAGTCGCCTCTTGGTTTGCTCGCTGGACAATAGCCAAACCCCGACTCGCAATAACAAGTTCTGTTTGGCCGGTAAATCAATGTAACTCGTAAATGGAACGCGGTCGAAAGCAGTCTAACGCTCTGCATTCACATAGCTATTTACAACGATTTTTGAGAACCTCAATTCACGTCAAAGCGACCGAATCTCGGTCGGATGAAGTTCGATATTTTAGTCACAAGAGGGGCAATGCCTTTACGCCCGCTCTGTCTGCAAATCAATCATTGTGCCTGTCCAATCAAGCAATAATAACTCTGGGAGGTGTATGGATTAATCTCGCAACGTAAACAGGTTCCCGGTGACGGAATGGCGGATGCGTCAATGATGACACGAGCGTTCAGCTGTGTATGTAATCAGGCCGCATCATATGTTGTTCCTCATACCTGTGCTCACCAAGCCCACATGTTCAATGAGTTTTCGAGGTACATACTAGTATATAAAGAGCGGATGGAATGATTCTGTCAACCAGCTCACATTCACTATGTCCCATTTACCTCCCTATCTTCCTCCGGCCTCACCGTGGGTCCTCGATGTGAATCGTAGTCCTCCTGTGTATACTCGGTCAGTCTTGTAGCAATACATACTATGTTGTCATTTGACTGATCATCCACCTACGTTTTCACCAGAGCTATGTTGGGTTCTGAGCTTGCCTCACAACGAACCTCAATGGTCCTTGGAGGGTGGGTACTTTCTCTTCAGCATCCTGATAGGTAGTTTCACCATCCAACAGTGTCGGTGACATATGCCTTGGTCTCAACCTCACCTCTTCGTTGAAGGTAGAAGACATGATAGATCGCACTCGCCGAGCTGTCGATAAACTCCGGTAAGAATGTTCACATTGTGCAAGCGCTTGTATGAAGTAGTTTCCCCTTCTGGGTCCTACTAGCTTCGTGTCTCCTCTCATCGCATGCACTATCGAAGGGGACATTCGATCCCTCAGATGGGTATATACTCAATCTGCTGATCGCAAAGCTTGGCTCGATCTTGCCTTTGCCGTCGAAGACCGAGGAGAATCACTCGAGTCATCCGATTTCGCGAACACGGTGGTTCTCAGCAAACTCCCGTACACAGACGGGAAAGGCGCGGTTACTCATGTTAGGGTTTTTCTGCTCACGACATCCAAAGTGCGCACCGATAACACCAGGGAATATGGCCTGTTCTTCCATTGTCCTCACAGCATGATGGATGCAGCTCCTGCACTCTACGCACTGAACTCAATGCTGGAGTGGATGACTGGCAAGGGCTTGGACGTCACGATCATGCCGTCGATCGAGTGGAAGAACCTTCCTGTGGATCCAATCACCGCGACAGGAGGGCCAATTAAAGAATGGGAGACATCAGCCGGCAGACAATTCCTGCAGGAGCTTCAGCAGCAACGGAATGAGACTACAGTAGGTGTCACCGAACTGTTGCTTCAAAGGTCTTTCTGTGAGAATGTTGATTTGAACGCATCCTAGAATTATATCACTCTCGCCCGTCCATCTCGCCCAGTCGATATGACAGAAAAACCATTGCATTATGTGTTAACCTTATCGGAATCTGAAACGGCAGCAATCGTTGCACAGACGAAGAAATTAGGGTTGTCTATAATGGCGTTATATCAAGCAGCAAATGCTTTGGCACAGTTGAAGATGAATCCAATACGTCCTGGAGATGACGTAGATTTCGCACTTGAATTGATCCCGTGAGTGACACTTGCTTCACTTCGATATGTCCCGGAACCTGAGTATGCTTTACCTGAATCCTCAGGACCTCCCTTCATCGTTTCCTTAAACCACCCGTCAATCCAAAGACACACCTTGTTTCAGCGCTGACCCCTCTGTCGATGCGTTTCCCAATGGCCCGGCACTTGAAGGAACCCACCGAGAGGGAAAGACTGATCTCGACGGCGAGGGAAATTCATGAGCGTCTCAAAAACCTCATGGCTAATCCATGCCTTCCTCAATTCGGAGTGGTCCATGCCGCCTTACCGCCGCCCAGGGACGGTGGCCGGATGCAGAATCCTTGGCGTTGTGGAGTGGATAGCTTGGGAGTCTTGGAGGCCTTCGTGAAGACCGATCACGGGGCAATCAAAGTTGACAGCATGACCGCAGGAAATCGCAAGGGGCCTTACACGTGTGTGGTTTTATCATCGCTGTTCCAACTTTAACACCTTACCTTGTTTTCCTTTTTCTTCTTTTCGCTTGACAGGACTCTGCATGTGTGGACGATCCACAAGAAGCTCACGTTCGATATTCAGGTAGGTTACCTCGATGCTATCCAAACGTTACTAAACGTCGTTCTCTGCCAGGGTGCCGCTGCTTGGGGAGAGAAAACCTTGAGGACAATCGTGGGTGAGACCGCAAGGATCGGGTCTCTCATTCTGGAGGACCGTTCTGCGAAACTCTGAGACATGGAATCCGAAGTTTGGTTCAGACTGGATGTATCCGTGATTATGCTTTTATGTTTCTGTTGGTATTGGGACTATGCTTGATGGATGTTGTTGCTCAGGCAGTACGACCGTTCCGCTACCGCTGACCCTGTGGCTTCTAGTGATCAACATGGTAGCGCTTCGAGTTATGTTGAACGATTCTGGTAGACGCTGAGGCAGACGTTTATGTAAAATACTAGTAATCGATGTTGTCAATATTTGGAGGCCCGAAAACACTGTTAAAAATGTACATGGGGCGCTTGCACCGCCTCTTCTGCATCACAGAAGATTCCTCCCGTTGAAATCTGGACTTCACTATATGCGTAAACACACGCTTTCCTCCGCCCATCGATGAATTGGACTTTTCTCAACATCTATTACCGCATTTTGACCTCAGGAATTGGTCAAGAACTCCTCGTGCCTGCAGTGCTGGCTTCCATCTCAGTTCCTGAGAATATGGAAAGATCCTGTCAGTCGTTCTGATGAGCGGCGGTTTTTGCACTTAAGTAATTGCTTGGCTCGGGCTACGTTACATTTGGGACACACTTTGAAACGAACACAGGTGCCTGGTCACTGGGTGTACATGTGAAGGCCAAGGCAGCTCGATGAAGACGCAGAGATTAAATTGGCAAGTTTCATGGTTGCCACGAATTTGGATTTACGTGATTAACATGCAACCTATCCGAACGTAGCTCGAAGTCGAGGAAGGCATCGCTGAAGAGGAGGGTTACGTTCTACGCGGGTACGTACATATGCTTTCGTACGAGCTTTCTCAAGTCCTCAGGCTAGTCAACTGGCAATATATGTCGATGCACTTGCGCGGTTGAGTGCAGCCATCGGCATTGCGTTCATATCGTCCGATGAAGACTCTTGCGAGGTGTTTCCGTGGACCTGCAGTTTGAGTACCGAAGTAGGTTATGATAGTCTTTCGATCGATGGCCCACCTCGTCGTCGAAAATGGTGCAAAGACGTTAACGCGGTTATATACCTACGAAATGGTCGCTGAAGCGCTGAAGGACCATCGAGTTCGCCTCCGATACTAGTAGCGGGTCTTGATTTCACTCTAGCGACGTTTCCAGCAGAGTTGCATGCCCATCTCAAGCCTCTCGTAGCGTTCTTGGGTTCCTGACCAACACGTTTAAGTAGCCGACCATTTGTTTATAAAACAGAACTGAGATTTCAAACCTCACTGGTGATGCTACCATGGAGGGTGGTGGTAGGTGCTGAATTATCTAGGAGGCTAGGGCAGCGTTCTATACTTGAAGTTCTCTGGAGCCCCTGGAAGGCTGAACGAGACCCGTCGCGGCAGCTCTGACGTGACACATAGGCCTCTGATTTGCAGATCCACGTCATGATGTCATCGCGATGAGGTACCAAAGTGGTGGGATGAAGGGAGGCGAGAGGCGAGAGGCGAGAGGGCGACACAACCGTGACGGCGTAGTAGCACGGCGACACGAAAGGGGGGGAAGAAGAGGAGTGACAGGATGTCGTCATAACACGGCATACCCGAAGACCATCAAGCGTACGAAACAATAAACAGAGCCAGGAGCCAGGACATCGTAACGGGACGCATCCTTGTAGTGTCGCGCTGCGTCGTTGCCTCGACAGGAACCTAACAGGTGGTGAGACCAAGGCGATAGGATGATGCGACGAGTCGACAATGTAAATAGGTGCCAGTGACAACACGTTGCATCCGAGTCGTTGTCTCGTTGCAGCAAATAACGGGGACATAGGGAGCCGGCAGGTGACGTCTGCCAATGTTGTCCCCTCTTGACTCGAAGTGGAAAGGAAGAATTTCGGTTGCGACTATTGGCGCGGGACGTGACGGTCTGGTTCCCATGCAATGCGGATGTTCCAAGAGCGGAAGTTGATGATGGACGTGACCTGACGAGAGCTGCAAATATTAGCAAGGTGGTGAACACTTGAACAGAGGCGTACAGGTAAATACATGTAACACTAAATGGTAACTTAGTTGCTTTGAGTCAAGGGTGAGCAAATCATCGACGGGCCATCGATGACAAATATACACAGTGGATTGGCAACACGGGAAAGGGGGGAGCATAAACTGGACCCTTGGGTCCCGACGTCGACATTGGCAAAATAGTATGAACATGAACCGAAATGAAACCAAATGGGAAGTATGGTGCCAACCTTCCTTAAGCCGATTTCATGACGGTAGACCGCTTTCGAAAACGCTCCACTCAGGTTTTTGTTTACCTGAGTTTAATACGAAATATGGCCACCACGGAGCATACCAGATTTTTTGCGATTAGGATGGGTTTTAACTTGAACTGTGATCGAATGACGACGGCATGTTGATGAGTTGAATAACAAACTCGTGTGCCTCCTCATTATAGAGCCAAATTGTCTAAATCGTCCATGCCATCGCGTGGTGGCGCCATTGCCACGTGGGCGAGTTGTCGACAGACCGACGACGGACCCGAACAACATACGTACATACCAGGAGGAGCAGAATGGGGCCGTGCGTGGGCAGGTGGCGCAAAAGGCGTGGGCAGGTGTAGGGTGATAGCGTGCGTACGAAGGAAGGGAGACTGAGAATGTGACAGGGCGGAGGCAAGCGCCAAGTAATTTGTCTTTGTTTGGTTGCTCTTCTCGGAACAAAAGCTCCGAATACGGTAACGAGCGATAACTCGGTTTAGCTCGGCTCGCTACAGAATAGCAATAGTTCTACATGCCGGGCGCATGATCAGTGAACTAGAAGATACGTGATGTGACTCAGGACTCAGTAGTCTGAGACTAAGCTTCAAAAAACTTTTTTAAAACCTTGGTTGCCTGGTTTATCGACTTTTGAGAGTGATGGAGGCAGCCCACAAAAGAGCAGCAAGCGGGTAATCTCACAAAACGCTCCTCCTACGCTCGTCTCGGCCCATCAGCCGTTCCGAACGCATTCCTAATTAGTCACTTCCAAGAAGTGACATGCGTCTTCTGGACGCCGGAAGCTTCCTAACAGCGACCAGGAGGGCTGGACTCGAGACTAGATCTACGCCCGCTCTGTTTGCAAATCAACGTGCCTTCCCAATCGAGCGATACCCCTGAGGACGGCATGCACTTTGCACATCCCGTCGCAACGTAAACAGGCTACAGAACGACTCGGAAATGGCGGGTGGGAAATGATGATTAGGCCAAGCTGTGTAGTAATCCGGCCGATTTAGCGACCATGCTCAAACTAACCCTGATTTATCGAGGTATATAAAGAACGGATAGAATGACGCTATCAACCAGCCCACATTCATTATGCCCCGTTTACCACCCCTTCGTCCATCACCATGGGTTTTTGATGCGAATCGTAACCCTCCGGTGTATACCCGGTCAGTCTTGTAATTACTACTACAAATTATGTTCCGTCTGACTGATGATCTGCCTTTGTTTTTACCAGAGCTATGATGGGTTCTGAGCTTGCTACTCAACGAACTACTGTAGCCCTTGGAGGGTGAGTAATTTTTCTTTCGCCTCATGATAGGTATATTCACCATACAACAGTGTTGGTGACACATGTCTTGGTCTCAACCTCGTTTCTTCGTTGAATAAAGAAGAAATGATAGATCGTACTCGCCGAGCTGTCGATAAACTCCGGTAAGGACGCAACTTGCTGTTCAAGTGTCTTTATGTGAACCCCCCCATCTGGGTTCTAGTTTCGTGTCTCCTCTCATCGCATGCACTGTAGAGGGTGATGTTCAATCCTACCGATGGGTATATACCCCTTCCGGTGACCGGAAAGCATGGCTCGATCTCGCCTTTGCCG
Source organism: Chiua virens (assembly GCA_019787685.1). Lineage (NCBI taxonomy): Eukaryota > Fungi > Basidiomycota > Agaricomycetes > Boletales > Boletaceae > Chiua > Chiua virens. The sequence continues at coordinate 19,362 of JAHNUO010000035.1, forward strand.
TCGAAGACCGAGGAGAATCCATCAACCCATCCGAATTTGCAAACGCGGTGGTCCTTAAGAAACTCCCGTACACAGACGGGAAAGGCACGGCCATTCATTTCAGGGTTTATCTGCTTACAACCTCCAAAGCACGCTCCGATAACACCCAGGAATATGGTCTGTACTTCCACAGTGCTCACTGCCTGATGGATGCAGCTCCTGCACTTTGCGCACTGAACTCAATGCTGGAGTGGATGACTGGCAAGGGCACGGACGTCACGATTGTACCGTCGATTGAGTGGAAAAACCTTCCTGTGGATCCAATCACCGCGACAGGAGGGCTAGCGAAAGAATGGGAGACATCGCTCGGCACGCAATTTATGGAGGAGCTTGAGCGGGTGCAAGACGACACTAGGGTAAGTGTTACGACAATACTTCTTCGAGGATTGTGCGTGTATGAGTGTTAACGTGAACGTCTTCTAGGATTATATTGGCCTTACCCCTCCATCTCGCCCACTCAATATGACAGATAAACCGCTCCACTATGTGGCAGCACTATCGGAATCTGAAACGGCAGCCATCGTTGCGCAGACGAAGAAATTAGGGATCTCTGTAACGGCGTTATATCAGGCAGCAAATGCTTTGGCACAGCTGAGGTTGAATCCCAAACGTCCTGGAGCTGATCTTGATCTTTCGCTTGCAGTAATCCCGTGGGTAACATTTATATATAACCCCGGAATATTGTTCACTCCTACTTACGTTGTTTCACCTAAATCCTCAGTATTTCCCTCCAACGTTTCCTCAAACCGCCCGCGAATCCAAAGTCACACTTTGTTTCAGCGCTCACCGCTCTGTCGTTGCGTTTCCCGGTGACCCAGTGCTTGAAGGAACCCACCGAGAGGGGAAGACTGATCGCGATCGCGAGAGAAGTCCATGAACGTCTCGGAAAACTTGTGGCTCATCCTTGTCTTCCTCAACTCGGAGTGGCGATGGCCTCCATACCGCCGTCCCAAAAGAAGAATGGTGGGCGAATGCAGAATCCTTGGCGCTGTGGAGTGGATAGCTTGGGAATCTTGGAGGCCCTCGTGAAGACCGATCACGGGGCAATCAAAGTTGACAGCATGACCGCAGGAAATCGCAAGGGACCTTACACGTAAGCAGTTTTATCGCCGCTGTTCCGATTCTCGCGCACGCTTACATATTCTTTCCTTTTACATTGCAGGACGATGCATGTGTGGACGATGCACAACAAGCTCACGTTTGATATCCAGGTAGGCTATTTCAATGCTATCTACTCGTTACTTAACACCCCTCTAATCCGTCGCCATGCAAGGGTGCTTCTGCTTGGGGAGAGAAGACATTGAAGACCCTTGTGGAGGATACTGTGAAGATCGGGTCTCTCATTCTCGAGCCTCCTGCGAAACTCTGAGGCATGGAATCCGAAGCTTGGTTCAAACTGGGTATATCCGGTATAGCCCGTTACTGTCGTACGATTTGCATATCTGTTACGCTCTTATGTTTTCTTGGTGTTGGGATATAGTTGCACGTTGCGGATGTGATTGAGTGTGATCAGTGTTTCGGTGCTGCGACAATACTAGCATCGCCTATTAGTGTTCTGCTACCGCTGCCAATTACCGTAGTAAGTCTTCCAAGTTATTTGACTCACTAAACAATGGATTATTGAGAATGTTGTGGATGCTGTACATCCATATCACGTCCCCTTACTCGGCGCCCCCTTCCATACCGTAGAAGATTCTCCCATTGAACTCTAAACTTTACTATATGTGTAACATATGCCGTCGTTCCCCTGATAAATTGAACTTTTTCAAGGGGTGGCGGCCACTTATTATGTACCGCATTTTGGCCTGATGGATTGATGAAGTCATTGTGGCGATTCCAGGCCGCAACTTGAACGCTCAGACTGCGTATGAAGGTTGAATGAACTTGCATCTATATGACATTGTTCCCCTGCTAAATTAATTACACCCGGGTTTTTATCTCACTTACCGAGAACTTGGATGCGGAAAATTCAGATGAAGCGGCGGTGTTCGTATTTAATTGTGACCTATTGACGGTTGGCGTACTGTTGGCGTTTGTATCAGTATGAAGTTTACACTACTGTCCAAGGTGATGCATGCAACATGCAATGAGCTGGGTGCGCCATGCGTTGTACATCGTTCGTTGTACTATCTCGTACAGTGTGGGGGGTCGTACGACGTTTCCGTTCCGTTGTGGTCCGTCGTGCTATTGCACACTGTAACTGGCACGCTGCCCCCATGTGACACTCCGTGTCCGTGGTGTCTACACGCTACATATTGTTATCTCACTGTGAAAAATGATGCCACACCGTTCGGTACCCAAATTTCCAAATTCTTTTGTGAAGGTTCCGCCCCCAACAAGGGCCGCAACACCTTGTGAGCGAGCGCTACCCTTTCGCAATGATCGGAACAAAAAACTACTTGCAGTGAATGTTGGCATGTGGTACAACGTAACAATTAGTTACTTACTATCCTTCATAGGCACGCCTTCGATTGGCTACTGAACGCAGTCGGTTGTGTTTGCCATACTTATCAACCCTACTTGCTGGTGTAGGTGGACCTCGGAATGAACCACAACTCGTTCGGAGGCTTGTTTGGAGGTCATTTGCATCAATAACTGTGAGATGAATGAATGAATGATATATGTACTTGGTCCAGGGTCTGGCGATGTGGGTGGAGGGTGTGGGAAAAGTAAGTAGATTAAAACTCAGCTAGCACATTGTCGGACCGCCCGTATCCAGAACGTCCCCCTTCCTCCTGTTCCATCAGATTGGGTCCTTGATGTGAGCGTAATCCCCCTGTGTATATCCTATCCGCAGTTCCCGCCATAGACCTTTGATGGACAATGAGCTTTTCGCACAATGATTTTTACCCTGAAACTGAACATCAACATTGCCAGCGCTAGTGGAGTTCACTGGTGTATGCACTTGACCTTTTCGATTTTGAAGCCGCTCAACCATATGACTTATTGTCAACCTTTTTTCTTTGAAGTTTGAAGAGATGAGGAATCGTACTCGCCGAGCCTTGGACAAGATACGATAAGAACATTTTCGCTGCGCTACCTTATTGTATGAATACCTGAAGGGTCCCGGTCAACTTCCAAGGGGACGTTTAATCCATCCGTTGACTGAAAAGCATGGTTTGATCTCACCTTTACCATCGAAGTAGGAAACAAAACAATCCCGTATTCAGACGGGAAAAGTACTATCACTCATTCCAGGGTTTACCTCGTTATGACCTCGAAAGAGCTCGAGAATAATAGCAGGGAGCGCGGTTCTCCTTCCATGGCCCTCACTTCATCATCAACGCGGGTCCTGCATTCCACGCACTGCACCGCCTGGACTCAACGCCAGTGTTGGAATGGATATTCGGAAAGGGCTGGAGGTCGCGATTATACCTTCAAGGGAGGGCCGATCTGTTAACCCAATTTTGATCAGGATGGCCAATTAACGACCGAGAGAAAGGCAAGCAACTCCTACGGAAAGTTGCGGAGCAGCACTTAAGCTCGGACCACAGTAAGTTTCACCGAAATCTGGGTTCTGGTAGTGAGCATACTGACATGAAAATATGGTAGCCTTAGATCACCCCGATCCCTCCATCTCGCGCTAAAGAAATGCAGGAGCGTCTTCAAAATTGTATGATGAATCCCTGTTTCCCTCATTCCAGAGTGGTCCATTCCTCCACGCCGGGATCCGCTGGCGAGGAGGCCCAGATAAAGAACCCACAGCATTGAAATGTACAGCTTAGGCATATTTGGACAGATCCGTTAAGTGGATCACAGGGTAATCCCATTCTTTTCTTTTCCTTTACCTCACAACGCTTCCTTGTTCACCTGACGCTCAAAGTTACATTTCCACCTTCAGGTAAGTAGGCCATCTCGATACGATTTATACGTGATTTCGCGTCAGTCTAACTTGTTACCGTGTCAGGTACCGCTGCTTGGGGAGAGGAAACCTTAAAAATGCTATAGGAGAAGATGGTGAGGATCGGGTTCCTCGTTTTAAAAAATCGTTATGTAAAGATCTGAACTGCTTAATCATGATGCGGAATGATGCTACTCTCTTGTATACAGTATACACAGAAAAAATATGGAGATTTCCCTGGCAGTCATTTTTCTACCCTGGGCGGTTTCCACTCGTGTAGACGACGTGGATTTCGAATAGCACTGGGAACTCGAGCTTCAAGTTGTTGGTTGGTTTCGGAACACTGTCATTCGCATGCGCATCCGACGGTGAAGATCCGACTGTAGTATATAAGCACTATAATAATCGATCGTCGTAGCGATAGCAGACATCACATCTAATTTATAAGGTATTCTTCGCTTCTTACACTGGTAGTTACTAAGATGTCATCCCTCTTCGTCCCGCCTCAATTTGAGTTCCGACCACCTTGTAGATTCAGAACCGTATACATTGATTAGTACGATTGTTTACATAAATTTTCTAGCGCTCACTGCTCGTAAGCTTGACTCGGACCCGGAAGCTCGTTGCAACTGCCATAACGTCTTCATTCTGGCCTCAGACAATCCAGTACGATGATTTACTATGTAAAAACTGCGGGTCCATCCCGTTTACTCACCCTTCAATCAGCAGTGGTTCACGTCCATACATGTCAACGTTCCCAGAGCTCATTTCAGGATTTACCGTCATCCCTATCACATATACCCACTCGACACATGTCCTCTACGCTCGCGCCCACCGTTCTAAGTCCCAAGACGTTTCATATCCAGAAGGAAGAACGCTCTTCCTGGTCAACATCCCCGTCGATGCCACAGACCGCGAAATCTCACTTTTTTTCAAAGCGTGCGGGACCGTAGAGCGGGTGGTGTACGACCGGGACTCTGAATCACCGCACGGTGTGGAAGAAGGAGATGGGGAAGAAGAACAAGCGGGAACAGATACAACTAGATCGCCGTCGCCAGGGTCGCCAGGTCCGTCGAGCGAACACATTCCACAACCACGATCGAAGAAACAGCGACAACCGAAAGAGACCGCTCCTCCGAGTATCGTACACCTTCCGTCCGTCTCCACACGTGCGTTCCGAAAAACAGGCGGCATTGGTCACGTCATCTTCCTCGACGCTTCGTCACTCGAAAAAGCAGTCGTCCCGCCGACGAAACCACGACCTTGGCCCTCTTCTGAGGAGCCACGGGGCCTCACACACTATGCAGCGTTGTACGATGCTCAAACGCCACCGCTCGACATCGTCAAAGCGCATACGGTCACGTGGATGGAACGGTTCGACTTTGATCTGGCCAAGACGAAACAAAAATCAGCATATCGCAAAGGCGAAGCGATTGTGGATGAAGAGGGATTCACACTTGTGACGAGGGGTGGAGCCTACGGACGCACGCTCGGAGGTGGTGTTGGAATTGCCAGCAAGCCGTTCGAGAAGGCGGGACAGACGGAGAGTAAGAAGAAAAAAGAGCCAAAGGAAAAAGAGACGTTCTATGCGTTCCAGAAGGCGGAGAACCAGAGAAAAGGTGGGATGATAGTATCATCCCGTGTGCCTTCGCTAATGTGTCTTGCGCCTCTAGCGCTGCTGAATCTTAGGAGGAACTTTGAGGCAGACAAGGAACAGATAGAGAAACTGAAGCAGTCTCGTCGGTTCAGACCTTACTGATGACCGCTGTGGTGCGTTCATGCCATCTCTTAATTGAATCAAAGGTTACTGACGAACTGTTGACAGCGTTCTTCAAACAGATGCCAGCCGGACCGGCGCGAGCCAATTTACGAAATCTTTGGTTGTAAACCATACCACCATCCTCGATGGCTTGAAAAACACAGAATAAAAACGCTACCGTACAACCTGCTGACACCCGCATTGCATGTAAAATCCAGCTTTAGTATTTCTATTCTGTTTCTAGGTGCTGGTTAAGACTGACATTTACATTTACCCCATTTGCCGCCGCAAGCGTAGCAAAATTCTTGCCTACACTTACACGTCATATGGTTGCAACCTTGGGCGCGCTCCACTATCATTTGACATTTCGGACAGCGTTTCCAACCTTTTTCCTTGGCAAGGTCATGAACTGCACGACCCTCTTTGTCATCGCAACTTTCTCCTGGGTGTGCAGTGGTTTTGCATTTAGTGCAAACGTCCGTGAAGCATTCTGAACATGATACAACGCGTGGCGTCGGTGAAAGCGATCTACCGATGAAATTCGAGCATCTCTTCTTGGGACAGTAAATCCGGATGTTGGGGGGAGTGGCAGCCTCGGCACACTTGAAAGAGAAGGTCCCACGGAGTGGACTGGGGAGAAAACTGAGGAAAGTGTCCATAGGAAGCGACCTTTGGCAACATCTCAAGGGAAGAAGCCCTTCGTCGTTGTTGGCGACTTCTGCCATCGAGATCACGCATTGGTGACAAATAAAATGGCCACACGAAAGGCCATCCAGACAGACGAGAGGATCGAATGTGTCGCAGCAAATGACGCATTCAACGCTGCGAAGTCACGGTTGAGGTAAGTCTCCCGTCCAGTATCATACGACGAGATTCTCTACCTGACCGACTTTCGTTTGCTGCATCCCCCCAACTTGCCATGAGTGAGGTTGGTCGAACCGGAGGGCCCTGCCTCGGGCTGATCCATTGCGCTCGCTTTGTCTGTCACCAAGAAGTTTCGGCTGAGAACCAGTTCGGACGATCACCCTCTTCAACGTAAGCAAAGTGAGGGCAAAAATGCTTACAACGCCTCTGCAAAGGACATTTTCTGCATTGCCAGTTGCGCCGGTGTTGGTGGTGGAAGTGGTTTTCCGCGCTCTAATGCTAGCGCGGCTTCATGGTCGTCTCGTTCACCCCTTTCCAATAGAATCAATTGCTGAACGAAGTCCATCCGGGGATCTGTTTCAGCAAATCGAATGAACCCCTGCGCAGGGCGGTCAAGGACGGGAATGTGCTACTTGCCTTTCTTCGCGCCAAGCAGACTAGACAACCGCCGAATAATAGATGATGTGAGTGTTACGAACACGGAAGCCATCTAGGGCAGTTTGCAAGAGGGGTCTTCGAAGGGCGCAAGGGTTCAAACGCATTTGGAAGGACTATGATAACATAGGAGTTCGAAGATATGTGTACCCCTAAGCTTGAAGACACTTTACAGTACTTGGGTTGAAAACTACAACTTCGTCTGAAATCCAAGTCGAATAACGAAGAGTTCAGGGGAAACGAGCAACTATGATTTCCTACAATAGGATTAGTCTGCTAGCCTGGAATGATGCTTACATTTAGACCTAACCCTAAAATTGGGGCACACATTCGGTTTGAACACAAGGTAGCCGTGTCTCCGCTTGAACTTCGGTGGTGAGCCTACCAGTGCAGCTCAATATCTTCGATAACTTATTTTACTTGTATCAAGGTTACCTCGTACGATGGACGATGAAAGCGCAGAGATCGAATTGGCAAGCTTCATGGTCACTTTGAACTTCAGTTTATACGACTAACGTGAACCCATCTGAACGCAGCTTGAGCAGAACCTCAACAAGACTCACCAGATATCCCAACGGATGATATGTACGTGGAGATCTGACTCCGCGTCCGATTCCTAATAAACATCTGCATCGCTAGCAATCTTAACTAACTTCGATTCCCGTCTGGTCAAGTTGGAGAAGTCGATACTTCCGTTGTACGCCGCAACACAGAAACTCAACCATCGATCGCACAGTTTGTTTTCGCAGCCATATTTGAAGTGTTCGTCTCAGTGTTAAGAACAGACATCGATCGCGCACTTTTGAAGATTGATGAAGTCGCAAGTAGCCACGAGGGCATTGCTGAAGAGGAGGGTCTCATTCTACGCGGGTACGTATCCCCTTGCAATCCCGTTCCGGGGCTTTCGTATGAGCTTTCTCAAGTCCACAGGCTGGTCAACTGGAAATATATATCGATACACTTGCGCGGTTAAATGCAGCAATTGCGTTCAAATCATCCGATGAAGACTCTCGGGAGAAGGTGCGTTTCCTGGACCCTGCAACCTGGGTACCGAAGTAGGTTATCCACTTACGACCGCAGGCCCGCCTCGTCGAAACTGGTGTAAAGAAGCTAACGCAGTTATATACGAAAATTGTCGCTGAAGGATCATCGGGCTCACCTCCAATAGCGGGTCTTGATTTTATTCCAGCGACGTTTCCACCAGCGTTGCATGCCCATCTCAAGCCTCTCGTCGCGTTCTTGCGTAGCCTTCCATTGCCTTCGACGCATCCATCCCACCCTGCTGGTCAAGTCATTCTTGCCACCCTGAGGGAGGCGCAGCGTGGTTACGCGGACATGCGTGGAACATGGAATCGCAAATCCATAGAAACGCATGCCAAACGTGTCGTCGATCGCGCTGAAACGTTGGATGGTGTAATTGCAGGCAAAGAGTTGGGGACCTGGGTAGAAAATCTCCTTCGCATCGCAGATGTAAGTGGTTTTTTAGAGGCTGGTTTACGCTGATGGTGATGGGCGTAGATCGAATATAGTCTTCTTACCAGTCTTGCGCCTCTCACTATGCCTGCTATATTGGCATCTACGTACGATACACTCCTCAGCCCCCTTCTCACACTCTTCACAGATACGTTATCCTCCTTGACCGCGATCATCAAACGCTCTCTCCATAAATATACCTTCCATGCTCTTGCCACGTACGCTGCTCTTTCTGCTTCCCAGAGCCGCTGGGAAACCCTCATGATGAGACGAGGAGACGGACGAAGAGACACGAACGAATTGCGGGATGGACTGAACACCGTGAGAAGTGTGTGTCTGAGGACATTCCCCGAATTCTTGGCCGATCTGAAGTTGGCGGCGACGGGACCTGGCAAGGGCGGTGAACTTGGTGTGAGCCTGACTGATTTCACTGTCTCCGTAAGCGTTCTGAACCCTTTCTCGATATCCGAGTCTGTTTTGCTGACTAGTATCAGACCGTAAAATATCTGGACAGGATCCCAGAGGTACAAGATGCAGTTGGAGCAGCTCTTCTCGCACTGGGTGACGGGAACTGGAAGATGGGCGAGGGTAAGCAAGTAAAAGCCCAGAAGCCGCCGACAATCGAGGTGACCGAGAAGGTCGTCCTCCAACATTATACCTGTCTGTCCATTTTCCTGTCTTTGATTGGTTTTTTACCGACTCATTTGTGATATTTTTCTCCTTGAAAGTCGATATTGTGAATACGATGATAAGCAGTTTAACGACGCTATCCCGAACCCAACGTCGTGGCGCATTTGGGTCTATATTCTTACTCAACAACATCTCCTATCCCTACTCTCGCCTCGTGTTGAAACCGACGCATCCGGGGCTAACGGAGTTCGTCACGAAACCCACAGCAGATGCCCTCGCGTCAGCTTTCCGGACCGCGAAAGCGGGTTATTTCGATGCCAACTTTTCGCCTTTGATGCAGGCCCTGAGCGAAGATCGCGAAAAGGAAAAGGTGGGCAGCAGTGCGTGGAAGGCGGCCACCAAAGAGAAGTTCACGCGGTTTTATGATCTTTTGGAAGAGGTCGGGGATAGGCATCGGATCGCAAAAGTGTTAGAGGAAGAAGAGGACGGAAAGAAGGCAATCGCGGAGGAAGCTGTCAAACTGGTTGTGCCGAGTTTGCAGCGGTTTATTCAGAGACAAAGAGACAAAGAATTCAGTAAAAGTGAAGCTTTATATTTTGCCTTTTGTCGTGAAGTCAACTTAACACTGCTTTTCGTTTTGTTATAGACCCTCAAAAGTGTGGGTATATGCGGCTGATACGTTTTAAGATGCTGATATGGACACGTTTTGCCTCCCAGATATCAAGTCATCATCGGAAGAAGTGGAGACACAAATTCGCACTTTTTACAGATAATTTGTTTTTCATATGTACACCACATTCGCATCACATTCACAAATGCAACGAACCCTTCTTGGGACTGCGAGCGATGGGCCTTAAAAGCGATCAGTACAGCCACTAGGAAGTCGGTCAGTGCTTCAGCAATTAACATCGTCCATAACGCTGGACATAAGAAGTTGGGTTGCAGCTCAATCATCTCATGATCATCACAACATCTGGCGTAAGAGGTTCATTAGACTCACGAAGCTGAGATGCTTCTTCGAATCCCTCCTCTCCAGTCATGTCCTCTACCAATTCAAACTGTGGGAAGACGACGTCGCGGCGTGAATTAGTTCCATATCTCACCGATATCATCGGCGAGCGAACGATGATAACTAATGGGTTCAAGGAAACACGGGAAACATCTCGGGAAATTGACCCTGGATCCCGATTCCGACCATTGGCAAAATGATCTGAACATGAACCGAAATAAAACCGAACAGGAAATACGGGGGCCAACCTCCCTGGAAGGAGAACGAGAAGAGTGCAATTACAGCACGGGAAGCCTGAGTTAAAGGTGGAGCATCTCTCACGAAATGAGGTTTCCACGCTGACCTTGTCAATATGATAGAGATGAACCGAAATGAAACCGAGTGGGAGATACGGGGCCAACATGTTTGGAAAGAAACGAGAAGCATGCGTTTAAGTAAGTCAGGGGTGTCCAGAAAGAAAAGAAATCAAGGACGAAATGGAGCGCGGGATACCCGACGAAAGATGAATTCCAGATGAAAGTGGCATGAGAACCAGGTTCGAGGAGATACTGATACTCGGCTCGGATTTTTCACTGATTAATTGTCGCCATGAAAAATTACAAGATGGTGGTCGAGTAAACATTATAAGCCTCGTCGGCTCGTCGGCATCACCACTGTGCAGCGTCTTGCGATCTACAGAATATTCCCGCAAAAATAGCGATAAAATCAAAGTAATTCCGGCCCATGACGTTGTCGCTATCCAAACCATCGCGATAAACCGCGCCCATGCATGCAGCACTGCGTTACGAAGAGTAGCATCGTATTGGCTGAGAGTCGACGCTGATCCTGGATGAACACTTGGTTCACAGGGATCAAGTGGACGCGACTGGTATTATCATTGAGGGTGCCCGGGTTGCTACCTAGCCCAGCACGGTCGATGTTCGTAACCGTTGCGAGTATCTGTGGAAGAAAAGCGGCCAGCGTAGCCTGTCCGATAGCGAGCCCCACAGCACCGCACAGCGTCCTGGTCGACATTGTTATTTCTAGCGAGTTGGGGGTTAAGTCAGGAGTTCCTACCGAAGGAACATAAAGCCATTGGTCGCAGTAGCCATATCTTTCAGAGGCATCACAACCTGGGGTGCTACCAACAGGGTTTGGGATAAGAAGGCTATTCCAGTGGCTGCGACCAAAGGAAATCACTCCTGTTACGCGATTTCAGATATTGAACATAAATAAAACATGAGAAAACATACATGCGTGATCGAGCATGATCAGAATCGTACTTCCAAACCAAATGTCTGGACAGTTTCTCCCTACTTCGAGACAATAAATCCAGAGACGACGGCGAGACTAGAAGCCCCAAGTGTGTACGGAAGGAAGCATTCTGAGCACCAGGGATAAGAAACCCATAAGTGTAAGCTCAAAGAGAATATTCACTTGACTCCTGCACCGATAGCCAAGGGACCGAATACTACCAAACAACACTTCCGGCATGAAAACAGCGTTTTGAAAAATGCTATTATCAGAAGACAATCGGCAGTACGGGTCTTGGTTATTCTGTCAGAATAGTGGGTAACGTGTAAATTGGAACTTACCTACCTTGAATAAACGAGCCAGAAGGATAGAGGCACGTTTCACGGTTGCTTCGTGGACACCGCCAACGAGAAATGGAACCCTTCCCGGAACCAGCGAAATGACCGTCGTGCGTTCAGACCCTTTTCGGAGGTCAGTTTCCTTCAACAAAGCTGAAGCCAATGAGGAGAATAGCGATCCCTGACTCGGAGACATGGAGGAAGCAAAATAGCACTGTGGCTGCAAGACCACCTACTAGTAGTATCGGCCTGAAATTTAGCAGTCAGATTTAAGTAACCAGCTCAAACCTTACTCGTGTAGAAGTACGGACAAGTTAATAAAAGAAACACCATCTCCATGAACAACCTCGGGGAGATGTACCCAGCACTCAATCCACTGTGGTCCGCCGGGACACGCACTAGGCGAGACACTTTCCTTTATCCTACCATCGGTGCTTCGAGCGCTGTCATTGAACCGTCCTTTTCTGGCGTATCGTTTCGGTTTCCAAATAGGAGCAAAATAGGAAGCTATGTCAACGATTTTGATCCTTGAAGCTTGACGGATCATCCCGGGTATAACTGTGGCAAATGACATGGACATCCCACCGTCAGCACTTTAGTTATTCGTGGAACTTTTCAGACCACTCAGGCTCGTGTTGAAATTTTGGACATCAAGGCTATATGTCTTCGAACACAAGGACGGGCCCGGCTTTGCATGTTTCAATTCCACCCACCGTATTACCGTTCGGTGGGCCGTAGCCTAGGCTCCGCACGGGTAACACCGCGGGTCGGAAAGCCAACACCATACCCGTACCTGCGAACACCGCACCCGCAGCAACGAATAGACCCGTCATCCTGACGGTGTCTCGCGGTGTATGGTGCACGTGTATGGCGGTATGTTCCAGACACCGCAGCGTCTCCGGCACTCTGCATTCGAACGTTTCAAGAAAAGACGGAGGTACTCATCCAGTTCGGAAGTGGTTGTGTCTGAAGTGTTACCAAGAGCATAATCACTAAAGTCGTCGTCCTTTAGTGTCTAAATATTAGCGGGACGATGTGCTTTCCATTCGGAATTCCATGCATCACGTCAATCTCCGCGTGACCCTCTGGGACATCCGATGCTGGTGGCACACCAGCCTGGTTTCTCATACGTTTCAGTGAATTCCGAGCAAACCAATGGAATGGATCATGTGAGACTCGTTGACTTAAAACAAGAGATATTAATAAGTACCTGAAGAAGCTTCCCGATTCGTTGAAACTCAAGGCTAGCGCCGAGATGATTCTTTCCGATTCTTTCGAGTGAGTGTGTCAGATGACGGGATACTGAGATGCGGTGGTGATCGAATAAGGTCTCCGTGTAGGATATCAACACTCCGACCGACCATCCTGAGGACCAGGTCCTAGTAGAAAGACTCCAACCCGCAGAACACCGTGTACTCGCGGGTACGACGCCTCGACATCGTACCCGTACCCGCAATACCCGTCGACGAAAAACCCGGTGATTCGTGCGGAACCCTAGCGGTCCGTCTTGATCGCGAGTTTTACCTCATTTACCGCTCTCCTTACATCCTTGCAATTACAATTCCTCGGTGCTTGGACTCCGATATCACCCATTTTCGCGTATAAGTACGGTGCAGGAAGTTTGCAACGCCTCGAGTTTGAGGGTTCCCCCGCCACTAGCGATGAAGTTCCTTTCCTTTCTTTCGCTGCTTCTCTCAGCCAAGGTCTCTTTAACATCCGTCGTTGAGCCCGCCGCACGTCAGGCGACCGCGGAATCCAGTGCAACCTCAATTCCTGTGCCTACCACTGCATACCCCACTGTCCCGGCGCCTGGCCCCACTGTCACTCTCTCGCCTGTCGGGTCCATCCCAGAAGACTTTTCGTCTCAAGGATTGGAGGACCTATGGAGTCTAGTGTGTAACTTGTGCTGTTAAGTGTTCTCCCTGTCATCAGTCTCGTAGGTGGGTCCTGTCGAGCCGCCACCGTTCACGACAACGCGTGAGCCATCTCTGCCGATTCCGGTTCCCTCTGCGCCGCCCCCACTCTATCCTACTTGGTTTGCACCACAGCCATCTTCAATATTCCCAAACCTTTCGCTGCCGGAAGGTTTTATTTTTGGTGTCGCCACGAGTGCGTACCAAGTCGAGGGTGCCGTCAAAATGGATGGCAAGGGACCTTCGACGTGGGACTGGGCAAGTAGACAACCAAACTTTGTCCAAGACAATACTACTGGTGGGTGATTGCTACATTTCGTCGTCCGTAAGCTCAATTCAGTATCTCGCCTGGCAGCTGATATCGCAGATTTATTTTACTACCTTTACAAAGAAGATGCAGCACGTGCTGCTGCTATCGGCGTTACTGCGCATTCATTCTCGTAAGAATCTCATTCGACCAACACGATCTACACACGATCTATGTGACTGACCGTGTACAGTATTGCCTGGACCCGTATCTATCCTTTCGGAGTGGCTGGATCACCCCTGAATCAACTAGGAATTGATCATTATTCGGACCGTTCGTGCTTGTCAGTCACGTTGATATAATCAACTCACTGCCATTACTTTAGTTATCGATTACCACTGGTCAGTCGGCGTCGAGCCTGTTGTAACCCTTTGTAAGCCAAACATATTCACCGATCATTCGCTCGATAAAGCTCACGTCTATCCATAGATCATTGGGACACCCCTCTAGCGCTAAATGCGTACTACGGAGGGTTCACATCCCCTCGGATTGTGGATGACTTTATCAAGTACGTGTTGTATACCTGGAATGTAAAACATGTTTGTGAACCGTTCGATGTATCAGCTATGCGAAAACTGTTTTCCAAGCATACAACGGACGTGTAAAGAGATGGATCACTTTCAACGAACCGAGCGTGTCCTGCAGGTTTGTAGCGCAATACCCGTTCAGTGCGTATACATACGTTACTTGACAATGCATCACGCTAACTCAGCGTAGATGTTTCTTTAGCTCCTGGTGTCAACTCCTCGACGGCGCCGTATCAGTGCGCATATTATCTCTGTGCGTATTTGGAGAGTAGGGACTTAGGTAGACTAACTATCTACAGTGAAGGCCCACGCGGGTGCCGTCAAAGCCTTCCGTGAAATGGGCATCGAAGGAGAAATAGCCTACAAAAACAATGATTGGATGTATGTTCCTACCAGTATCCACGTCAAGTGTCCAACACTCATTCGCGTACACAAGTGGACACCCTTGGCGGGCGAACAACACGGAGGACACGGAGGCTGTCGAACGCCACGCTGCCTTTGGAATCGGAACGTTCGCCAACCCAGTCTACGTGAATGGGGATTGGCCTCAAATCATGAAGGATACCCTCCCAGAGAGCTACTTGCCGAGGTTTACCGAAGAGGAGATGGCTGACCTGAAAGGTGTGTGAATCATCCATGCGAGCTCCGAGCTCCCTCATGAGTGTATGTCGCCTCGATGATGTACACTCCCATCAGGCTCAGCGGACTTTTTTGCCATTGACGCGTATTCCTCCCAATACGTTGCCGCCCCGCCGTCTGGTATCGCCACTTGCCAGGCCAATATGTCCGATCCCGCCTGGCCCGCCTGCAACACGGGTATGCTGTACGACTACAATGCAGGATGGTCCGTCGGACCAAACTCAGATCCTGCCAGTACGACGTGGCTCCAGGCCACGCCGCAAATGTTGAGAGGCTACCTCCGTGGCATCGCAGAGCGGTGGCCAAGCCCCAAGATGGTATGTTCCTCTGCCGTCCTGGAACCCGTGGTATACCGATTGACCCGATTCACGAACGAGCATAGTACATTTCCGAGTTTGGCTTTGACGAACCGTTTGAGAGCCTGCGCACGGCGATGTACCAGATCACGGAGGACTGTTTTACCACGGGTACGTCGCCCACTTGCGTGTGTGCATCCAGATAGGCTTGTCGATGGTGTCATATCGCAGACTATTTCATGACTAACCTCGGAGAGGCGCTTTTGGCCATCCACGAAGACGGTATTCCCCTCATGGGCACTTTCTCATGGGGTACGCGTCGCCGTCGTCGTTCCGTTCACTTGAGGTGCTGACAATGGTTCGACGCAGCTTTGATGGACAATGTGGAGTGGAGCTCTGGCATCGAGCCCAAGTACGGACGTGTTGCCAGTTCGACGAGACGCGATTCGACTCACCTCCGATTGCCTAGGTTCGGAATACAACATGTCAACTATACGACGCTGGAGAGGACCTATAAGCGGTCTGCTTATGCGCTTTGTATGTTCATCTCTCTTGGGGTGGCTGTGTGAAATTCTGACCGCTGGGCGATTGCAAATAGCGGAATTCTATGCTTCGCATGGAATTGCGAACGCGAATGCGACAAAAATATGAAAAGCAATGTAAAATGGAGTCCCACCCACGTAGATATGCGGGTGTGAATGACTTTGACTTTGACTTTGATCATCATCGAGCCAGCCTTGTTCTATCGAGACGGACATGTATATTCTGTTGCTGGTAACCGCAAATCGTACAAAACCGTCAAGCGGACGAAATAACCTACAAATACTACAACAAAGCGAGATTGTACACTAATAGCATCACGACGCCCAACGATTCAAACATGATGTACCCGTATCGTATCTCATTAGTAAAGTGCCACGTCGGGCACCGATCAACGCACCCTCTTTGCCTGATCGTGTTTTAAATTGCGTCTTCAAAAGGGGTGGGTAGGTCGTTCGAAACCGAGGGCGATCTAGTATATCCCGTGAATCCAACCCTCCAGAACCTCATCTATCTCTTGCGTTTGCTCTTATTGCTCGTTATCGAAGGCGTCACAGAGGCCGTCGTACCCCCTTGGGGTTCCTGTGGCGCATACGCGTGTACGTCGTCCAGGACGACCTCCGACTTGCGCTTTCGTCCCCGTGCCCCAGTCCCAGTCCCAGTCCCGGACCCCGAAGCCACGCCAGTTTCAAGCGGGACCTTGAACGCATGCATGCCATGCAACGGAGGCATCCCACCCCCGTCCTGCAACGCCACATCCAAAAACGCATGCAGCTGCTCCGACGACGCGCTCCCAATCTTGGAGGAATCCGACGCTTTGGGCACAACCGACGGGTCAAGTCTCTCCGCCAACTTCTCCAGATCGCCGTCTTCCTCACTGGCACGCGGCATGTCCATCAGGAACGAGTCAAAGTCAAAGTCTTGCCCGGGACCGATATTGACGGGTGGGAACATGTCCACGTCGCTTGGAGGTGGTGGTGGCGCGGACGCGCCTCCCCCGCCTCCCCCGCCAGGGGGCGTTTCAGCGGGAGGTATACTCGAATCGAGCGACGTAGGGTCGATGCCCAAACTCTGGATAAGTGATTGTATGCTCGTTTGCAGCTCGTCAACATCATTGTTGATCTCCGTTGTACTTTTGTATGACTTTTGAAGTCGATCGTCTTGCTGTTGGAGTGCATAGGGATCCGGATCTGATGGGGCACCCAGAAGCGAAAGCGTGAACGGTGATAACGCGTTGGCGGGTGTGTAATCAAACGTCTGAGGTAATCGCCCTGGCCCTGTGGCATTTGGTTGAGCGTTTCCAGTGCCTTGATTGATGCCAAGAGTGTGCTGCTGAGGATTGTTGTTATATGGGGATGGGGCGATAAGATGTTGCGGGTGGTATGGTTGACCTGCTGGTGGTAATACCTCGGGACCAATGGACTGAGAAGCAAGTGCCGCGAGGAGTTTTTGCATTTGTGTTGGTGAGTTGAGGACAGAAGTGAGCGCTGTTTGTACAATGTGGTCATTATTCGTTTGTGTGGGTGTAGGTGGCGTAACCGTAGAGCTCGAGAGCGGCGTGCTACTCGTCGCGTTTGGTGGCGGGGCACTAGCCGCTAGCCGCGCTTCTTGTGTGGGGGGGCGACGCGGCTCCGTGGGTGTCGGGGCGTCGGGGAGGTTAGATTCCACAGAAGCAAATCTGCTTATGAACGGCTCCGAAGGCGCAACAGATGGTGGATCCATTGACCCAAAGAGATCTAAATTTTGCGATTATTAGCACCGTAAAAAAGTGATCAACCGAGGAGACGCACCCGCCGAATTCGTCGACCGTGCACTTTCCAGGCTCGACCTCGAGTCCTCTTCCGATGGTTCCAACTTTTCTCCAACCCGTCCATCTGCAATCATCAGTCTCTGAGGCTTCCTCGACACGGCAGCGTGTGGCACATCCTCGTCTTTTCTGATCCGTTCATCCCCATGCCCAAACACGCTCGCCAAAAACTTGAGAATCCGGTTGATCGTATCCTGGTGCTTCTTATGCCTCTCCCTCGCCGTCATCGCCTCCTGCCAAAGATGCTGATTCGAACTCCTTAGCTCGTTCAAGTCGGCAGAGATGGCCGCCTGATGCCGCTTAATCACCTGTATCCCATTCACAATCGAGTTGATGTCCAACATCTGATTCGCAGACAAGTTCCCCACCGCACCACCCCCCGCCACGTCCTTCCCTGCAGCTGGCGTGGCGTGCGCGTCGTCACCAGTCGTCGCCGCCTGCTTCTTGCGCTGTATGAGACACAGCAAGTCTGGTTGACCGTGTAAAAAGTGTGGGTGTTCAAAGTTCCAAAACTCTGTGTTTGAGTCGGCACGGAGGACACCTTGTTGGAGATGAGGGATCTTGTGGAAACCATACATATTGAGTTGGCGGACGAAAGAGCTAAAGTTCTTGTGCTTGAACCAACGTCCGAGGACTTCACTCGCGAATCGCTCCTGGTCGAGAACTGGGATAATAAAGGGGTAACATGGACAGTTAGCAGGCAGATTGGCGCGTAAGGGGTGACACAAGTGCCCACCAAAGAAGGAGTCGCCTGTATCAGACCATCTTATGAGATCTTGGTCGGCGGGGTCATTGACCATCCTATCGAGTACCAAACGAATGGATGGATGAGCAAGTCACGAACCTCTTGATAAAGATTAGATCAGTGGCATAGACGTACTCATATAGTTTCTGAAGGAAAGCAGGCACGAATTGTTTGGCTGGTCTGTTCAAGTGGGACGAGCTGCCTCTAGCTGCCACTGTAAGTGACATTTGTTGGTCGGTGGGACCGGCCATCGTCGTTGTCGTTGTCGTTGTCGACGTTGATGTTCAAGAGGAGTTTGACGTGGAGAACACAGCACGTCTAAGAGGTAAAGTAAGCAACCAAACGTAGAAATAATTCATTCCTTTTACAAACCCTAACCCTATTTAGCCCCATTAATTGCGTCATTTCACAATGCACTCTCCGAGTCTTTAAAATGAAGAGTTCAATGCAGCGAAGTACAGTAAGAATACACCAAACCATGCGGCCAATATCCCCACTCATTCAGTACATCCTACCATCTCCATCTTCGTCGCGATCTCCTCCTTCAACATCATGATCCGACTATCCAGCCTCGACGATAGATCCATCTCTCCCGTGCAAGATCGACTCGCCTCCGCCAACATCTCCCTGGCAATCTTGAACGTCTGGCGCCACTGCGTCATCCCTTTCTGTTCCCCACTTTCCACTTTCTCGGACTTGGATCCCCGCTCCGCAGCTTGCCGCTCGCCTTCCTTCATCTCCAGTACTGCGAGTTCGAAATAGGCCGTTGCAGTCACCCAGGTACTGATGTCGACGTCTGCGCCATGCTTCAACGCGTCGTTCAGTAGTGTTCGTGCAGTTGCGTAGTCCCCTCTCGTGCGGTGAACGATACCGAGGATCAGCGACCGAATGGCTAGCTCGTCAGGCGTGTCGAGATCGAGCACCGTATCTTCTGACGAGGACTGGGTGTATTTACCCTCCATTCCAACGGGAGGCGTCAATGCACTAAGCTCTTCAATGTGTGCTAGCGCGGTAGCTTCGTCAACATGAGCGTGCGTGTTCCAGACTGTTAGACCCCGGTTAGAGTGTCATCTAGCACATCAAATTCTTCAACTTAACAGATGGCAAATTCTGGGAATTCAAACTCAAGAGGACATTTCGGAAACAAGAAGGTAAAAGATACGCACCCTCCGCCGGACTTATTCTGATTGCTTCCACATAACGCTCAGGGTCACCGCCCAGTCGGATTTGTTTTCTCTTGTAAAATTCCACTTCGAGACAATCCATTGAATCCCAAGTTGGAATTTGAGAATATCAAGACATACACTTCTTCTTGATGAAACCCTCCGTCGGCATCATCCTTCGCCGAGTGTTGATGCTGTCAGGAATCTTTTCGAGTAAACTCTGTGCCTCGTCCAACCTGCCGATGGATACGTAGCACCCTAAGAGGAATAATTCGAAACTGACGAATTCACCATTCAGCAGAAACTGACCTGCAGCGATAAAGAGGTATGTAGCGTGACTCCTGGCAGAGTTGACGCATTCAGGACATACTCAAACCAATTGCAATCGAATGTTAAGACAACCCACCAGGTATTCATTTGCATCAGCTCCAAAAAGACCTCTGCGCATTCTTCGTATCGTCTGAAGCCAAGTAACGTCCATGCAAGCTCAAAGGCAAGCTACGTGACCAAGTGAGGCGTGAACTATTCATTTCAAAATGAAAGCTCAGAAATCGCATACCAATGCATCCGCTTGAGGAAAGGTTTCTGGCCTGTCGGGTGCTAGACCCTCTTTCAAGGTTTCAATCGCACCTTCGGCATTCTTCGTCATGCGCTGGATTTTTGCCTAATGTACACTCGATTGATCGTGGCCACCCAATGCGGAACGAGACACTTACTTTGTTTAATATCCACAAGGTACCCCGGGGGTAGCGGGCAGAGACTCTGCAGCCCCCTTAAAGGTGGATTACAAATAGAAAGAGATATCACATACTTGTTCACGATCCCTTTGTACTGCCTCACAATATGTTCTTCGTCTGCTTGGTATCCGGCCATCAGTAATATGACGCCATAGTACGTCATAAGAACCAGCCTTGAATTCAAAAGGAAAATACAGTTCAGTTACGGATCCAGAAAGCATAGCAGTAGGCAATAAACACCGAAGAACGTACCCTGAAAATGCGGCATGCACGTCGGATCGTGCGGCAGACACGGCCAATGCTCGGAGAGCGAGTTGGCGGTCATGTTGGTACCCTAGAAACCCTACCACAACCCTGAGGTACACATGTGATGCCGTCAAGACTCCTATTCTAGAAGGGTATCCCTTACCTGGCCCTAGCAGGAAGAAGTGATAGCACGAGGTTGAACAGCCCATAACCTCGATGAAACAACGCATTGAGTAAAGTGAAAACGAAAGGTAGATCGTGACTGGGCAGCTCACCAAAGGCAGCGCCCGACAGGATCAACTCCTCGATCTCGTCGTTGGATGGATTGGTCTTGGTGCCAGGCATGGGAGGAGGAGAGGTTGGAGAAGTAAACCCCCATCGTGCTAGGAACCCTGAGGGACGTGATTGTACAGAAATCTGTGCTACAGATGCTTTGACGTTGTATATCGACCCCTGACGAGACGACATAGGGGTCTGTCCAGGCGTGGCATACTCGTCTAGTCCGTTTGGGTATAATGTCTTGAACAATCTGGAATGGCTGTGTCAGAAAGGACTAGTGGCCAGTACTGCATTGAACATACTTGGTGAATTTTGAATGTGCACTAGCATATACATACATGTCAACCCACGACGGAATAAGAAGAGGGGATATGGAAGGCTTGCCTGTTGAACTCATATCTGTAAATGTTTCAGGAACATAGCGGCCTGAGGAATAGCGGATAACTGACAGACATTGCAGGTACCCCTTGTACGACTCGCTGCAAACGACAAAACATGGTATCAGCGATGAGTCGCAAATTCCAAATATACTGCACACCTCAATGCATGTGTCAATCCCAACAAAAGGACTGCGTCGGTGTGGAGAACCTCCCACTCAATACCAGGGGTGAACCTATGGGAAGGTTTATACGATTTAGCCAGTTTCATGAACCTCTTAGACCCCGCCTGGGAAGCCTCGAGACATTGTGTGGCATCGTCCATGAGCTCGGGCTAACAGCGGAGAATTGAAAACCAGCGTTAACATGGAGGCCGGATAAATCATACCTCCATTCCAAGTGCGGCTTTTAGAAACGCACACACGCCAAGTCCGATGAGGTGGAAAGGAGAGTCGCGGTAGCTGTCGTCGCCGAAGAGGTCGACGGCACCGAACAAGTCATTGGCAAAGAGGAGGTCAAAACCTTTGGTGGCTGCACGGAGACCCTCTGCGGGATCTACTTGGACGGCCATACTGGTAGGTGGTGGTTGTGTTCAATGGCTCTGTGCCCGTATTTAGACTGATACATATAGGGATCGTGGCTGGATCCGTCCACGGCGACTCCACGCCTTTGCTAGGCTGTGCGTGTGCCAGCTCACCGCGTCATCGTATGTCGTCCGGCGACTAGATTATGTCCCAGTTTAAAGTGGACATTTAGAATGCCTCGCTTAGGCTACTAATGCAGCCGTGGAAGCGACCCTTACTACATAGTAGCTATTAAAGTAGCACAAATCACGGTATTTTCCTGGCAACTCTAAATTCCATGTCCTCAGCCTGCTTGAGGAGACTCGACTCGGATATACTGGACATAGTCCTTGTTCGATCCCGTCCAGCGGAGGATTTTGAGGTGAGATGAGCAGACCACTGTGTTGTGCGCGACCGAACGTACTCTAGCGCTACGCACTGATTAGTAATACGGTAGGATCGATTTTGTACCGCTACCGCCACCTCACGTCTCCGGTTCCCGCAACACACTGTACAGGGGACTGAACGACTCGGAGGCAACGTGCATTCCTATCTAGTCTAGGTACTACGTCAACATAGAAAAGCGGTGTTCCATGCGGTATCATGTAGATGGTGCTTCGCAACTTGAATACTCTTAACGATTGCGTGACGCGCAGGACAATATTCACTGAAAAACTCGGTAGCTCCCCGTTTAGTTGCTTTGGTATGAAACACAACGTGTACTGTACAAGCTTACGATGATTTCGGAGTCGGGGACATCAAGAACATCGATCATTACATACACAGGACCTCGCATTCGCATCGAAGAGAAATTTTCTATTTTCCTGCTGGGCCGGCCAACTTTGATCTAAACTTCTGTCGACTTGCGACTGCTCGACTCGACTCTTCCTTTCGCAGTGTCATTCTGGACGGCTGGATGATGATGTCAGAGTTGAGATGATCGGATGAATGGTCGCAAAATCAAGTAGAGAAGGTGTTTCAAAGAGTCGAAGAGAAATACTTCAACCTTCCGGAAAGCCTCTAGGGTCCTCTCGTTTTCGAGACTGCAGGCCATGCCTCCGCCCTTATTACGTCTTTCGCTCTGATGCCAAGCAAGGCGTTGGAATTTTGCTACGACATGACACGATCATGCCATCTCTACGTCTTCGTCCTCTTCATCATCACTAACCTCTTCCCACTCCTCATCATTCTCATCTTCTTCCGCTGGAGACGGTTGGATGCCAAGTGCATCCATAGTCCCGATGAGCTCCCTGACGTGATCAAGTAATGGTATGTCTGGGTGTTCTTGTGATATGTGTAGCTACAAGAAATCAAGAGATGTTAGCCTATCAGCAATAAGCAGGTAAAAACAGCCAAGACAGACCGTTTGACAGGTTTCCAAACAGTCGCGAGCATCCCTCGCCATGTCCTGCCACTCCAGCTGTTGGCTCTCCTCACCAAGTCCGACGCCGGCAGAGACATCCCCTTCTTTTCGGCGCTCAGCCAGTAACCACCAGGCCCAACCCATGAGGTACCACCCTTCGATATTCGTATCGTCGGCAGCAACGACACCCTCGAGAAGAGACAGCGCGTCTGGGTAAGCAACGCACTCCAAGAGCAGCTTTGCACGCGTGATCCGAGTCTGTATGGGTAACGCATTCAACAAAAAGAGCGCATGAGACTGTGGATCGGCAGGGGTATCAGTTGATTCTTGTGTCGGAGGGGGCGGGAAGGTGCGGAGCGCCAGTAGGGCTTCTTCTGATTTTTCCTGCGACAGACGTACGCTGGCGAGTGTCTGGAGTGTTTCCAGGTTTTGAGGGTCAATTTTGAGGGCCTGGGAGAGGAGGGAATCGCACGTGTTCGAGGCGGCTGGGTTGACGCTGGGGACCACGTCAAAGATTGCCGCTCAATAGAAATAGTGAGACTTACCATAGGTCGTATTCCGGATCCATCCAAATTTCTACCATGCCAAGATAAGCTCTGACGAGGTTTCCCTTGATCTCGGCGTCATCTTCCTCGGATATACTGTTAGAGGAGGGTGATTTTCCTTTGAGTTGAGTCTGAAGGAGATCGATCGCGGATTGGTAGTGGGCGAGGGCAGCATACGGGTCGTCATCGGCCAGTTGTGCGAGGTAGAGATATGCAGAAGCGGGTGGAGGTGACGGGGCATTTGGATGAGGAGGAACGAGAGTAACGAAGATCTAGGGATATCAGTGGAGCGCAGTGAGCATCGCAAAAGATCAAGGTACCTGCTTTGCACCGTCGACGTCGCCCGTTTCCAAAAGAACTATGGCGAGCATTTCTTTTGCCTGGTTATTTTCCGCGGTAGTAGCATCCTCCCTGACAAGCACGCGTTCTGTGAATTTGCGGGCGAGGGAGTAATCACACTGCACGATGAGGTCCTGCGCCTTGGCGAGTAGCGACGAGATGGGCGGCAACGACGAGGTAGTCGCTGTTGTGGATGAGGTGCGAGCGACCTTCTTTTGTTTGGTCCTAGCGCGACCCATGGAGAGGCTGGGTTTGTCTGGTCGGTAAACTTCAGCGGTCCGACAAATGCAATGTACCAGATCAGGTAAATCCTCCGTATATGTGTATGAGTACAACAACAAATACTACACAAGGTACACAGTAAATCCACTTCTCATCGACAGACACGCCTTTAGATGCGAGACCCGTATACATCTTTGGGCTCAACACCAGCCTGACCCTTGCGTGCATTCGCTTGCGCCCATCTGAACGGATGATCAGTAGACGTGAAGTAAATTGAACAGAAACATACTTTTTGATTCGAATGCTCTCGATTTGGATGAACCCGGTAGTGTCTGTCGGCTCGAATCCACCAAGTTCATCCATGGACGACTGATGTTCGTCGTATAGACCCTTATTATAAGCATGTCAGACACAAACTCGTATTGCAGAACGATGCGTGCAATCACCTCATCCGAGTACCGTCCTTCGATGATAACATTCCCTTTAAACAACTTGACACGGACGACTCCATTGACAGTGCGCTGACTCGCCGGAATAGCACTCGTTACGAATTCACGCTCTGGCGTGAAGAAGTGGCCGTTGTAAAAAATGCGACCGAGTTCGATCGTGATGAACTGGTCACGCAGCGCGCGGACGTTACGATCGAGGGTGAGTCCCTCAAGATCCATGTGTGCCACGCGGAGGATCGTCGCACCGGGAGACTCGTAGCAACCGCGAGATTTGACACCGATGAAGCGATTTTCGACGATGTCAATTCGTCCGATACCATGTTTCCTCGCGAGGGCGTTGAGCTCGAGAAAGATGTCGACGGCGTCTGTGAACGTCTTGTCTGCATAGGTGACTTTGACAGGGAGACCCCCCTTGAACTCGATGGCGATGTGGTCGGGTGCATCGGGCGCGCGTTCGATGGATTGGGTGAGTTTCCACATGTCTGAGGGAGGGGTTGTGTTGGGGTCCTCGAGGATTCCAGCTTCGTAAGAAATGTGGAAGAGATTTTCATCGGTAGACCAGGGCTTAGCGGCGGTTTGCTGAACAGGGATGTTCTTTTCGGCAGCGTATGCAAGAAGAGCTTGACGGCCGGGGAAGCGGTTGTAGAACTCTGATGGGTCAGTAAGTGGTGCGTAAAATCGAGATCAACGTGAAGAAATGTACCAGGGAGACGCCATGGGGCAACAACTTTGATGTCTGGTTTGAGACCATAAAAAGCAAGCTCGAAACGGACCTGGTCATTTCCTTTTCCGGTACAACCATGTGAGACGTAGCTGCACGACAACACGGTGAGGAAGCGAATAATGGCGTTTTGTAGCTACTTACTCGCATCCTTCCCTCTCTGCGGTGGCAATCATACCACGCGCGATGACTGGGCGGGCGAGGGAGGTCCCGAGGAGGTACACATTCTATGTGAACTGTGCTTCAGATTAGGATAGGAGAAAAAGGGGGACGCGAACCTCGTAGATGCAATTGGCTTGGACGGCAGGATAGATCAATTCGGTAACAAATTCACGCCTCAGATCCTTTTTCCGCTCGTATCAGCGCGATGGTGATGTTTGGGACATCCAATATGCAATACCTCGACGAAGAACTTTTTCGCCCCAGACATCAAGGCTTTCTTCTCTGCAGCGGGAAAGTCCTGCGTAGGGTGGATATGAGTACATTTATATGATTTAGTGATCGACACTTGCCTCCTCTTGGCCAACGTCTGCCATGAAGGCGTAGACTTCATATCCCTGCTCGACTAGCCAAGCGAGGATGCAAGAGGTATCTAAACGATGCGGTGGTGAACAGGGACAGATGGACGAATCACGAGGTGTGCGCACCGAGACCACCCGAATACGCCAACAAAACACGACCTGATTTCGTGGATTCAGATGCCATGTTTGCAAGGAAAGAGGAGAAGATGAAGAGGGAAGCGAGTACAGATGCGACGATCAGTCAATCGGGGTTGCAAGTCAGATCGATTCACGTCTCCGTGACAAAATCGGACCTGTTTCGGGCCTTTTGTTCGGATCACCTTTCTATTACAATCTATGGATGTGCACGTGGCTCCTAATCACCACTAGTGCTGCGAGTTGGTATGCTACCATATGTGTATCTTGCGCGATCTGTGCTTTTATTATTATCATCGTACGTATACGTTTGGATCTGATCGAACTTGCCATGGGGTCACGCTAGTCAAAGTCTAACTTAGGACCAACCATTGAAACAAAAAAGGTCATGACCACCTCGTCATCGCCGTTCATCCCGTCGTTGCACTTCAACGCACTGGACCTTAATAGACTCATTAATCGTCTTCCAGTGTGGTTATTACCTTTCCTGGAAATTCATTCCACCCAAAGCCGTGTGGATTAGAGACTGGCAGACGATATCCATTCGAAATCTTGCATATGGGGTCCATTTGCGGTTTCAAATGGCCTGGCGGTAACTTGAAATAGTCGTTTGTAAGACTAATCGTGGGAATGCACAGCCAGGTAACAGTTTCCCTACGCCGTCGATAAGTACCACCTCGGTGCTGCGATGACGATACGACAGATCACGACAGCATCCCTGAAACAACTCAAAAACACTGTCATTGGTAACCCATCTGCGAAACTCGCCCTTTCTCGCGATACCGCCTTCATTCATTCGTGCGTTCTCATCCCTGCACTCATTAACTCCATTCACGTCCCGCTCAAGCCTTGTTGACTGCCTCAACCATCCACCTACGTCTGGGGAACCACAAGGCTCACATGATGACATTCGTGTCGAGGCAGCCCATGTCATATCTTCGATCTCTTACGGTAAGCACAACGTCTAGTCCCACAGACTTGATTCCATCCCTTCCGATAGGTTCCGAGGCTGCACTTGCAAGTTTGCTTCGTGCAAATGTACTGCAATCCCTCGTTCGTGCCTTGTCTAGTTGGCAGGTTCTCGCAATCTCTCTCAAATCCGCGTTAGCGCGTGCCTTGCGTGTGTTCGCCAGTGCAATCATTGAAGTAACTGGGCCTACCCTTGGTCCAATCCGCATATATTCAGCCCAATTTCGAGCTGAGGCAAAGATTGCGCTCAACTATCTTTTCGAGGTTCGATTTAGTCCCTGCTGCACATATGCATATAGGCAGCTTTTATCATCTAGTTCGATAGCTTGGATGTGTTCCTCCCTCTTTTGGCCGATTTGTCAACGCAGACTTCGATTGAGATTGCGCAACTCATCGGAGCTGCAGTTCGCACAGAGGTTCACAGAAATGCTGTCATTGAATGGCTCCCACGCGTGGAGCGCCAGCGAGAAGTCAAGAGTAGGCGCGGTTGGGAGAGAACCGGCGTAGTGCATATGACTACCCGACATGGTGCTTGGGCCATTCGGACCCTGACTGCCAAGATACAGAAAAGGGATTCCAAGGCATGCACTTTGTCCGTGTTCTACTGTCCGTGTACTGATATTATAACGGGATTAGATACAAGATGCAGCATTATGTGCACTTGCAGCACTCGCTCTGGACAATCCCCCCGTCGCTACTGTGTTGGCAAGGGTATCCCCTGACGGTAGTAAGCAAACGGACAGCCTACATGCACCTAACATTCACTCGGTGGTAGCTATGCCTCCTCTCGTTTTGGTTCTTTCCTTAACCAAGAGTCGCGTCACGGATGTCCAACTCGCAGCATCACTATGGTGGGTCCTTCGAGATTCTTCATCCATTTTACTTAATCGTCAATACCAGCGTTACAAACATCATCCGAGCGCAAGCCAACAACCACCCAGGAGCCGTGGACCATGCAGCTGCGCTAACTGTTATTCGGGTGCTCAATCGTATCCTGATTTCGCCTTCCGAGTCCGCCCAAAACCAAACTAAAGCTTGTCACGCGCTTTGTTTGTACCACGCCTCTGTTATTACTAAAGGGGTTGACATTTTTGGCAGTGTTACTGGTTAGAGACGAAAAAGATATTTGTCTTGAAGTATATGATCGTGGAGTCCTGGCAAATGTCGCGACCCTTGTCAAATCGATCACACCCACTGGGGAGCCTTCTGATTGGGACATCGACGAGTCTGAGAGTAACGTTATCCTTCGAGAGGTCTGCCCGTTCCCCCTATCTCCGTTTCCATCGTTCATCTCCACTATCCCTATTCGCCACATTAGGCAGCGCTCATGACGATAGCCTCTATTGCACTCTTTGACAGAGTCATTAAACGGGATTTAGCTGACAACATTCAATTGATACCCCTAATTCGAGCATGCCTTTCGCACAAAAGCGTAGGGGTGCGCGTGGGTGCTTGTCAGTGCATACGAGCACTCAGCCGTGATGCCGCGATAATACGAACAAACCTCACTGATAGCGGAGCTGGACTAGCTCTGTACCAAGTATTTAAAAAGGAGGACGAAGACCTCAGAGTCATCTCTGCCGCGCTGGCTGTGGTGTGTAATCTCGTAAACGATTTTTCCCCTCTAAGACCGGTAGGTGCTACGGTTCGAGTCCGTGGGTGTCTACTTAGGAAAGCAATTGACAAGGTTATGATCGCGGATGGCCTCCTTCCGCGGTTGACGAAACTGTTCAAAATCGAGGATCAAGGGATTCGGGTGAATGTCCTATGGGCACTGAAGAATTTGATATGCAAAAGCAGCCTTTCCACGAAACGGGGGGTTATGACGCAACTCGGATGGAACCACCTCGCCGAGTAAGTGACTTGGATCTTGTCTTGAATCCTTTCCCTGACAGAGACTCTGTGTCCATGACAGACTCGTAAACGATGTAGACCCTCAGATCCAAGAACAAGCATTCTGCATTCTTCGGAACCTCGCAGAAGATGAAGAAGGCATTCTTCTCGCTTTCAGCTCACTGGGGGAGGACCTCGTCGCGAATTGCATTTCCGTTGGCCTCGACTCCCCCAGCGAACTCGTCACGCGCGAGGTACGTCCTCCAAGCGTCCACCCTCCACGCTCACTCCCCCTCTCCACAGACCGCCTACTTTCTCGGAAACTTGTCCAATGGCACACGCGCGCAGCAGGACCTCATCTTCACCCACCCACCCATCCTCGACCTCGTGCACACGTGCATGGCAGACGGCAAATCCGGCGTCCGCTCCCCGCTCGTATCCTGCGTGCTCAACCTACTCACGAGTAATCCCAGACGACGGCAAGATTTGGTCGAGGCTGGATTCGTGTCGACGTTGAGACATTTGTGCGACTGGACTGGGGCGGGCGGGGGCGGGGTAAGCGTCAGTCCGGGGGGGTTGGGGAGCGCGGGTGGGATCGGGGCGGGGAGTATAGGGATGGGGGCTATGAGACATCATATCAACTCGGAGGACGATAAGGATGCGGCGGGGTTGGCGAGGAGGGTGTTGGATTTGATGGATACGTGCGTGATTGGGGATATGCTTTGAGAGCGAGTGTGGCTTGGTGAGTGGACACGACATCGTTGCGACGGCCTTGTAAGCTTACTTGTCATCAGTGCTAGAAATATATTTGATAATATCGTAGGATATGATCAGAGCACGAACGTGACCGAGACGAAGGCCTTTATATTATACCATCGCTGTGGACCCGGCCGCCCCAGAGACCGCGGATAGCCTTGTGCGGTTTCGTTCATTCCCATCCTTCCCTAACCCGTCGCTTTGGATTCGACACATTCGCTTTGTCACAGAGTGGGTAGTGGTTGCACAATCTGGATATACCAAGGGTCTTCAAACTGACCAGTTAGAGCGTGGTCTCAAAATCATAGGCTCTCCTGGAGTTGCGTTCGGTGAGGACGAGAATATCGCTGTCGTCAAAATGGCTAGCATATTGCTACGCAGCGTTATTAAAGAGGACATTGAAGATTCAAACGTCGCCCCTGAGTAGATTCTTCCCTTGGCAAGACAGTCACTTTTTTCTCTCTTTTCAGTGGAGAAAATTCTATTACGGACAGAACGCGTGACGATAAAAGAGTCTTATTGACTTCCCGAGTCCTCAAGTACGTTCGAATTTCTGACCACGTTGGCACTGACCATCTCGCCTTTCCCCCCTAAATGGCACTCTAATATAGTTCCAGTGAGATGTGAGTCGGCAGACTCGAGTTCCCGTGTCTGTAACTAGTGGCTTGGCGCTCAACCCGAAGCTTTCTGTTCCACTTCTAAAAAGGACACCATTCCCAGCGAAGTAGCTATATCAGCGCTTGATCGCCTATATTTTATCGAGCACAAAGGTTGTGGTTTGTCAGCACCAGAGCAAGATCACACTCGCATTGATGTGCGGATTCGATCAACTCGGAGACATTCCTGCAATACGCTACGTGGGGGAAAGAGATCGCAACCATGTACTATCAGGGTTTTCAGAATACATATTGTCGCTATCAGGTCTTGGGGGTGTGGCACAAGCTTGACTCAATTCGCTCAATTCAAGTCACGTTACACCCCAGACTCAGACCAGTCACTTGTGTAAAATAAATACTTTGGAGACGTATCGACTCAAGTATGTTTGTCATGGACGGTAAACAACAAAAGATCAGCAAGAAACAAAACATTGAGACCTGTCGAAACTTTTAAATAACATGCCAGCACGGATTCAGGGTGTGACCCCACGATAGTTTGGATTCGCCAGAAGCGCATTCGACCTAACGGCCGTTCCAGTAAACATTTGTAGGGTGTTATGTATGAGAATAGATAACGCATGCTTACGCGACTCTTAGTGCGACTTTGACTCGTTTCGCCGGGCCATCGCCGCATTTAGAGCTGGTTCATTCTTGATGTACGTTTGGATAAGTTTGACCGTCTCGTTGCGGAGCTTCTCGAGGGTCATTTCGTATCCATCCCTGCCTATGTCACACGTGGTTCATGACCTTATCAAAAAGGGGAGAGAGAGGAGTCACATACTTGAAACCTCGACGTGGGGTACAGGCCCTCCAGCTTTCTTCTCGATAGGTACCAAGCACCGCATTTTCAGCAATCTATCGTATTCGGCCTGCCACTCTTCTTTTGACAAGGTTATTTTCGCTTGCGACGACTCTACTTCGATTAGATTGACGAGGAGATCGTGCTTGCTGAATACCACGATAAGAGGAACTGTCGCCGGCGCCAGACGGTTGAATTACATATAGCAGAGGGGTGAATGCTAATGACGTACTATTCCCCAGTATCTCCTTCCTCCCTTTAAGGAATTTTTCCCCAGCAGATTCTATGAGGCGAGCGCCTGCATAAGGTATCTCCAGACAAAGCCTGCATCGCCCTTGGCTTCAGTGGGCGCTCGTGACTGTCAGGAGATTACTCACCAAACAGCGTGAAGCTGGTCTTCCAAGTCTGGTTTTGATACTCGCTCCTGGACGAATTTTTGAGCGTCCTCTACGTTCTGTTTTTCGGCGGCCTCGAAACCACGGCTGTCATGAACGATAAACCGAGGGTCAAGTTTCGCAATGTACTCGTGTTCGATGTTTGTTTCACCACGGGTAGTATCGCAGGATTCCTATGCTGGATCGTCACCCGATCTGGCTCCATCTGCGGCTGGACGACTTACGCATTCGACACCCATCGCTTTCTTTATCAATGACGATTTGCCTACACCAGACTACAAAGCAGAAGATGAGTCTTTGGATTCCATTTTGTTCACAATGAGAGACAACCTCGCCAATGACTAAGACCCGATACCTGAAAACATCGATGAGGTGTATGACGAGCAAGAGTGGCTGAAATTTGCCTGAATGACGATTCATCCATAGTGGATTGGAGCTACCTCGTACAATCAGAAATGGACACCGAGTTGAAGTCTAATAGCACACACCGATTGATAGGTCTTGGTCTGCTACTACTGACTCGAGGGGACTGCTGGCTGAGAGTTGGGAGTTGGAAGCAAGGAAGCCGAGAGCTTACCCGGGAACCAGCGCTTTATGAGCGTTGCCCCATGCCCAGATAAGCATGGCTCGAGGGCCAGCCGCCCAGGCCCCAGCGCTAGATCATGATAGCATCTCCTTCTGGTAAAATTGGCATCAGGGCTGGCTCTATCTGAGATAATACTTGCAATATTGCACAAACCACCAGAAACGTTGTGTACACTCGAGATTTTCGAGTATTTTGAAGGTGATGAGGTTATCGCGCAGCTAGTGTTTTACTGATTAGTAATAAGTCTAAGCCGCGTTTTCGATCTCGTCGAACGTGTCTGAGTCAGGCTCTTCGATGTCGCTTAGCGTGTCACCATCATCAACAATTCAACATGCACTGACTTCGACCCCTTCTGCTCGTAACCCAGTAACCCTACGATTGCGCAAAATACTAGGGACCACCTTCACCGACCCTGCGACGACAGAGGCATTTCAAACGCTCTCTCAATTGTACAGCACTTCCGTCGCTTGCGTTCCCTATACCGACAGTACAGAACGGAGTATCGATGATGAGGACGACTGGAGCGACCTAGATTCTGAAGGAACCGCATCGGGAGACAATGGATCAAGGCAGGCGGACATCACGAACGAGACCGCGGCGCGTGCGCGCAAGAACCTCCAGAGAGACTTGGAGAACAAACTGGCTGAGGGGAGTCAGCACTTTTTGGAAGCGTTCGGAGAAGTCGATCAGGTATGCCGATAGCTTGCTCGTTTAGCCCCCAAACGCATCATTATCCGAACACCAGAAATTAGATGACTTGCAAAGGATTGTGGCAGAGATGCGGCAACATTGCGATGATGCCGAGGCACAACTCAAATTAACAGAAGAAGCAAGTCGATCGCTGCTCGAGCAAGCGGAGAGTCTGAAAACCGAGAGGTATGTGTTTCATTCAATCAGGGAATCATGTTAACCACCATTACATCAAGGCAGGCAGTGGAAACACGAAAATCCATTGTATTGCTGTTTCTTGATCATTTCACACTCAACGATGATGAGGTTGAAGCTATCACTTCTCGCGAACTATCACTTGGTTCACCGTTTTTCTCGGCGTTGAACAAAACCGAGCGGATTCGGGCCGATTGTAGAGTGCTGATGTCTGGGGAGGAAGGTCCGACAAAGGCAGGGTACGTCTCCTTTCATTGG
Source organism: Chiua virens (assembly GCA_019787685.1). NCBI lineage: Eukaryota > Fungi > Basidiomycota > Agaricomycetes > Boletales > Boletaceae > Chiua > Chiua virens. Next base: position 52,554 of record JAHNUO010000035.1, read on the forward strand.
TCTATCATCTGTGATCTTACTTAGTCTTTCATAGCATGGATATTATGGCAACGACATCTTCGTATCTCGAGCAAGGCTATGACAAGATTCATCGTTGGTTGACGTTTGAGTTCCGTCGGATCGGAAGGGAGAGCCAACTCGAAGTGAGCTCAGTGATGTGTGAAGCTATCCGTCGGCTTTCGCAAAGGCCCGAGTTGCTAACGTGGGTGTCGTACTTTTTTGGTCTGACACACATTTCAATCGAGTTATCCAGCGACGCCCTCAGTTTTCTCTCAGAAGCAAGGCAAAGTACATCGCTAACTCACTTCCTCGACGCTCTGACACGCGGTGGACCTTCTGGACTTCCGCGCCCAATCGAACTACACGCACACGATCCTATTCGATATATTGGTGACATGCTTGCATGGGTCCATCAAGCAATAGCTGCGGAATGCGAATTCCTTGAGAGTTTGTTTGGTTTGAACGGCCAGGCACGCATGGTAGGAGCTGTACGGACATCCAATGGAACCGAGGAAGAGGAGTGGGTGAAAGACCTGTTAAACTCTTCGGTCACCAAGCTTTGTGTGCCGCTCAAGGTAAGCGGGATTTCGACGTGTCCAGTGGATTCGGTCAGTTTATTCGAGTCTAACAAGCTGAAACATAGGTTCGAGTTCTGCAAACTGTCCGGGTGCAGGACAGCAGTCTCCTTTCGTACAAGATTGCCAATCTCCTGCAGTATTACATGTTCACTATGCAACGAACGATCGGTGATCAATCTATACTTTCCCAGACACTCTCCGAGTAGGTACTTTTCAATTTCCACGGAATCGACTACTATATGCGGTCGTACTCTAGGATAACAGAGGTCAGTTACAAGGTCTTCTTCGACTCGATAGAGACGCAAGGACGCGCCTTGCATCGTATACCCTTGGTTCGGGATTCATATTACCTTTTGTATCCTTTTGCTCACGCATCCAACAGGAACTTGACGACCCCTCGCTCTCGCCTCCGCATTCCATCATCGACCACGCCCAACTCCTGCGCGAAATCATGCAAGTTTATGATTCCTCCCTGCTCAGCGAGGGATATTCAGATCCTTCAGAGGCAAGTACGGGCTTCCGACGTATTCTGGATGTCATGGTCGACCCTGCTGTCACCATGTGTGCCGCCGCCGCCGAAGAAAAGGCAAAGTCGCGTCCAAAGTGGGATCGCGCTGTATTTGTATTGAATTGCCTGGGTTACCTGGAGGTACGTGAGTTGGCGGGCTCGGTTCCTTTGTATGCTTACGTTGGGTCATTGTGGGCGGCCAGAACGTGCTTGAACCATTTGCATTCACAGAAGACAAACGCAAAGAGGTGAGGGACAACATAGAGGAAAGAGTGCGATCGCTGGAAGACGAACACGTACGTTTCTTGTATATTCTCTTCGTCCTGACATGTCAAATTTATTACCAAACCCACAGTATCAAGATATCCTCAAGGACACTTCTCTGAGCGATGCTATTCACACGTTAGAAACGAAAGATCCCGCGGTGAGTCTTTCGTCATCCTGCCTCATTTACTAACCGCGAATCTTTGGCCGTGGCGACGGCAATCCAGACACCCCTTTCTCGTCTTCCGGCAACTGAACCAGAGGCGCTCGCCAAATCCCTTGGTAAATTCTCTCTTTGGCTGTCCACTTCGGACGTTATCTCCCCACCACGCTTGTTTCCACTCTCGTCATCGCTCCTGGCTGGGCAGGTACATCACGGGGCATTGCGGCGGGTTGTGTGCGCATACAGTGCGCTTTGCGAAGAGGTACGGAGGGAGAGCACGCGTGGCAAGTATGTCGCTGGAAGTGTGGTTTTGGGGAGGGAGCGGCCGTTTGGACAGGCGGAGTTGTTGAGGCAGATATTCGGACTTGAAGAAGAGGAGGTGAAATAAACTAGTAAAGTGACTACCCGCTCATAGTGAATGACATCAACAGAAACTTGCGGTTCGTCTAGAATTGGGCTGGAACCATTGGGGCAGATGCATGATACAGCAAGAAAACTGAAAATTTTAAGCATAATGTAAAGAGAATGACACTGATAATTTGGCCTTGGAAGTAGCATATACACAACACTTTGGTGAACATATGCATGCATGTATGATGTTGATGCTGAGCAAAAATTCAAACTTAAAAAAAAACTTTATGCTGCCAATGCCAGGCTCCAGATCATGATACAGTACATGCTGGCAATCCAACTTGAAGCTGCAAATGAATATAAATACAACTTGGGTGAGAAAAAGGAAACATGCCTATTGGATCTGAGTCTGAGTCTGAGTCTGCACAAGTTGTACATCCACTGCAATGTACATGTTCATCAACAAGGAAAAGGCAAGGAACACTGTTGTGGTCAGCATGCCACTGAATACAAATAGTTGTATCTGCCCAAAGGACTCTTGCACTGGCAGATACAAGTTTTCTGCCACAAGTCAACAATTCTAATGAACAGAAAGGGCAGTGTCAGCACATACCATCTAGCAGGGCATGCTTGAAGACCCATAGAGCAGTAAGATGGATGAGGTTTGCCCCCAATGAAAGAACAAGATCAAAATTATTGGAAAAGTGGGGGGTAGGAGCAGTTGTTGATGACCACAGCTTGGTCAACTTGACTAGAGTAAAAAGGACTCGGACATTGATGAATGTTGTGATAAACCCTGGAACTCCCATAGTGGGGAGATCATAGCTTAGATGGAAGGCATTTAGAAAATAGAGTGCAAAGAGGGTTATGCAGTATTGGAGGAAAGAGCTGGCCAACCAAATGACTGCTGTCTTGATAGTGCTCATCAAGGTTGTAGTTCTGTTAAAACAAGGAAAAACATACTTGGGAGAGTCTGTAGTCTTCAAACTTTGTAGCCAGAGTATCTAAGTTGGTTCCCCAGAAACCATCCATGAAGCAGAGTACTGCAAAAAAGCTTCCTGAGAATATAATCAGGCCCAAGCTTCTGTTCATCATTTCCAAGTCATAGTAGAAGTCATCCTGATTCAATATTGCTGCAACATGTCAAGTGTGTATGACTCATAACTTAGAACAAGAAAGAAATGTCATAAAACTTACTAAGCATAAGTTTCTCCAAGATCAATAGAGTTATCATGACTGTCATAGCACTAGCATACCCTATTAACTATTTCAAGCATGCACAAAGCTGAGGAAGTTGGGCTAGCATACCTGAGTTTGTTTTAGTCATAACTAGAACAATTAGAGTGCTGAAAGCTGACAAGACTTCCATCCCACTGCTGGTGGATGTGCAAAAAGAGAACAGAAGATCAATATGACTATCAGATTGAAAGGGGAGCATCTGGTGAAAGCCATTGAGGGTGTAGAGTGCAAAAAGTGTAATGTAGAATTGGAGGTAGAGATTGAAGAGTGTGATGGTCACTGAAATGGTTCTGCTGGTAACCCTTGGCATTTTGCAGTGTGAGAAGATGGAGGATGAAGCAGAGTTGTGGACAGGGGCAGATTTGTTGGATATAGGGGTAACCTAATCACAAACAATTCGAGCATCATTTATCCACTCTCCAACTCCTATTTTTTCTCCAGGTATTCCCGGATGGCATTGACAATGACAGCATGGTCATCTTCCTGCTTCAATCCGCTTACCACAATCACGCCCACAACGCCTTCCACGCCCTTGACCCGCACCGGAAACCCACCACCATGACACCCATATACACTCGGATCCTGCATCTCGAATTTATCCTTGAGTGCCGCCTGCACGGCTGTCCCCGGCTGCTCCGTTTCCATCTTGACCCGCATCCGGAGCGTGGACATCCCCCATCGGAGCACAACTGCCTCTTTGCGTTTGACCCAGTGCATGTTGTCGGGGAGCGTCCCCGGACGGGATGTCGCAAAGAAGAGCAACTGGGAGGAGTTGGCGTGGGCAATGTAGACGACCACGGGGCGGGTGTGGTGCATGCGACAGTGGGTGCGGATGAGGGTGCCGAGTTCCCAAGCGACGTCGCTGTCAAAGGTCGGGAGGACGCAAGCGTCTTCTTGTGCTTTGAGGTCATCAAACTGGGGGGTGTCAAGCACCATCAGCGGGTGTGTGCGTAAGTGGAGGGGATGTTACCGTGAGGGAGGACATGTTGGGAGTGTCCGTGTGTACAGACAGGTGGGCAATGTTTATATACGTAGATGGATTGCCCCCGGTGTTACTCCGAAGGCGTGAGCTAGACAAATAGAATCATTTGAGAGGGACGGTACGCGGGCCGAAGGCTGGCACGTGTGATCGATGGACCGTCTTCAGAGGATGTTTCGGAGCATTGGACTTGGGAAGGAAGCTCGGGAACTTGGACATGTGTGCTGATGGTCATGGGACGATCGTCCGTCCGTCCAAGGGCCTGATGACAACTCTGAGGATGTTTCCAAAATATCAGACTTGGGAAGCAAACTCGGAAACATGGTCGAATGCGGCAGCGTGTGTGACAGTTATCGATGGGACAGATGATGAACGTTTTGGTTGGAGAATGGTCGGACGTGTTAGTAGAACTTTAGCCCAAGGTCCCAGGATGTTTCCAAAGTCACTGCAATTGGAGACAAGCGTAAGGGGGATTAGTTAGTCAAAACAAGTGTCAATACAACGCGCGTCCTGAACGCGCTCGAGGGTACTCACCAGTCTCTCTCGAAATCATGGTTGCATCAACGACAGAACAAGTACGTTTTCGCTCTCGTTTTATCCTAGCTCCTGATCCTGGACCGCTATCATAGCTAACAGTCCTCGGTGGCACTACCGTCAGTGAGTACAACCCACCGTTCGGACCTGGATACGTCACCGATCCAACGGATCGCTTTCAGTCGTCCACCCGCTCGTCCTACTCTCCGTGACAGACCACCATGCCCGTTCTGTATCCCGCAACTCGTCAAAACGAGTCGTTGGTGTCCTACTAGGGCAGGACAACGGCAAGACGGTCAACGTCGCCAATTCATTCGGCATCCCATTCGAAGAAGACGAAAAGGACAGCAAGACGTGGTTCCTCGACCACAACTACATTGAAGGCATGTACGACATGTTCAAAAAAGTCAACGGTACGTCTCCAATTACATCCCGTCGCTGTGCGTGATGCGATCCGCCGTCTCGCCAGCTCGAGAACGCATGATCGGATGGTATCACACGGGGCCCAAACTGAGGGCGTCCGATCAAGAAATAAACGATTTATTTAAGCGGTATATTGCCAAACCGGTCATGGTCATCGTCGACGTACGACCCGACACCGTCGGGATCCCTACCGATGCATATTACGCCGTCGAAGAAATCAAAGACGTGCGTCCTGTCTCCTACCCCGCCGCCATATGACTGCACGTACCTCTAGGACGGCACAGAGACACGTAAGACGTTCCTGCACGTCCCGTCTGCCATCGAAGCCGAAGAGGCGGAAGAGATCGGCGTCGAGCATCTGCTGCGGGATATCAAAGATTCAACGACGACGACCCTGGCGACGCGTGTGAGCGAGCAGCTTGCATCGTTGCAAGGGCTGCAGTCGCGGCTGCGGGACGTGCACGGCTATCTCAGGGACGTGGCTGCGGGGACGTTGCCGGTCAATCATCAGATTATATACCACCTGCAGGATGCGCTCAATTTGCTGCCGGATCTGAGTGAACCGGGAGTGACGCAGAGCTTCACGTCGAGCACGAACGACCAGTTGTTGGTGGTGTATTTGAGTACGCTTCTAAGGGCGGTGATTGCGCTGCACGCGCTTGTGGACAACAAGGCGACGATCGGACGGGCTGAGTTAGAAGAGGGTGCGGATGAAAAGGAGAAGGATAAGAAGGCGAACGGGGAGGGGAAGAAGGGCGAGGCAAAGGACGGCAAGGACAAGGATAAATCAGAGGGAGACAGGGGACTGTAGTAGGCACGTGTTGAGCACGTGTACAACTTTACACCGTGTGATCACTCAGCTCTCTTTTTTCTTCTTGTTCTCTTCTTTCATTGCACTTTGTCCTCTTCCAACCAAAACGACTGCAAAAAAAGTACGTTCAGGTGTCGAACATGAGCTCGCGTCGTGTCCATCGTCGGCGCGGGTTGGCTTTTGTCGTCCGATCAGTGCCCCCCTAACACACGACGTTGCAGGTTAACAAGACTGATGATGTCGGGTGCCCGTGGATGTTTCAACTGTGGAGGCTGTGCGTGGTGTTTTCGTGTTGTTCGTTTTGCCCTTCCTCCCATGACCCTCGTCGGTCCTCTGCTTAGCGATCTCCATCCATATTCATTTCATCCGTGTGCTGGGCGGTGCTGACGTGGACCGCTTTTCATATCGTACTGATGACCAATGTGATCCGTCAAAAAATCAACTCACAAAAAATGCATATCATCGTCGTCTGATCGCGCGTCGTGTGTCTGTGGGCATCCAAAACCCCGCCATATCACCAGTCGGCCATCAAGCTGCCAACTGCCCGAAAGCAGGCACGCCTACATGGTAATGTTTGATTCTGGACTTAAGCTTGCCACTCATCGTCGCCTGGGTCGTTGTCAGCTACAACTGTGAGTCTGTTTCTTTAGTGTGGCTACGGGCGGCTGACGGCGATGGGATGATGATGCAGGTGGGATGGAGGGCCATGTGTCGCGCGAATGTACAATGGAAGCGAAAGCCAAGTCTTGCTACAAGTGTGGTCAGGAAGGCCATATCGTGTGTCTCTTTCTCCTCGCGCTAGGACGAGCACTGACGCTGCCCCAGTCACGTGACTGTACCCAGAACGCGTCCAGTGGCTACGGTGGGGGTTTTTCGGGTGGATCTGGCCAAGAATGTTATCGCTGTGGTAAAGTCGGGCATATTGCACGTTCCTGCCCTGAGGGGAACGCCAATGCTGGTGGGTACGGCGGTGGTGGTGGCGGCGGCGGCTACGGTGGTGGATTTGGCGGTGGCGGTGGAGGTAAAACTTGGTACGGGTACCCTCTCTGGACCTTGACGTGTGCTGACCGTGGTCGTTCAGCTACACGTGCGGTGGTGTAGGCCACTTGTCGCGCGATTGCGTTCAGGGGTCCAAATGCTACAACTGCTCTGGCATCGTACGTGGCCGGTAAAGTGTCACGGATGACGTTGATGTGTTTTCGTAGGGACATATCAGTCGGGAGTGTCCTCAGCCACAGAGGCGCGCTTGCTACACGTGTGGCTCAGAAGGGTGCGTTGTCAACGGGCTGGTCTAGCCATCCTACTGATAATTCATGCAGACACATTTCTCGTGACTGCCCTCAGGCTGGGGGTGCCGCAGAGGATGTTTGAGGATCATGCTGATGTGTGATATCCGACCTTGTACTGCTAGCTGTTGAATATGTCTCTGTTTCTTTTACTTACGCGCCCTCCTTGTCTTTTTTTCTTGCAATCAAGAACCCGGTTTGGGCCGACTTTCGCACGGTGTTTGGTCGGGTTAAGTCCGCTCGTTTCCTTTCCGTTGTACCCATTCTTCGTCGTCCAACAATGCAAGCCATCCGTCTAGCGTGTCCCACTCGCCGTCTCGCGCTACGCCGTCTTACAACGGCCGCCGCCGCGTCTTCGTCTTCGTCCTCCGGGTCCGCCGCAACCACTGCATCGGTGATCCCGTTGAGCAACGTCGAAGCCCAGTGGGAGAAACTGTCCAAGTCGGATCAGGCGTCGATGCAGCGACAGCTCGAGGAGATTCAGAAAAAGGACTGGAAGACGCTGTCGGTGGATGAGAAAAAGGCAGGTGAGTCGGGCATTTTTTTCCTAACTTTTTCCTGTCCTCGTTTCGTTTACTCTGCTGTTCGCTGCTGTTCGTTGCTCTTCCGCGTTTGCCTTGCTGTTTTTCCTTTTCCGAACGCACTGCTCACCGTCCTACTCTCGGTTTCATTTCCGTCCCGCGCGTGTGATACGACGCATGTAATCCCAATACGGCGTATGATGCAATCTACAACACCCAACCCACGACGTGATACAACAGCCTACTACGTCGCGTTCGGTCCACATGGTCCCCGGACCCCCGTCAGTCCACCCGGTCAAGGTCTCAAGGTGTTCATCTACACGATGGCCCTCGTCGGTGTTGCAGGCGCGATCTCCATGGCCGTGCGTTCGCGGTGTGAGTCTTTGTGTCGCGCCCCATCCTAGTCGTTGGGAGAATGTTGCACGGAACCGAGGACTGATTCGTGTTTGCGCGTTCTTTTTTAGCACCACCACCACCCAAGACACTCACCCGAGAATGGCAAGAAGCCTCCAACGAGCGTGCGCTGGAGCAAAAATTGGATCCGATCACGGGTGCGTATCTATTGGGCGTCGACCGACGTCACTTGACGTCCACGTCTAGGTATCGCGTCGCAAGGGTACGCTGGCAAAGGGTTCGTTCAGAAGTAGGCTCGTCCTTTTTCTCCTGCTTGCGCTGGTGTGCGAACGGTGGGCATCGAACCAATTTAATGTTGTTTCTTTGCTTTGGTGGTCTCTGCTCCCTCGCTCGTTACTTTTTCACTTTCTCACCTCACACGAATGTAACTAGAAAGCAGGAGGACCTGATCAAGGTAGAGGTAGAGAATGCGTTGATCATGAATGATTTGCGCCTTCATTTTTTGTTCGCATATGGTCCCTGGTTTGTTCATGTCCGGGATAAACGCAAGCACCGTGGTGCGATGACAGCAACTCCAACCTGGATATATGCGCACAACCCACATGCTGAGCACCGGCAACGTCATGGAAAAGATGATATCTGCAGTCTCAACGAAAGCCGATGTGGGCCTTGTTCATTTCCGGGATGAGCGCACGCATGCAAGCGCCGTAGCGTGCGTCCATGGCTGGCCACGTCTTTGACACAGCTAGATCTGTACGATGTACGCTGTGAGGTGCGATGGACAGCGAACGTCACACCAACCTGCACAAGCGCGCAACGCATTCTGAGCAACATCATGGAGAAGAAACTCCATTACACTGCACCTATCGCGTCAACGTGTCATAAATCACCCATCGAATGCCAACCCAGGCCCATCCACATCTACGACTCGCGTCGGCGGTGGGAACAATACCTCCTGCACACCCAGATACACCGTCCTGAGGGCTGGAACGTACGGGAGGATGTTCCGCGTGGGCGTCAGCCTCTGCATAGTTGCAACCAAACGCGACGGCCACATGGATCGTCCCACCTGCGGAGGACCGGACGGGGTATGATCAGCCTCTGACACCGCCCCGACGCCCGAGGGGGTAGGACGCACGCCGACGTGGACGTCACTCAGACGAGGGCGAGCACGGGATGAGAAGTGGGTGCTTGGGTCTGCGATGACAAACCTCGAGTACGCACCTGGAAGACGATGCAGTACGACCGCGTCCAACCAAGACCATGCAGAGGTCTCACGGAGCAATGGGTCGCGCGATGGTTTTGATGCCGAACTTCGAGTTGGTCGCGTTTCATCTTGCAGTGGGCTTTACAGAGGTCGAGGTTGCGCTTCCCTCCAGTCCGGTGCGACCAGAGAACGGGATCACGAGCAACTGCAGCTATGCGGGCTTTGTGACATCGCGGATCAGGTTTCCGGAGAAGATCACGGGTTTTTTGAGCGGGATCTGCCCCCGCATCTTATCGTTCTTCAGTGAGGAGTCACAGGCGGGACGAGTTCACTCCATACAAGTGTTCCATGTCGTATATGTACAAAGCCCGGTTCTGGTTGAGACCGTTCCTCCCTGAAAGACGTCGAATACAAATGTTTGAGAGCGGTGTTCTAAGCGCATCTACTACACGGAAAGTGTACCCTGGAGTACTCTGTTTGTGTCCCAGTTGCCCACAGGCTACAGCCTGCACCGATCACCGAGTCTCAAGATCCGCGCCAGTAGCACCATCATCTATAATATGAGCCGTGATCTCATTGACCGCTTTCATGATCTCTTCCAGCCGCTTCTCCTCGGGCAATGTGACACGGTGTCCATTGATGGGAAGTGGTTCGTCTTCTGGATCGGGGTCGGTCAACGTCAAGGTCGAGCCTTCGGCGTCACAGAAATCGTGCAACGTCAATGGTCGTATCGTAAAACCCTGAATGAAGAACCGTGGTTAATTAGACGAGGAACGAAAATTGACGACACACCTCTTCCTCGATTCTCTTTATTGTTTCTTCGTCGTGTGCCATCTCCCGCATGCATTCACGCACGGGTACCATGGCAGCACTTCGACAGAGTTCACGGAGATCCGAGCCAGAAAAACCTGTGGTTTTTGCTGCAAGCACGTCCAGGGTCAGCGAAGGATCCAGTTTCGTGTCTTTCAGCATCTATAAATTCGTCAGTCTCAATATCGGTGCTAGGCTGAAAACCATTTGACTAAAGACATACCAAGGTAAGTATCTTGAATCGCTGCTCCGCACTTGGCAGACCAACGGCAAATCGTTTCGGCATGCGACGCAAAATAGCCGGATCAATATCCATCGGACGATTCGTGGCCCCGAGAACCATTATCCGATCCTCCCCCGACGTCAAACCATCCCAAGACCTGTGTTCTCCATGCCTTAGAGGATGTCCGGTTGGGAAATTAGAAGGAGCGACGTACGTCATAAACTCGGCCTTGATCATGCTCATCACCTCGTGATCATCCGTTCTCCGCTCCCTCAAGAACGTATCTATCTCATCCACAAAGATGATGGTTGGCTGCATCTTGCGAGCAAGACTGAACAGTCCTGCAACAAGCTTATTGGATTCTCCAAACCACTTGTTAGTGAGCACTGATGCAGGGATGTTGATGAACGTAGCTCCAGATTCCTTGGCAAGGGCACGGGCAAGCATGGTTTTGCCGCATCCGGGAGGGCCATAAAGAAGGACTCCTTTTGGTGCGCTGAGGAGCGAGGAAGAGGACGTGAACAGATGTGGATACATCAAAGGATATATAACGGATTCGCGAAGAGAAGCGATGATGGAGTCGAGGCCGCCAATGTCTGCATCACTCAAGTTAGCTCGAATGAATTCAAGCGGAGCATGGATGGATGGTCACCTTCAAAGCGTACTTGGATATCGTCTGGGCATACGACCTCTTTCGATATGGATACTATGAAGATTTGAGAAAAAGAGCGCGTGACGAATAGTGAGTGCACGCACGCTCGTATTCGTCGAGTTTCAACCCTTTCTTTCCCAACTTGCCAATGATTTGTGCTCGTTGTTTATCAGTTTTCTTGTCCACTGGAATTTGACCAACGATCCACTATTAGAGAGACCGTGAGCGAGACAGTTCAAAGCGCCAAGTTGTAACAAACGAAAGATGATAGGCGACGACGAACTGCTACGCACACGGTATGCATAGTGTGCAGCAACCTGGAAGGAAAATCACAAACAATGTGAACCACATTAGCGTTCGAAACCAGACTGTATGGTTGGCTGGGGACACACCTGCGTCACTATGAGCAGTGCGACTGTTGACGGCAATCATATCAGCAACCAGTACGTCTGAGTTGAACAGCACCTTCTCCTTATGTGCGAGAAAGTGCATGGTACACACCATTGATAACGATGCGCCTTGTGGATATTTGGGATGACATGCTTGCCAGTGGATTCTCACCCAGTCAAAACCTACGACATAGAAATCCAGAGTAGCACAAACATATACAAATGTTAATTTGCGCATACACGGAATCGATTTCTCCCATCTTTTACAAATGACATTATTCCATCGAAACAACTAACAAGTTACGAGGTAAACGAGCAAGATACGAGACTCGATTGACTCCATCGGCTACCCGTCCCGGTGGACCGGCCTTCTTTCTTCGTCCAAGCACTGTCGTTGGGCCTGGTATCTACTGACCTCGAACTACTGGACGTTGGACAAAGAACTTTCGCTCTCGTTTTTTTCCCAACGTCCAGCAGTTCTTCTAGATATGCTGACTTGCAATTGTCGACGACGACTTGGAGGCAAGCCGACCAAAGTCTCCCATTCGACATATCGCGCCCACAAAAAGCATCGCGACGACGATGCCAAAGCCGATAGAGCGCTCACTACGGGGGATTGCGAAGACTTTATCCCAGCCTCCAGCCAACCTCGGAACCACCCGTAGTTTCGCGTCTCGAGAGCCTGCGCACCTCCGGGATCGATACAACTAATTCTCCCCAGCGAGAGGTAAGTTTCTCTGTGGATATTTTGTCTCCGTGTATCTATTTACAGGCCCAGAATTTTCTACGAGCCATTGTCGAAGATGCAGACAGTGATAATGAATTCGCAGACCCCGGCAGTCCTGCTCGAAATCCACGAATTTCGACACCCCCCAATTCTCCCCCTCGCAGATGGCCCCTGATGCCATCCCCCGGTCCTGGCTTTCACCCCCACTCCCCTCCACACCCTTTGCATTCCCTCCCTGACGAAACCGAAACCGAGTATGAGGATAACCTACTGTCAGACTCAGATCAGAATCCACCACCACCTCTTGACGCCGATGATGAAGTACTTCTCAACGGGATCTACAACAACGTCAAGCTTGCCGATCTGCGTACATCCCTTGCATTCATCCTTGGGCTGCAAACGGCTTCTCTCGACGATCCCAATACCGGACTCTCGAAGGAAGCCATTGATTGCCTGCGTCACCCACTACAAGATACACTGAACCTTGACAAGGACCCCATTCTCCGACTCGCCATTCGCCTCTGCCTCGAACTCAAGAACGCAGACGAAGACTACCTCAATGTACATGCTGCCTTGCAACAATTTAACCCGATTCTCGAGTTCCCAGGAATTTCTCGCATCAAGAATATCGCAACGGAACTGAGTGGAATCGAGGAAATGACCATTGACATATGTCCTCGCAAGTGTATTGCATTCACAGGACCCTTTGCTCGTTTCACTGAGTGTCCTGAGTGCGGGGAAACACGCTATGAGGAAAATAACAGAGCTCGTCAGAAGTTCACATCGTTTCCGATTGACCCTCAGTTGCAAGCGATGTATCAACACCCTGACAGCGCCGCTTCGATGCAATATTGCAATCAATGCACCCAGGAAATATTTACTTAATCATCTCAACCGCTCGCAAGGCTTTCAAGACGACTGGCGTGACTTTATCGACGGCCAGGAATATCTCCGTGCAGTCACCGATGGAAAGATCAAGGACACGGATGTTGTCCTTATGCTTTCGATCGATAGCGCGCAGTTCTTTCGGGACAAGCAGTCTGACTGCTAGATGGTTATATGGGTTATATTTGACAGGTCGCCTGATACACGACACAAGAACCATGTCCTCCCTGCCTTCATCATTCCTGGGCCCCAGAAGCCCCCAAACGTCGATTCTTTCCTATTCCCTTCGCTGCATCACCTCTCTGCCCTCATGCAAGAATGCCTTCGTATTTGGGACAGCTCATACGATACGACCTTCATATCCTATCCGTTCCTTGCTCTAGGAACTGCTGATGACCCCGGTCTTGTATACCTTAATGGCCTCGTTGGTCACCACGGTAAGCGGGGTCGTCGCCTATATTGTGGACTCCAGGAGCGCCGCAAAAAGGGCCAGAAGATCTATTATGCTACTCATGCAAGGCCAAGCGATCCGATGCATGATGTTGCTGGTTGTACTCACCCCGATGTCGCTCTCGAGGAAATCAGTGAAATTACCTCGGCTGAAGAGTATGGAAAAACCTTATCTTCCTGCTTCCTTCTCGCAATAAAGCCCAGTATCGCAAGCGACGCCTCGAAACAGGAATCTCAAAACCGTCTATATTCCTTGGGATTCCTACCAACCATACACTAAGCACACCTACGTGCTTCAGCTCCGATATTATGCACCTCATCTCCCTCAATATTGCCGAGCTTCTCATCCCCTTATGGTGTGGAACCTTTGAATGCGACCCCAAGGCTAGCATATCTGATTGGCCTTGTGCTGTGCTCAGGGGCGAGACCTGGGAGAGCTTTGGGGAGCTTATCTCGTCGGTAACGTCTTACCTCCCTGGGTGTTTTGACCGTCCCCCACGTAATCCTGCCGAGAAAATCAATAGTGGGTACGAGGCATGAGAGTATGTACACACTGCTCCTGTACGGCCTTGGACCCATGGCCCTTTATGACGTGCTTCCTACACTCTACTGGGAACATTTTTGCAAGCTCGTATGTGCTGTTTGTATCATCTCGCAGCACCGCATCGAAGTACAAGACCTTCGTGAAGCCAATAACTTATTCCTGCAATTTGTCGAACAATTTGAAGACTTATATTACCAGTGCAAGACCGACGCGCTAGTACACTATGGTCACGAAGTCATTGTTAAGGGCCCCCTCATCTGTGCTTCCGCGTTGCGTCGAGCACGATCTTACTTATTGACCTGTCTCTCGATCCTAATGCTACCAAAGGACCCAACTTCCCCGATTCTCCTGAGTTAAGATATTTCCTTGGCGACCACTCTTACTCCGTCGCTCGTTGGGCTCGCCTTCACCTCCGAACAAGCACGATCGTTAGATGATATGACATTGTAAACTCGTCCAGTAGACATTGTACCTTAAAGGGGGGAGGGCACGAGTGGGTATTTTAATGCACTGTCCTATGCATGACGTGTAAACCTAACTGTCTGACGCAAGTAGTATTGCGAAGTACTAACCCCAGTTGGGCCGACTCGGACTCAGTGGTAAGCGTATGTCCAAGTAGCACTAGTTCATAACGTTCACGGTCAGGCTCGCTGAGCGACACTCACATGTAGTGTCATCGCCTCGGACTCGCTTAGGCCACTAGTTCCGTTCTATGACGTTCGTGGCACGTCCAAACGCATCGCCTAGTAGCTCGTTGGAACGTCGACCTCAAGGGTCTAGTCTATACAAAGTATTCCGACTCGGAATCTCTCGATCCGTCGTTGCCCAAGTCCATTTCTTGCAGCACCCAAGGCCGTTCTCTGCTTTAAGTTGCCGGTGAGCTCTTGAGATTTCACAATGTTTGGTTCGTCCGTGGCTGTCACCTCGTTCAACCGACGGAATGGTCTGTGAAACAACAATCCCCAATTCAGAACAAAATCATTGGCAAAGAAATGAAGAGAATACCCTGGAAGCCACAATCCGGAACATTCAAAAGATCGCCAGCCTAATCCCTATCGACGCGGCAAAGAGAATCTTGACCGATATTACCACCGTTTGTAGGTCTGTCTCTTCCCATCTCCCATACCCGAAATCGAAATAACTCATTCGTGGCCAATTCGCTCCGTTTTCTCAATCTGCGCATTACGCCTAGAACGTGTATTGAGGCCGATCTAAATCAGACGCTGGGCGTCAAATGATCAGCACAGCCGTGTCTCATTATTTGAAAATCGTACCCAATACGGAGCGCCCCGGATCGTGAACATGGATTGGTTGATATTTCCGTTCAGATCGATGCATTGATAGTTCAATGTACGAGTATGACCGTGATACAAGCGGCCATCTTGCCGTTGGTCGATATCCGAGGCTGTGGACTCAACGTGATGCCGAGACGAGAACGAGAACCATGCAATGAACTGCGCACCGGCGCAGTAGAATCACTGATGTTGAATCATTGTTGATAATGTTACTCCATGTATCGACACGCCCAACTGGGTCGGTCGAATCCGGAATCCAAGTTATCGATCACGACAAAGGCTGTTCTGTCGGAAGACACGGAACAGGAGGGAAAGCGACTGGAAAGCGAGGCAGCACATGCATTGCCACACGACTATACCCTCGGGCCTCCACCCAGAGAGACGTGGCAGAGCAAATATACATCGTCCACGAAATTGCTCCCTCGAACCACACCCAACACTCGGAACATATCCGCGTCACAGTCGCTTGTAGAGTCGGCTCCGTCACTTGAGAGACATGACACTGGCAGATGGTGGCATGTGGCGTCTCAGCTCAAATCAGAAAAATGGAACGGGACTGGAAGCCACTGACGATGAAACAAGGCCATCTCACTTGCACCGCAACCGACAGTTCAGATCCGATCGTTCCGACACAATCACTTCCCTTGTCTTCTTTTCCTTGATCGTTTGGACATTGCTCTTCGTCGGCGAACGACGAGGTGCAATCGTAGCTGACAGCGAACCAGTACAATTCTGCTGCGGAATACACAATGCGTACAGGTCATCGGGGGTCGGGCCTCGGGCTCCAAAAATCAGATAGGTGATACTGCGTCTCGCTGTCAGTCGCAATTCGTATACCCGGCTGGCGTTTCAATGGCTCGGAGAATTTTTTTGGCCCGAACTCGCAGATCGCGAGGTGATTGGCGATTCTCGGCAGCCATCATCCTACACCTTACACACATCTGCCGGCTCATAGAATCGTTGAGTCCACACCGATGTCATGAGACGTCCCGAAGCATAGCAAATAAGCAGTCGCCAGCGAATGTCCAATGTTCCTGAGAGTCTGATCCGTTATTATGGAATACACTCACGCCGTGACGGAACGTACCATCAGTCATATACACGCCACGGCGAACGAAACCACCCGTGGTCTAAAAAACGAATACACATGAAAACGCACCGCTTGCCTCTTTGGACGTTCACCTCGGGATCCACCACGATGTTCGATGTTCATAAATCAGAGGGTGGGTACCTTGCAAGCCAAGAGGCACTGTGGTTACGGAGATTCAAATCCGAACCGTTCGCTGCTGTGCTGCAGTGCATGCCGGTTATCAAACGTATGTATCGGTGCACCTTGGCCCTTGGCCCTTCATTGTCATCGCTTGGATCTCTGATAAATTATACCGAGTGCTAGCAGCAACTTGAACCACATTAACTCCGCGCTTGCGTCTCGTGTTCTCCTGTTCAATTTGTCGATTTGTTAGATTGGTTCTGATTTTTAGTCATCATTGGTGATAGGTACCAAGGTACCTACAGGTCACGCGAGCCGTTTGCTGTCAATGGTACATCAGACAAATGACCACTCACCGCAGATTTGCAACGAGGTACACTGCACGTCAACGTATCGTCAGGGGCCCCCAGTTGCTAATAAGGAGCAATGGACAAGCATGATCACAATGGCGATCATGTTTATGACGAAGGATGACCGGGTAACCTGTCGAGGTCCAAGGGGAAGGCTGAAGGGGCTTGAGTCACACCGCCACCCGCCGTAGTTTTAGACGCCGGAACAAAAATGTATCCAATGGCCATAGAAACTCATTGTCATCGCACCCAAAAGCGATGCTACCAAAGGGGTCTAGAAATTTCAAACGTGCCATCATACGCACCAGTTCA
Source organism: Chiua virens (assembly GCA_019787685.1). Taxonomy (NCBI): domain Eukaryota; kingdom Fungi; phylum Basidiomycota; class Agaricomycetes; order Boletales; family Boletaceae; genus Chiua; species Chiua virens. The sequence goes on from JAHNUO010000035.1 coordinate 69,619, forward strand.
TTCAATAACATGAAAGCGACTATACTTAGGAAAGCGGCTAGCGAAGACGTCGTGCGAACTCGAACGTGGGAACAAAACGAGACAAGTAGGGAATACTCTTCATCCAATCCTGATGGGCTTGATTCAAGTCGAGTCAGGCTTGTGTGGACAACCCCAACAAGAACCTGAATTAGGACCCACTGGCAGTGTGAAGTACTGTACACGTACTACAAAAAATGCTACGCAAACGTCGAATCAGGACCGGACTCGGCAGGCACTGCATCGAAAGGTATGGCCCGACGGTGCCCAGAACGTTAGCGTGCCACTGCAGACTTCAGACTGCGGAGCGGCCCCGTTTGTTTGTTCAGCCTACTAGACTATCTTCAAAGTTGCACCCTTCGGACTCGGAGCCTGAGCTAGAGGAATGTTTGATCCGTGCATGCACAGGATTCTTGATTTTCATCACCATTGAACACGGATAAAAGATCTAGTCCTAGTAGCCCATTGAAGCAGTGCCCCCTCATTTTGTACTCGGTCCCACGCATGCTCGTCCGTGTTTTACAAGGCTTTGGAGCGATTCGAAGATGTACTATCGACCGCTAAAGCCACTGCCACCTAGAACTACCACATGCAGACGCATCGCCCGCGCATTGGAATGTTGACCTCCCATGTGGATAAACGATCTAAACCATCAGACTATGATAGTACGCTAAACGCCACCTCTTCGAATTTACTTCCGGCAAGTTATCAGGCATCCGGACGTAGCGAACTATTCGGACCCTTGCACCTTGATATAGAATTAGCCTTCGTTGACGGCCGATCTAAACCAGACGCTGGACGCATCCATTCAACAATCAATCGATCAACACAGCCTCACCTTACGACGTGCATGCATCTCCGGAAGCCTCGGATCGCGAGCATTGAATGGTATTCGCGTTCATGGGATCCTATCGATTCGGAAATGTCTTCATTGATTTGCGAGGCGTTCACCGTACAACTTATGACCGTGATTATGAACTGGAAAGTGACGGGGGATTGATCTAAATATCAAATCACCGAGTCGCATCTACACACGCATTCAGCATGATTATAACACGATAGGACGAGGAAATGTGATTCATACCAACTAGTGTGCTCTGCAGTAGGCAGATGACGACACCGTATCATGATAAAAGAAAGCCGACCGACCGCACTCCGGTCAAACGGGAAGGAAAACAACGATCAGAAACGTGGCAGACATGCACGATCATGAGTAGCATATCTTCCACACAGACAAACGTGGCTGTAGTCTACAAAATCACATGTAGACTCGGGCGCAGCCTAGTGAGATGAGAAGACACGAGCCACGGTGGGCTGCTTCCCCTCGGCACATCCACATCCACAAACCGTAACCGAGCAAGTGAGAGCGCTTGAACGTGAACATCTCACCTCCGCTGTCACCGACCACGCGCGTCCGATTTAATTCCCGACAGAAAATCTTGTTTGATCGGGTGTCTAGCACTACGGCGAGCAGGCGAGCTTCTATGTGCTGTGCGCATCAGGCCCTTCCAGATCATCATGTACCACCGCAGCCTTCTCGCTGTCGCATTCGCATTCGTCCTCGGCGGACGTTTCGATTTTCGGCGGCCCATACTTTTTTTTTTTGATCGGCCAACGTTGCGTCTCACGCGGACGGTGGACACCGAAAGCCACATGTGTGTTGTCCGAGTTCCCTATCCGGATCTTTGCCCGACCCGACCATCGCCCTGGAAGCGTCCGTCATCATTTTCGATCGGTCCATGTCCACGTCCGACGTCCAAGACTTGGTACCCACCGACCTGGAGCACAGCGACGCCACAACCGCCAGTCGGCGACCGTGGCATCAGATAGGTCCGCAAGGGCCTGATCCGTCATGCACCGCGATCGCCATCCACCACAGATCCTGTGAGCCCAGTGTAATGGGGTTTCGATGGTGCCGCTCGGTGTGGTATCGTGTTGTCTACCCCCTCGTTCTTGTCAGTGGAGACGAGACGGCGAGGCGCGTCCGTCACCACTGTTCGACTCGGCGTCGACTGTCCGAATGTATGCCGTCGCAGGCTGGCTGGCAGCGTTGACCTATAGATCCGTCCGTGCACCGGTCGTACTCCCCCAGTGGCGCGAAACAATCCTCCAGGTCTGAGCCATCAACACCAGATGCCGTACATTGGAATATTGACAGATCATATCAACAGGCCAAGTCGTGAGCCCTGACACCACATCAACCAAGGGCACACGAACAGACGTGGACGACACACCTGGCGTGAAGTTGGTTCAGGACAACCAATGCAAAGACGGGTGCCTGCCAATAAGAAGGGCGCCAGTAACCCAGATCCTTCCTGTGCATGCCGAGTCCCGTCATAAGTCAGCGTACCTCGGCCCTTGGCCCTTCATGCAATGATGTATCGCACAAACGGATCATCGCATTGGCGTTATTGGCGTTTGGACCGCGTTAATCCTCCGAGATGACCGATAGGTGGCCACCGGTCATGATTAATAAAGAGTGCTAGTGTCAGGTACCCATGGTACCTACAGCCGACGAGGTCCTATGCGCCGTTCGTCGTTGATTTGCAACCAGGTACACTGCACGTCAGCCAATTGTCAGCAGCAAAAGGAGCAGTGGGTATACAAGGCAACAAGGTTGATCATAGGGGACGTCCGATGTGTCGGCCGAAATGGCATGGTCCAATGCAATTTGCGAAGCTTGACCATGGTCGCTATTGGGTTAGATGCTGGGCCAATGGCATTGGCACGTCAGCCATGGAAACTCACAGCCACGACCATGGGCAGTGCTGCACAAGAGGGACCAGCCCCCTGGTGAAATGGAGGCGTCGTGTGACGTCTAATCCAATGGCAAAACAGGACATTGTCGCACAGACCAACATGAGAGGAATATGAACCACCGCATGACGTGCTGAGCCAAAAATCGGCCATGCGTAATCGGAATGGAGCCAATATATGTCGAGTAATTGAAACACACGGCTGGATGGGCCGAGAGTTGAAACCAGCAGCCACGTACAACACACAAGGTGGCGTTTCAGGGGCTGTCCGTCACCGTCAGTTTGGAGCGCGTCTATTTGCAACACATGTTTGAAACAGGAACAATCTAGTTAAATGATGAGCTTATACGGCTGCCTTTCCTGGCGCCTTGTCCTGCTCGGGGTTGAGGTATACCTGGCGGCTTCATTGAGGACCGTACACCGGCCAAAGGGCAAGGGCTCACCTGCTGACCGCCCACGCCGTTCTCCCACTTTTGGTATCTGAGCGCAGTGGTGCCTCGCCTTTCCGCACCGACCCGTTCCGTCTCCTTCAAGGACTGGCGAACAGCCCGTGCAGTGATCTGAGCGTACTTGTTGTACCTAACAGGGACCTGTCGGTGCTACTGTCAACGACGATCGAGGGACAAACGTACGAGAAGACGCCTCTCCAAGATGTGGACATGTTGAGCCAAGTTTTTGTGGGTGTTGTGTTGGGTGTCGAAAAGCAAACGGGTTTGGTCGTCTTCCGGAAGTGTCCGATTCGACCACCCTTTGAGGGGTCACGTTGGCCAGTTCGCTTCGTCCACCGCAGACATGTGCTCCTCGCATTCATGGCGGGTATAACATGGCACTACGTTCTCAAGTTTATCATTACCGGTTTGTCGTGGTCGTTCTGAACGTACATCGTTGTTCATTATTGCTGCCCACAGGCGATGCCGCAGTCGGCAAGTCGTCCCTGCTCGTTCGCTTGACGGACCAGCGTTTCGTGACCAATCCGGATCCCACCGTCCGTGTGCCCATTCGTTTCATCCTATCACGCTTACCCCCCTTCCACAGGTTGGCGTCGAGTTTGGCTCCAAGCTCATCCAAATACCCGAGCAAGGCAAGATCGTCAAACTCCAATGTGAGTGTCTTCCGTGGCACCCCTGACTGCGCACGACGTTCATCGTTGCTGTTACAGGTTGGGATACAGCCGGGACCGAGTCCTTTCGTTCGATCACGCGCTCATATTACCGCGGTGCAGCGGGATGCTTACTCGTCTATGACGTGACCTCTCGTCCAAGTGCGTCACCCTGTCCTGGAAATGAATCCCTCCTGTTAACACCCCCTTCTATATCCTGTGCGCGTGCCCCGTGTCACACCCACATCTCCCCTATCTCTTTCCTTGGATTACGCGCGATTGCGATTCCCCTTCCCCTCAATATCACACAGGTTTCATCAACGCGCGCAGTTGGCTCGCAGACGTACGTGAACACGCGGACCCACATCTCACCTGTATCCTCGTCGGCAACAAGGTCGATCTCTGCGAACCCCCCGACTCTCACGCTTCAACCCCCTGTCCTCCCACTCCGCTCAAACAACGCCAGGTATCCACCGCGGAAGCAACCGAGTGGGCCCAAAAAGAGGGCCTCCTGTTCGTCGAAGCAAGCGCGAAATCGGGACACAATGTGGATCGGGCGTTCGAAGACGCGTCAAGGGATATATTAGACAAGATCCAGCGGGGCGTGTTTGACGATGATCGGGTGTGTGATTCTCTTTCCTCCATCGCTCCATTATCTTGCTGATTTGGGTTTGTTGCTCATCGCTCTCGTCCTCCTGTTTTCGGCTTGTGTGGCAAATTGACCCGGTGCATCCCCACACGCAGTCGCCTGGCGTGAAACCGTCGAAACCCGCAAATGGAAGCGTGGCACTCGATCCAGGGTCCACGCGGGCAGTGTGCTGCTCATGATGTCCGTTGATTCCACGGTGGAACAGCGGAAATGGAAATATGTGTAATGCATGCATGATTACATGGTGCCATGTTTCTGTACTGTAGAATGGTGCACGGCGTGCGGGCATTAAAGGCTATATATAATAGTATGCATATATATTGTAATAGGATATGTATAGGATATCGGATGTCAATGGAGATGGTGTATTGGCCTTGATGTTTTGAACGCGTATCATACAGGCGTGTTGGCTCGGTTGGGGTATCATGTAGACGTGCCAAGTCCGTAGTTAATAAACAATTTTTGTGTGCGATGGGTGTCGTCAAGGAGGTGTGCGTCCTGGCCCACGTTGGAGAGGTATGGCGAGAGGGGGTGCGGTATCCCTCCAAAAGCAAGAAAAGAGACAATGACAAAAAATATAGGAACAATAATCAAAGACCAGGCGAGAGGCTGGCAGGGGGTAGCCGACAAACGCCACAGGCTCACCCCCTCCGCAACGACTCGGCATACTCCTGCAGCTGCTGCACGAACCCAAAGTTGGGCTCCGCCGCCCGCCGTCTCGACTTGATGTACTGAATTGCCTGTGCGGGCGACCACCCAAACTCGGCGATGAGATAGGCCGCGACGACGGAGGTGCTCCGGCTGACGCCCTCCATGCAGTGCACGAGCACGCGCGCGTTGGGGTCTGAGAGTGCGGCGCGGAGGAAGGCGGTGGTGTGAGGGAGGTGGGCGGCGAGTTCGCTAAAGGGGAGGTCGTCGAGGGGGTACTGGGCGCGGTGGAGGGAGGGGTGGAGGGCGACGTAGCCGCGCATGGCGGAGAGGACGTGGGTGATGCCGATGCTGGCGAGGGCAGCTGAATTTTCGGCAAAGGCGAGGTCGGAGACGTAGAGACGTGGCAATATCTCGGAGGCGGAGGGTGGACGGAGTGGGTAGGGCGTTTGTGAGATGGGGGACGATGAGGAGGGCCATTGAGAGGCGTTCATTTGTTGTTGTGGAGGAGCGGTGGAGAGAGAGAGACGGGATCTCTTGGGTTGGTTAAATAGGATTGGAGATGTGGAGAGGAACAGGAGTGGAACTCACCATGACAACTTTTTTGACGAGGAGATGCTCAAAGTGATTACACCGGCGCAGGCTGGGTGCGAGAATTTTAAAAATTTATGAGACTCAAACCACCGCCCTGGTGAGATTATGAACGACCTCGGATCCGCCCAGCTCGAGGTCGCGGCGAGGCCAGGGCGCAAGATTTAGCGATCCACTGCGGTCGTCGGAGAGTGCTGCTGAAGTAGCCGGACTAGCACTGTCATCTCCTGTGAATACTCGGGACGTTTGTACAGCCTCGCACTCAGGCACTCTCAAGAGGCGATGTTCTCTCGGCCGGTCCTCGCTATTTTTACTTTCACAGTACGAGTGCTGTGCCAATGTTATAGATATCCTAACTCAAACACTTGCATCTATATTCTCACTCATCGAAACATGGAAAGAAAAAACGAAAATATGTGGCAATCAAGAGCCACGTGAAACCCGTCTAACCGACTAGATGAGATCACTGGTGCACATTGTCATATCAGCTGATTGGCATCACATAACAACTGGCTCGACGTACGCGACATTTAGCGGCATCTCGTCAATCTGTGTGTTGTAAAATTCTACCCGACCCGTGAGTCCATGGCGTTGTCACACAGCCGTCGCACTTACGTTCGATATCCCGTAGCATTCTGACGTCGTCCGTCGTAACAAAGTTGATCGCAACGCCCTTGCGTCCGAACCGTCCTCCGCGTCCGATACGGTGGATATAGTTCTCCCGGTTCGTCGGCAGGTCATAGTTGATCACCAGCGACACTTGCTGAACGTCGATGCCACGCGCTAACAAGTCCGTCGTGACCAGAACACGAGACGATCCAGATCGGAACTCTTTCATCAACACCTCCCGTTGCTTCTGTTCCATATCCCCGTGCTACGCATCATCCATTAGTCAATTTCAACATGGCGGCATCGCCATCGTCTGATCTACGCACCATCGCAGATACCGTGAATTCCCGCGAATGCATCTTCTCCGTCAACCAATCCACCTTCCGTCTCGTGTTGCAGAAAATGACCGCCTGCGTAATCGTCACCGTCTCATAAAGATCGCAGAGCGTGTCAAGTTTCCACTCTTCTTTTTCCACCGCAATGTAGAATTGCTTGATACCTTCGAGCGTCAATTCGTCCCGCTTTACAAGGATGCGCACCGGATCACGCATAAATTTCTTGGTCACCTCCAAGACATCCGCCGGCATCGTGGCCGACAGTAACACGACTTGCGTGTCCTGGGGCAACAGCTGGAACAGTTCATAAATTTGGTCCTTGAAGCCTCTGGACAACATCTCGTCCGCCTCGTCGAGACAGAATATCTTGATATGGTCCGTCCGAAGCGCTTTCCTGTTGATCATATCGAACACTCGACCAGGCGTGCCCACGACGACATGAACACCTTCCTGCAACTTGGCCATGTCCTCGCGCACGTTGGTACCACCGACACAGGCATGGCACTCGATGTTCATATAGTCACCGAGTGCGATCACGACCTTTTGAATCTGCTGTGCAAGCTCACGGGTAGGGGCAAGAATGAGGGCCTGACAGCCCTTGATGGACATGTCGAGCTGTTGGAGAATGGAGATGGAAAAGGTAGCGGTCTTTCCGGTACCGGATTGCGCTTGGGCGATGACATCGTGCCCTTTGACCACGGGCACGATCGCCCGCTGCTGGATGGCGGAAGGACGCTCGAAACTAGCAATGCGTCGGGGCTCGATTCAGTATCGCAAATCTCCCCCGAAAAATGGAACTTACCCGTAGGCGTAGATGCCACGAAGTAGCTCGGGCTTCAGATCCATGTTATCAAAGCTGATGATGAACGTGATCAGCGAGGATCAGTACGATATAAGATAGAGGCGATTAACGCACTTGTCGACGACTTGATCCCAGTTGGACTCGATCTCACTCTCGGGGACATCTTGAAGCTGCTCTTCGCTGGAACCAACAAAACGATCTCAGCCCGTGCACGATGGACGCAACCGTGGACATACCCTGACATGTTGATGCTGTGATGTATGTTATCCAAGTGATCTACCTGGATGGTTCTTCGTTCGTGGTTGTTTGAAAGGTAAACAGTAGATTCTTGGATGAGTGTGTCCCCATCTGTTTTTGATCTTGTCAAAATTTTTCGAGAACTACCCCCACACATCCGGCGTTGTCCGGACATACGTAAAGCTAATTAGCTAATAATTTACATCGTTGGTCAGATGCTGTCACATTCTAGCTACTAGTAGCGATTCACTGAATCACCTAGAAAAGTCGATGGTTTCCGCTTGGATATGCTCAGGAAATGCTCGCCTTCTTCTGCCTGAATCGTCGGATCGCTATGCAACATTCATATTCCGAATTTCCACGGCGCCGCAGACACTAGCACAGGTGCTCGACTCGGAGATCCGCCAGCACACCCACAATGTTTGATTGAATGTTTACAACCGGCTCATCGAGACTCAAAAGATACCCCACTCGCCCCGCCATGGCTCTGCCTCAACCCGGGGTCCCCACCTTGAACGGCCCCCGCAAATCCCGCCCTCGTCAGGAACATTGCAACACAGTCCGGGTACCGCTTTACGGTACGTGCTGCGGCCCGCGGGCACGTCCTGATTCAGTATGTACGATTACCCCACGACGGGACGCGTTTTGAGTAATACAACGTTCTCACACTGCTAATCTTCCTAGTAAATTAATCACCGAACTGCGAGGGACACCAGGTCGCGCGTCCGATGCGCGTGGATGCGCTGTGTCCTTGTCTCGCTGATCAAATCACGCTTGGTCAATGCTCTCGGTCCGATCAGGTGGCGCGAGATAATTCATGACTTTTCGGTGCTCGACACCGAGGGCGTAGGAAGCGGGGAAGTCGTGATGCTGGCACGGCGGGCGATGACGGCGTAGGCATACTCCGAGAAGCAAACATGGATTCGCTGGGTCGAATTTCTGTCGACGTCACCCACGGCCACCGAGTATTCGACCCCGCATGGGTCACTGGATCACAGATCGCGCACGATGTCATTGAACGTCACGCGCAGTCAACGTGCTTCGCATGGACACCACTTTGAAGACCGTGTCCTCACCAAGGACTTTTCCGGTTCTTCATTTACCTGGACGGGATCAAATCCTTTTAACAACGAACAACCTTGCATATATTAATTAGCTAACAAGCGGTGGCATTCAATATCAATGACCGGCATTTGGGTGCATTGTGATAGACCCCGCTCTCGTCGTGGGGGACATCCAACGAGAATCTGATGGTATAAGGTACGATCTGACGGCCTGTATTCTCGTTTGAAATACAAGTCACCCATATGTGACCAGGAATACCTCCATCGAGCACCAGATTGCCGACAGTGGTCTTTCAGATGCGCCAAAGATCACTACGGTCCACGAGAGAGGTGGCGGTCAAGTTACCAGCTCAGATATGCTGATTCCAGAGCGCTACTAGTAGATGGATCTCCAGCCGTGTATCGAGGCCCACGCTGTCGAACGACGTGCACGAAGTCTGTTATTTGTGTCGCAGTATAAGCCCTCCTCACATGGTCATTTATTTTAATACCCCGGACTAACGATGTCTGTTCTGACTGCGAGACCGCTTTTGTCAGGCATAGGCTCGCCGCAGAACTACCCGAGTTAGAATGCGCCTCCGCGTACCTCGTGGGGGACATCAAACCAGGTAGTGATGGCAATGGCTCCGACTTGAAGACCGGCGGGTGGCTCTGGCGAGCTGCGACCATGTCCGTCTCTGTTCTCACCGTTCGATGGTACCCATCGTGTGAGGATCCCAATGAAGCCTAGATCTGATGGTCAGTCTTTCTCATAGTGACCAGATCGGCCTTTTCTTTTTGTCATTGAACTGGAAGAATCTTCGTCGCGGGTGAGAATAGCCTGAGTCCACGAGGTGTGGAGGCCATGGAACGTCACCGAATAATTCAGAATATAAGCCCCTGCCTAATCGTGCGAGTGCATGGGACGTTCGGTATGTGATGACCGTCGCATCTATAAATGCATACTCGACATCGTCATGGCCAACAACCCGCCTGTGACGGACTGGCACGAGAGTTGTCGTTCGCACCCGCAAAAGAATTCTTGAATTATCAAGCTTACTCACGTCTGTCACCGTCGTCCATGAATGATGGTGGTCCAAGTGCGGTTTCACCATGTATACAATGTACAATGCGCAGCGCGCATCCCCTTGGCAGCAAGGTTTGATCCACAGACCTGTGACAATTGTAATTTATATTCTGCTTCTTATCTGCAAAACGCACACCCCTGGATACCTTACGCCGCACCGTGACATAGGCACGGCCAAATGCGAGACGAGTTTCTGAACTATGCCTGCAATGGCACATGAGTTCGTGAGGCCCAGGTCCCGTGAGAAGAACCCTGGTTCCCTCGGTTTGAGTCGTGTGACATATGCGCTACGACACGGGAGAGGAGCACACCCACGGATTGCCGTCGGTTAGCAAAGATTTTCGATCGAAGCTGGGAGAAGTCTGTAAACATGAATCATCGCTATACACGCACCATCATCCCGAAATAAAAGCTGGACGTCGACTACGTCGTCGACCAGATCAGTTCTTGTTGACACGTTACTGGTAAGTAACATTGATCGTTTGAGATATTCATTAGCCCCTTCAAGTTAGTAGCCAATGTCACCATCATGGTGGTATGTGGCGCATGTTTCAAAGATCAGGTTGCTCCACCTATTTTTGATGGTGTACAAGGCAGTGGTGTGGCATGCACCGAGTAGCATCGGAAAATTGTCAAGCGTGGATATTCAATCTAGCTGTAACCTGGAATATCTACACGCAAGATTATCGGCGGGAACTTACTCTCGGACAATGTACAATTGAATCGATGTTGAATCCGGCCGCGAACAGTTTACGTGGTGGGAACCACCATCCATGTGTTGTCGCCGTTACTCTGGAATAGAAACGCACAATGGGGCTGTGTAGAGGTATAAACGTACCCTGGATGAACAGTATGTTAAGCGAATCAGGTGAGACATTAGCAGGGGTGCGCGCTTCAGAGACAGCCTCCGACTGATTCAAGTTGATGGCGGTGTCCAACAAGTGACGTCACTCTTCCGTGATTATCGAAGTCATTGTAAACATCACGGTCACATGAAATATATCACAATCTGCTGCAGGCAGATGTATGTAAGTAAATGATACTGCGGAACGCATCAGCACCAGTGGGCAGCGGAGAAGTAAAGTATGTTCCTTCCCAGTCCGGGAAGCATCCCCTCTGACACTGCTACATATTCGTACGATGGCGACTGGGCCGGTGTCTGCGTGGTGGTATCTTACCAAGCGAAAGGGGGTCAAATTCGAGGACGAGCCTCAGGCTGAGGAGGAATACGACACGGATTCTATGTCGTAAGCGATGGTTTGTCCCTCAAAACATTCGTGGTGTACGTGAAAGTGATGCGTGAGTTCCAGTCATTCGATCCGCTTCTTGTTGGTCTATGCTATCTATGACTCGGAGACGCTTTGTTTCTGTACGAGTTTCGTTTTGTAATTTATAGCATCTGGACTCTACTGTGCACCTGTCAGATCGAACGCACATGTCTTGAATAACCTAGTTTCTCTGGAGAACTAAGATCGAGCTACCCTTCTCTTTCAATGGCATGGAACCAGCCATCAAAATCTACCACCAAGCGTTCCACCAATACTCGCACTGGCGACACCCAGTCAATCAAGGTCCCATAGCCAAATATACCCGTTCTCCAAAACCCTTCCATGATCAGACTCCCCCACAGAGCAAGCCATGTCATCGTCCAGATCCACCCTACCACACCACCGACCCTCCGACCCGTCACTTTTCGAAAGGCGTCCTCAACAAGCACCCCAAGGGCCATCATACCGAACCCAACGACCATCCACCACATCTCGATCCGGCTGTCGAGGGTAAGGATCATGACGTCGTGCAAGGCTGCCGATGCCATGAAAGCACCGATGACCATCCCAGGGCGACCAAACACCGTGACGGCAGCGAGCGGATACCCACCGAAGACGAGGAAGGTCTGACGGCCCCACTGGTGCCACCGACGACTCCAGAACACGCTCAACGACGTCGCGCGCCACGGGGCATCGAATGCGGGCGGCCACTGTGCCGGGTCCTGCCCCAAGACGACGAGGGCGAGTACGGTGCACGCATCGTAGCCCGCCTGTAACATTGCGTAGCTCATGAACCCCGCACAGAGGGTGAGGATGCTCGATCGAAGATATCGTGCTGGAAATGGGAGGGTCGGATCGAATAGGGTGGATCCGTCGGGGATGGCTACGATGGCGCCCACGGGGCAACATGTCAGGATGACTCGATGGAGGATGCCGAAGAGCGATGCGTGTGCGACCGTTGAGAGGCATGTGTAGACAAGGAAGAGGGTACGATGAGTCGGGCGCGTTTCACGCGGAACGTATAACCCGCGGGACCAGTTCCAGCCATGACCACGGAGGTTGGAGATGAGGTCGAGTGCATCCATGAGGGTCGATGGAGCACGATTCGCAGGGCGAAGGTGTCGCACCAGAGGTTCCTTGGCCAGCGTCCATTCAAAGGTACGAACAACGATGGTAAACATGAGAATCTAGGTAGGGGAGACCGCAGCCAATGTTAGTGTATTCTCATGAGGGCATCTGAACAAGTTGGTTCGAGGGATCCTTACCCTCAGAGCAGTGTCAAAAGCTTCGGGTCTTGACTTTCCAATTGACACGTTCTCGGAAACCACTGCGCGCAATGCTAAAAGGGTGACGATGGGCCATATCGCGACCCGGATAGCATGCGTTCGAGGAGTGATAGCCAACACCGCCACGAGGGGGTAGCAAAGTATTGGAGGTAAAATATATGAGACCACGATCAGGACGTCAACAGGCCTTTGAGTTGATGTTATGCCCAGCACCCCAAGAATGGCGGACATGGTCGAGTTCTGCATAGTTTCACAGTCATCTAGCAAGATATATTACACTGGGCTGTGCTACATACCTTCTTTCCGCTCCTGTTCCGCTGTCAAACGGTAATGTGGGAGGCGGAAAAGTGTCGTGTGATGGGTGTTTCAAGGGTGGTCTACTGCATGTGGTATTGGTGATTATCCACCGGCAATATGCGTCGCTCAGTGAAGTGTAATCAGATCCCGAGAAACGTCATCTTGGACAGGTCGAGTACCGGTTTGGACTCGAGATGAGAAAGACCCGACCAACGGAGTTGAATTCAAGTTACATATGTAAGTTCCTAAATGCAAGCCGTCGCCTAGTAGTGATGCAATTACTCGGACTATCACGACTGCAGCATCATGCATCATGGACCAGAAATTGTTATTTGGTGACTCTCGTGACGAGGGTGTAGTATACGAGTTACTTACTGGCAGCACTTTGCGTGTCTAATGGCAATGGCGACCGTGACTTCTACTAATCAATTTTCAGCAGATGAGAGACGCCACGACGTACTAAAGTCAGCTATGTATTAGAAGTCACACGCTGAGTCGTCGCTGACAGCAAGCCGAGGTAGATGACACCCCACGAAGGGCGCATTTTTATGTAAGTAAGCGGAAATGCTGGGCATCCTTATATGTCAATACGTCAAACCAACTTGTCATGTCCCTCTCCCTGCACCCCATGTGGAATGCCATTGGTGTGCCATCAGTCAAAGCTCCCCTCAATGTTGCAACGTTTACATCATATATCCTACCTCCTTTGCTTATTTATTTCTTGATGGCATTCTTGGTTATCAAACCGAAGACGCGCCGTCTCCGAGTCTCGTGTTGGCCGGTACTTGCGCTGTTAGCGTTGCGTGCATCGGTTTCAGTGGATATGTCACTCCATTTGGAGCAAAAATTCGAGAATGATTTGGCAGTGAGTCCGCTCTCCAACTACCATGTAGCCTTTGTAAGCTTTAACTAAGCTTTTTCGAATGCCAGAACCCAATGCTGATGATTGTTACCCGTGCTCTTTATTGGGCGTCGGTAAAAAAACCTCTTGTGCGACACCTTCGAGCTGCGAATACTTCTCCGTCAACTCTTATGGACGTCGTTGACCTGGCTTTTACATTCCGCGGTTACGGTTGGGACTGGTCACATGGATTGTACGTTCCCCGCGAAACGCGTCCATCCGATCGCGTTGGATTTGTCTCCTCCGTGACATTGTCTGCGATCGTCCATGCATTCATCTGTGGCACCCTGCATAGAGCCCTGCGCGCATTCATCCCAGTGGGATTCGATACCATCCCTGGCGCGACCATCTTCGATGACACACTACCATCCCATGTGCGATACTTTCGATCCAGTCTCATCACCGTCATTGGCTACTTCACAACGTATGGCTACCTCCAAATGTATTACGACATATGCACTCTACTGGGAGTCCTTATCCTTGGACAAGACCCTGCTCAATGGCCCCCCGGCTTCGATGCGTCTTGGCGTGCCACGTCATTGTCCGAATTCTGGGGACGTGGGTGGCATCAGTGGCTCCGCCACATGTTCCTCGTCCAAGGTGGATATCCGCTCTCCTTCATCTTTGGTCGGGCGGGCCTTGTTACAGGGGCGTTCCTTGCTTCCGGAATGTACCACTATATCGGCATCTATTCACTCGATCCTACGAGTAAACTTTGGCGGATGCTGGTTGGCTTTGGCATGATGGCCCCGGGGGTTTTGGCGGAGCAGATGTTCAAGAGGTTTACGGGTTGGAAGGTATGTGGGCTGGGAGGATGGCTGTGGACGGTGACGTGGATGCTCTTGTGGGGAAGTGTGATTATCGACGGCTTTGTAAGAGCTGCGCTCTTCAGGATTCCAAGCACCATAGATGGTGTACCAGTCTGGCGGGCGCTGGTGGAAGGCGTAGTGAGACACTTTGATACCTGGTTACACGAACTATAGACGTACCAATTTTGTATATTTCATATAATGACGACTCTCACGCACTCTCCTCAAGCGTGGGTGACATGGACGGTTTGATGGCTGGAAAATCTGGCTTGTCAAAATGCTCGACAATTGTAAGAAAAAGTGCAAAGCTTTTCGTGGTAGTGGCAGGTGATGCGGATGATGAGGATGAGGATGCGAATAATAACAACGATCTGGATGATGTTGATGAGGAATATGATTCACCTGATGAAGTCTCTGCAGAAAGCTGTTTTTCTGATCCTGAAAGAGGTTTGTATTATACCCCGAATCAGCATTATCCAAGTCTTTCCTAATGGGCCCAAGATGAAGTTGATTCCTTCTGCACCAGCGCCGATATACATACCTTTCTTTGGAATATGATGCATCGGAATCGCACGCGAACCAGGCTTAGGATCATCTTATAGCCAGTGGCAGAATGCAGGATAACTACCCTATGGAGCCGAGCATAGTATCAGCGAGGTACCGGTACCGCTCAGTGCGACAAGCAGCTTTTGACAAATACAATGTCAGTGTGCTGACAAGAACACCGTAACGCTCGTTTAAGAGTTTGATACCCTTAGAATGCCATATTCTTCGAACTATCACCTTCCGAGGCCGAAAACGCCACCTGTGTAACCACTCAGCCTGGAATCTGAAGATGATTATTTGACTCGGAAGTTAGAAGTCAAGAAATATTTACATCACCACAACCGACATTATCGCTTTAATGTCGAAGTTACTTTGGCTCCCGAATCGATGGGATTCCTGTTTTGGTACTGCACATAACGGAGACGGGATATTTCGGCTCTAAGCTGTTCAACCTCCCGCTCAAGTCCGTCACTAGAAGGCGGTTCGATGGAGATCGGAGGGCTCGGAGAACGCATCGTCGCTAAAGACGTATCCACGCCATATCTTGTTCCCCGCTATCAAAAGTCGAATCGAATCAAATCAAATCAATAGCTCAAGTGAGAAAGATCATACCTACCTGAGCGAAAGGAGGTGCTACGTGTTGGGGTGCTCGTGAGGTACCTTGCCAAGGTTCGCCGGAAAGCGAGGTAAGTGACCCCAATAGTACGGGTCTGTCGTCCAATGGGGAAAGTCGAGACCGCTTTATGTTATGTCTTTGTCGTCTTTTATAACAGAGTAACAAGGTAGTCACGAGAACAACGCCGGCAACCCCACCGACTGTTCCTCCAACGATAACGGCTATATTTTGTCTCGAAGTGGTGCTTTGTGTCCCCGATGAGATCGGGGGTGACGGCGCATCCGAAATTGTCGATGGTGATGGTGGGACGAACAGAGATGTCGTTGTTGCGTCCTCCGTACCTGTACTATTAGTAATGAAGACCATGAGCATAGGTTCCGAAAGATAAGAATAGACCCACGTATAAATTAGATAGTCAAACAACATCAGAACTGAATCTCCTGGGGAATTCACAGGCTCAATCATGATGGTGTGCTTGCCAGGAGTAACGGACTTGTTGACATAAACCGGTACATTGTATTGATAATCGGTGCTCGTCGTTGGAGAATGTACATACGTGCCGACTGGGATATCATCCATATAGAAATCAAGATCTGTGAGCGTAGTGGCATCGGGCACGGAATTTGCGAGGATGAAAAATATGTATAATGCACTCCCTGTTCGTGAGAAGCGTAATCGAGTTAAAGACGCCGCCAGCGAGAACTTCAAAGCCCAGAAAAACGCACCTATGAAAGTGAACTCTATCTTTTGGGAAATTCCATTGTCCGGGTTGAATGTCGTGTCGTGCCAAGTGCCGTTGTACGCCATGGAAGGATCAGGCTTCACAAGGCACTTTGAACAATTGTTCCCGGTATTCCAGTATGATGCGGAGGGTAGATATTCGGGTATTGTGCCAGTGGGGCCCGCTTGAACTGCATCGTCGACGGTCACATTTTGGAGAGAAGCAAAAGTAGAGTGGCAAAGAGAAATAAAACAGAAGTTGGCCAATATGAGGAGCGGTCTAGTGGGGATCATGTCAATGAGTGACTTGAAATTTACCGACTCTGAATGAGAGGTCGTAAACCGACACGTCGCGTCTTAACAGCTATCATATCCAAGTCCTTACGGATAAATATGTGGATGCCGACTTCAAGAGATGTTGATGCATTCAAGTCCTGTGTCGAAATGCAGCAAGGAATCAAGCGTGAGAAAATCACTTGGTATACTACGGCAGTTAGTATTACTAAGTTAGGACGCCTTGTGCAGCTTCCAAGGCAGGACAAGCCACCGTCGGATGGGCCACGTATAACCAGTAGTGCAACAAATTGCTTATCGAAAAATCAGATTGAATTGTTACCATGCGCTTTCCGAAAGCAAGAGACTCGTTGGCGAGTGTATGAACGAATCGACAAGGTTTCCGTCGATAAGAAAGATTCAGATCAGTCAGTGCACTCAAGTTGGCGACAGCGTTTTCGAGAGAATCAAAAATATAGAGATAGAGAACGCTCCCTAGTCGTGACAAGCCTCGTCATGTAAGGAGGACAAAAGATAGAAACGTGAGAAATGTGCCCGTAAAAGCGAGCTCGATCTATCGATTAACTCCCGAGCCTGGTATATATGAGGTGTCGTACCTGTACCCCAATACGTTTTCGATGGATCAGGCTTAATCGGGTACTCCGATAACAGAGGGTTGTTAGAACAGCATCATCAACGGTCCCATTCTGAAGAGCAGCGAGGCCAAAGCTGGAGAACAAAAAGTAGCACTGGATGTGGATCCGAGTCGGTCGGAAGAGTGGTTTATCGACTGATGAAATGTACCGCTTTCTTGTTCGCAATCTTCGAAGCACAGCATCCTGGGAACAGCACAGGGTTCCAGGAAATTGTAGGCTTGCGAAAGAGAAGGTTTGCTCGCCGTCGTAGCATTGGGTTTTATCATGCGTGTTGGAAGTTTCCGGGAGCAAATTGGTGCGCGGCAACATTGTTTGAGAGGTGAAGCTTGCGGAAAAAGAAGCAACGTCACGGCAATAAATTGGAGATGGCAGGCCGCCGCCGCCGCCGCCGCCATACATGATCGCGGTTCGAATGGAAGACGTGATGATGCTTATTTACATAAGATGATTCAATTGATCGAACTGACAGTCGGCCATCTTCAAAGATCCCTGCTTGAAGACGCAAGTACTAGCAAGTAAACATGCGATTGGCGACACGAAGCACGGAAAGAAAAGAAAAAACATCTAGGTATGTATACTTGCCCGGCTTACCACGGCTGCGGCAAGGTGCCAGTTGCTTGCACGAACGAGAAACGTGGTTGACATCGGAAGCAGCAGCATCTTAAGAATCAAGATGAGATATGAGGATGATGGATTGATGCCTCGTGGACGAAGTGATGAGATTAAAGGGATACTCACACAGCAATGATGAGAATAGTAAAGATCATTCTTATCGTAACTCGGAAAGTTCTGCGCCCCGGATGTCATATGTAGCCTGCTCCAAGTCCATCACATTAAACCATATTAATCCGAACCAAATCACATACGAGAAATAGGTACAACAACTATCGCTGTCGTGCCAACCCCTAGTAAGACTCATATCCTGGGGGTGGGCTGGGTGACTGTAGCACCAGATCCAAGCCCTGGTTGTGGTTGCGCAAAACCCGAAGCTGAGCTACCTCGTCCCAAAGCAGCTCAACCTGCCGCACAAGATCAGCATGATCCCTCGAGGAAGCGGAGGGAAAGTGAGTAGAAATTGAAGGATTCGCAGGTCGTGGTGTCGTGCTTCTCTCAGACTGTTAATGGGGCTGAACAAGGCAAGCAGCTGGGATACAAAGGCTATACCCCTACCTCGGTGAGTATGGGATACACTTGACGAACTTGAGTGGAACTGCCTTTCGAAGCTGTCGGGATAGGCAGCGTTACACCGGCTGGAAAAGGTGATGTTACCACAGCTCGCTCCGACTGACTCCCTCGGTGTTTTCTATGCCTCAAATAACATAATAGGGAGACAATCACGATCACAAGGGCCGCAACCCCTCCTACTGCACCACCAATCACAGCGGGACCGGCATCAGTTCCTCTCAAGGCCGTTCCTTGGGATTTCGATGATGACGCTTGTGGACTTGATGACACCGTGATAGGCGTGGACTGTAGGGCAGAAGTAGGTGTCGATACGAGATCTGTATCTGTGCTAGTTGGACCATGAGAATGGCTTTTTGCACCACAAGAAGGACATACGTATAAACTAGGTAGTCAAACAACACCAACTCTAGGTTGTTTCCGTAGACAGGCTCAACCGTCACGGCGTGCGTGCCGAAAGGGACAGAGTCGTTGACATAAACCGCAACGTTGTATTGATAATCGGTGCTTGACGTTGGGGAGTGCTGATATGTGCCGACAGAGCTCCTGTCCATAAAAAAATTCAGCTCTGTGGATTTAACAGTGGCATTTGGGATGGTGTTTGCCAGAATGCAGTATATGTAGAGAGAACTGCCTGTCGTGAGGTGTCTCAAAAAGAAAGGGTAGTGACCAAAAAGCGAGGAACCTGCCTGTAAAATTGAACTCGAATGATTTGTAGACTCCTCCTGGATAATAAGTGCTGTCGTGCCATGTGCCGTTGTACGCTTGTGACGCATCCAGCCTAGCAGTACAGGCCGAACAATTATTGCCTATATTCCATGATGATGTGGAAGGTAAAGGCAAGTATTGGATTACCACGGCGCCGGTTGAAACCGCGTCATCGACGGTCACATTCTGAAGGGCCGCGAGCGTGAAGCTGAAGAACAGAAAGCAGTAGATGGTATGTGCTGGTCCAAAGAGTAGTTTGACCATCATGAAGGAGGGAAACTAAAAAAGTTGAGATCATATCAACTGCACAGCTTCATCTAGATGGCTTCCATTGACATCCCGAAGTAGAACAACCTGTGAACAAGAGGTGCTCTAAAACTTGACATTTGGATTGCGCAAGGATGGAGAGTCCTTGTCGTAGTTGCAGCATGGCCTCCCGCTGAGCATAAGAAAAAAGAATATGATGTTATACTTTTTGTCAACAGATCTGGACCGTGGCGACTCGGAACTTTGTGAAGGCAGTGAAGACAGAATCGTCACAACTTCTTTGTGCGGCTGGGAATGACTTACCATAAATTACCATGTGATCGTATCTCATTAGACTTTAGTGTAGTCATCCGACAGATTAGGATACGTTTATTGCTGACTACACATACATGATACAGACTTAGACACAGCCTGAGGTCATTGGGCCTTCAAGCCGCCGTTCAAGCACAATTGAGTTGTGTAATGGCTGTTTGTAAATTGTTTATAAGACTTCAAAGTATGGGTATTCAGGTTGCTCATATCCAGTTCCCTCGATACGTTTGTTACAGGCGATCCAGGCAACCATGCAATTTTCGCGAATTTTTGACACCCCACATGTTCAACGTTCACTGGCAACTGCTCGAACGACGATCTCTGTAGTCCGGTCCTGTCCGGAAATAACCCTGGATTACAAGTGTTTGCTCCCTCGTATTCTCCGCTATGATTACTAGTAACAAGAATGCGATGAAATGAAATGTTGAAAGATACCATGTGTTCCCCAAAAGCAAGCTAGCATATTATGTGTCTATTGTGTAATTAACGCTCTGTAAAACTTGAAGCATGTGCATGAGGATCTAAGGCTGGGTGGAGCTAAATATCCTAACTAGTGGTATGCGAGCCTAGAACATCTGAACATGTACAACAACTAAATCTCAGCTTTATTGATAATATTCTGGTGGAGCTTCCGAGTCCAACTCAGCGACACCTCCAGTTTGAAGCTCACGCAGACGCGCGACTTCGTCTCTTAGTAGCCCAACTTGTTCAAGAACATTGGCACCACCACCACCAGATGAGGTGCCACTAGCAGTTGAGGGTGCAAGGACAGTTGAAGGAGGGACTGATTGTTGAACGATTGGCGGTGACGTGCCACGGGTCGCTTTACTTTGTGATTCAGATGCAAGCTGTGATATAAGTAAATGGGTGGTATTTAAAAAATAACACAAAGGAATGGATTTCATACCGTTGTGAGCGGGGATCCCCACGGTATCTGGTGGACTGGTAATGAGGAGCTGCCAGAGGCCATCGGATCCGTCTGAGGCGATATAACAAATGGCTCCACCGTGGTTGCATTTGCTGAAACAGACCGACCAACTTTTCGTTTCTTGTGCGGACGATAACATAATGCATATGCAGCCACCAATACAACGACAACACCTGCAACTACACCACCAACGATCGCTCCTGTGTTCGATCCTGAAGATGTGCCAGAACTTCCGGATGGGGTCTGCGTTGTCGCTGGAATTGTGGGAAGAATGGTGGCTACAGCTGAATCCGTGCTGGTCGTAGTCGTCCCTGCATCTTCACTTGAAAATATTTCCATCAAGACTGCACAGCTCCGAAGAATCGAAGAGAAAGACATACGTATAAATCAAATAGTCAAATAACATCAACACGTCAGTCCCTGAATTAACAGGTTCTATCGTCATCGTGTGCTGGCCATAGGTTAAAGAATCGTTGGCATAAACTGGTTGGTTATACTCGTACGCGGTGCTTGCTGTAGGGTTGTGTTGGAATGAGGCACTGATATTGCCATCTAGATTAAAGGTCACATTTGTGAATGTCGCTGCAGAAGTCACATTGTTTGCGAGGATGAAGAAAATGTATAGTGCGCTTCCTGTAATGATATCCTATGAGTACTAGTAGTCAAAACTCGGAATGAAAGAACAGGGACATACCTGTGAAAGTAAACTGTATGGTTTGAGTATAGTTGTTACTTGGAAAATATGTCGCATCATGCCAAGTACCATTATATGCCTGCGAGGGATCCGGCTGCACGTAGCAACTTGAACGATCGTTGCCTATATTCCATGTCGATGCTGCGGGCAGATACTGCGGTACCACGGCGCCAGTCAAAACAGCGTCGTCAACCGTGACATTCTGGAGAGCAGCAAGAATGAACCTAGGGAATAAACAACTGTAGATCAGGATCAGTGCGAAATATTGTTTCATCATGATATCTTGATTCATGAGAAGGGGCCTGGGAGCAGGAGAAGTGGAAATCGCGCAAAGCACGGCCCGTGCTGTGCGACTCTGTCCACGACACACTGGTTGATGGAACTGAACTGAAGTAGGCTTAGTGAAGTTTCTTCGCAACGGCCGGTCGGCATTCATATTATCGCCGAAACAGCACGGAAATAGACGGCGCTCTATGAAGTCCACAGCCTGTATTGCAGAAAAAGGGTTCGGAAATATTTGATTTCGTCCTAGCACTTATCAAATTATTCCCACCAGCACTACTAGCAGGCACTTCGAAAATCTTCAAGATGATGGATCATGAGTCTCATCTACTTGGCTTGCCGTCGGCGTGTGACATGTATTCTAATAGCTGGCTTTAGTACGTCGTGGCGTCTCTCATCCGCTGAAAATTGATTAGTAGAAGTCGCCATTGCCATTAGACACGCAAAGTGCTGCCAGTAAGTAACTCGTATACTACACCCTCGTCACGAGAGTCACCAAATAACAATTTCTGGTCCATGATGCATGATACTACAGTCGTGATAGTCCGAGTAATTGCATCACTACTAGGCGACGGCTTACATTTAGGAACTTGTAACTTGAATTCAACTCCGTTGGTCGGGTCTTTCTCATCTCGAGTCCAAACCGGTACTCGACCTGTCCAAGATGACGTGTTTTGGAATGACTCTGGCCAGTGAATATTAGGTATTTTCATTTTTTTCCCGTTTCTCGGGATCTGATTACACTTCACTGAGCGACGCATATTGCCGGTGGATAATCACCAATACCACATGCAGTAGACCACCCTTGAAACACTCATCACACGACACTTTTCCGCCTCCCACATTACTGTTTGACAGCGAAACAGGAGCGGAAAGAAGGTATGTAGCACAGCCCAATGTAATATATCTTGCTAGATGACTGTGAAACTATCCAGAACTCGACCATGTCCGCCATTCTTGGGGTGCTGGGCATAACATCAACTAAAAGGCCTGTTGACGTCCTGATCGTGGTCTCATATATTTTACCTCCAATACTTTGCTACCCTCTCATGGCGGTGTTGGCTATCACTCCTCGAACGCACGCTATCCGGGTCGCGATATGGCCCATCGTCACCCTTTTAGCATTGCGCGCAGTAGTTTCCGTGAACGTGTCAGTTGGAAAGTCAAGACCCGAAGTTTTCGACACTGCTCTGATGGTAAGGATCTCTCGAACCAACTTGTTCAGATGCCCTCATGAGAATACACTAACATTGGCCGCGGCCTCCCCCACCTAGAATCTCATGTTTATCATCGTTATTCGTACCTTTGAATGGACGCTGGCCAAGGAACCTCTGGTGCGACACCTTCGTCCTGCGAATCGTGCTCCATCGACCCTCACGGATACACTCGACCTCATCTCCAACCTTCGCGGTCATGGCTGGAACTGGTCCCGGGGGTTATACGTTCCGCGTGAAACGCGCCTGACCCATCGTACCCTCTTCCTTGTCCACACATACCTCTCAGCAATCGCATACGCATCGCTCTTCGGCATCCTCCATCGAGCCATCCTGACATGTTGCCCCGTGGGCGCTATCGCAGCCATCCCCGACGGATCCACCCTATTCGATCCGACTCTCCCATTTCCAGCACGATATCTTCGATCGAGCATCCTCACCCTCTGTGCGGGGTTCATGAGCTACGCAATGTTACAGGCGGGCTACGATGCGTGCACCGTACTCGCCCTCGTCGTCTTGAGGCAGGACCCGGCACAGTGGCCGCCCGCATTCGATGCCCCGTGGCGTGCGACGTCGTTGAGCGTGTTCTGGAGTCGTCGGTGGCACCAGTGGGGCCGTCAGATCTTCCTCGTCTTCGGTGGGTACCCGCTCGCTGCCGTCACGGTGTTTGGTCGCCCTGGGATGGTCATCGGTGCTTTCATGGCATCGGCAGCCTTGCACGACGTCATGATCCTTACCCTCGACAGCCGGATCGAGATGTGGTGGATGGTCGTTGGGTTCGGTATGATGGCCCTTGGGGTGCTTGCTGAGGACGCCTTTCGAAAAGTGACGGGTTGGAGGGTCGGTGGAGTGATAGGGTGGATCTGGACGATGACATGGCTTGCTCTGTGGGGGAGTCTGATCATGGAAGGGTTTTGGAGAACGGGTATATTTGGCTATGGGACCCTGATTGACTGGGCGTTGCCAGTACGAGTATTGGTGGAACGCTTGGTGGTAGATTTTGATGGCTGGTTCCACGCCATTCAAAGAGAAGGGTAACTCGATCTAAGTTCTCCAGAAAAACCAGGTTATCCAAGACATATGCATTCGATCTGACAGGTACATAGTAGAGTCCAGATGCTATAAATTACAAAACGAAACTCGTACATAAACATCATAGATAGCATAGACCAACAAGAAGCGGATCGAATGACTGGAATTCACGTACCACCTTCACGTACACCACGAATGTTTTGAGGGACAAGCCGTCGCTTACGACATGGAATCCGTGTCGTATTCCTCCTCAAGCTCGTCCTCGAATCTGACCCCCTTTCGCTTGGTAAGATACCACCACGCAGACACCGGTCTGACCGTATCCCTCAACCCGTTCCGGAACAACTCTGTCTTCTCCGTCGAACAAATCTGCGCCCCCACCGATCCCGCGATCAACATCGACTCCATCACCACCCCATTGTCCTCCAACGTCACGTCCAAACACACCACACTACTCGGAACGTCCTGGATCTCGATGGTTGGATACGGAAACCCGTCCAACGCCAAATACGGCGCACGTTCCCGTACCGTATACACCGCCGCGAAATGCGTCGGGGTCAGGTGCAGCGGGTCCGCAGGCCGGAGCAGCTTTTTTGGTTCGTGTTCCCGGATGCGGTCCTCGATGAGGGTGTTGCCTTGCCATCGACCGCGTTCGTTGAAGACGCAAAACGCGGTGATCCATCCTGAGAGCCATTGTGGACCGCTCCCGCCCTCGCGATGGGCGATCTTGTTCCAGAACGTGAGGTTGTCGGGGTCGCTGGGGTTGTCGTAGGCCGTCACGAAGCGGGCGAGAACGGGTCGGAGGAGGTGATACCACGCGATCGTCCGAATGCCGTATTTTTTGAGATGTTCGAGACGGAAGAGAATGGTTTGCCAATCCTCTTTCGACCCCTCGAGCGTGACTTTGGGGATCCCGCACCGCAGGGTGAACTTGTATGTAAAGTAGTCTTTCATCATGCCCATCATCACGATCGCGCACGTCGTCTTGTCCACCGGGGTTGTCGTCGTGAAATTAGGCATGATCCAGTCACGCAGGGAGGGGTCGACGATGTGCGATTCCATCAGTGCTGTCATGCGATGTACCATGGATGCTGTGTCCATGTGGAACCGATTTCCCCCCGACTCGACGGCCAGCTCGCGTTTGCCCTGGTGTGTGGCGAACACGGTGCGGAGCACCTCGGCGTGTCCATTGACGAAGAAACTAAATTGGGTGATGATGGCGAGCCAGACGTCGTCCGGACGGACAATGAGTCCCCGATGGTTATTGTATGCCTCGAGGACGGTGTCTACGAACCCGTTTCGTCGAGGCGTAATGTCCCGCATCAGATCGCGGTCTGAAGGGAGGGAAGTCTGCAAGAGTTCGGCGCAGAGCTGGCTCTTTTTAGGAACGACGGCGCGGAGGAGGACGAGCGGGGGGTTCTCGCCAGACCGTACTTGCAGCCGATCGTCCTCCATGAACGATTCCGCAGGATGGGGTGAAGGGCAAAAGGATAACCCGTGTTTCCGTATCGACATTAGAGCTGATTCGGGCGATGCGGGTACCACCATGGATGATTCCACCTGCCGACGACGTAGATATAGATATGCCATGCAACATCGTGTGTGCGTCAGTATGTGTACTTGCCAACGCACAGGAGCCGAGAGAGACTTACCGACCATGTACTCGCCACTTCTAACCCTGCATCATCAACGACTCCATCGACTTGGTTTACAGGCAGGGGCTGAAAACCGGATTGAACTCCTCGGCGTGACTTTTGAAGTCTCGCACGCTGCGTGCGTGTGCCCCTTTCAAAGGAAGGTACGGAATGCGCACTGGCAAGCGAGGTCGCATCGCTTCCCGTTTCAGAACTCAACACACCCGAGACAGAATCCTCGGTGAACCGACTCCCAGAAGGATGTTGGTAGAAGAAATGTGCCCGTCTGGGTGGTGACTTGATGGACGAGGTTGATTCGGAGCGGTCTCGGGGGACGAACGTTCTGCGGAACATGTTCGTTCGGAGCTGAGGAAGTTAACAGTGGCGGTAGGACGGCGGTTGGGTTTGAGTCTGCTGTGGACGTCGAAGCAGCACCGGGCACTTACCGCACCGAAAGCCACGAGGTATGATACAGCGAGTACTAGCCGCGAGAAATATCAGCGGCGTAAACTTGACCCATAAGCATGACGAGCCCTAATAGCATTGCAATGAGCGACGTTCGGTTACCTGACTGAGACTTGTACAATGTCATATGAAGACCATATCAAGTATCTATATCAGTAGCGATCGTACCATCAGTGGAGTTGCACTGGATCAAGATGATAACATCCCGTCAGAAAGAAAATACAACATCAGTGTACAGAGTCTAAGTATACAGAATGAACGGAATCAAGCAGTCTAATAATTCACAACAAAGATCTTGTGCCACTCCCAATCGACCCAAGTAATTCGTGCATCGTATCTCCAAGTGCGTCTGGTTTCAGTTGTGGAATCTATCTCGAAAGTCACACAAAAATCATACAAATATCATCGCGACATGACTCACGAGATGGCCGGATCCCATGATTGTCCGTTGCGTCGCGATGCGGTGTTCTGCCGCATCCAAAATATCCATCTTCGCGTTTTTTGATCTGAATGCGCAGCGTGAATTACATGCCAATTGGCGCACGATGAAAGCCAATCCACGTACATGAACTCCTCATACTCGGCCCAAACGACGTGTACTCCCCGCTTACCCGGCCCATTAAATGCCTTGCACATCGAAGCGAACTGTGAAGGCTCGACCGTATGTTCCGAACAGGCGTACAAGAACGATTCTTCCTCCTTGCGCAATCTCGGGGTGATATGCGTTCCTTTGCCCTCTACCGTCACCTCCTCAAGCCCATGTTCCTAGTGAAGGACAGAGTCAGCGAAGCGGTTTGTTCCTCTGGACATTGATCCTACCACAAATATGTCGAACACTCTCGGGTCCCACCTTGCCCAGATACTCCTTCCGCTCTTGGTGACCCATTTTTTAAACTCTGTCCGAGATGACCAAGTATCGCGTTTGACGCGGGCGCCACGGACGTTAGCAGCACCGTGTAACGAGCGAGGGTCGTCAGGGGACATGCCAGGGAACATGAGCGTCGGCTCGGAAAGGATCAACGCATTCGGATACACGTGAGCGAACTTGGTCAGCGTTTGCACCCTGTCCTCGGTGGTGGTGACTCAGCGTTCCAAGGAGACGATCAGGAAAGCAAAACGAGCGACATACCACACCGCGCAACCGCCCGAGTGACCGAATCCGATCATATCATGGCCTCGGAAACGTGGGAGCGTCAGAAACGCATTGAGATAAACCGCAAAATCCATAACGGCTGGTGGGGAGACGGATCAGTATAGGATGTCAGGGCCACGATAATTTCCGATAGGAAACTCACTGCAGACTCCACCTGACCCTTTCCGTGCACCTTCTTGTTTGTGATCGTCGAGAAGGCGGCGATTGAGAAGGGCCGCCTCGCCGTGGTTAGGGAGGTCCATCGTCCAAATTTCCCTCAAGTCATACGTGGCCGAATCCTGGTGACTGAGCAACCGAATAATGGCCGGATGGTATAATTCCTTATCTGTTGAGGGATAAATTGGACATAGACCTTGTCGAAGAAAGATTAAACTCACGGCCTGTAAGTCCATGATTGAGAATCAAGGTTATTCCGCGTTGTGAGACGGGGTAGCGCAGGGCAGGGCACTTGAAGGAGACAGGAACACCTCCGATCGTAGCGGGTAAGAGAAATTCATGTCGCTCTGGTAAAATGGGTCTGGGAAGAAGACCGCTTGGTTTGCTGGTAGTAGTGGCTGTGACTGTAGATAAGGTATGAGGTACATCTTGCTAATGAAATCAAATGGTTCATACCTCTGGACATCGTATCAAATGACAGAGCAGATGCAAGAGGGGGGAAGAGCGCCAACGTTGACGCTTTCTGCGACTCTTGAGAGCGACGGCGCAACCCAGTGGACGACCATCACGGGGAGGCAAATCACCGAGCTGATCGTGGGCACAGGAAATCCCCGATATGACGGCAACGAGCAACGGTCGTGAATACCACGAGGTCGCGTAGCGTCATATTTACGTCCACAATCCCACCAAAAAAGTCTCTATGAGGCCAGGTACTTGATCAAACGCGTCTACATATATCCCCATTCTGCTATCCTACATAGCAAGATATGGTAAATCTCTCCCCTTGTGCAATAGCGCATCCGAGACGGCACTTGGGGAGAGACACTCGGTAGCGGCTGCCTTGCTGTCACCCTAGGCTACCGAATACTCGCCATGACGACCCAGTGATATACTTACTGCATTATTGCTTGGCATTGTTGGGGGGGAGTTGATCTGGGAACACGTCGAGTCGGGTCGGTGGTACACCCCACTCTGGGACGTCCCTCGGTCGCGCGATTCGTTTTGGTTCCCATTCCTGCTCAGCCATCGCACTCAATTTCTACATGACATGAGACGAATCTCTCGACGCAGCAGAGGTCCAACACACGCACAAAATACTCTTCTCGAATGTCAAACTTTTTCTTTGACTTGTCGAGTCTGAGCGCCTCTCCTTGGGACAGCTGTGCGGGGTGTTACCGCTATGGTTGTAAGCGGAGTATCATATGAACTTGCCAGTCTGATTTTCTTGTCCTGCAAGTCATAGCGCGTTTGGGTGAAGGATTGCAGTCCAAACGACGCGCCGACCATGATGAGTATGAACGGCAGCCCAAACAACGCAGGATAGCGCTTCAGTTTTCTGTTCAATGGCGAAGGATTCAACGGGTTGGATTGAAAGGTCGGCATGCTGGACGATGAGCGGGTAGGATGGGTTGCCTTTTTCGGACATCTAGCTCTCGTACCAATACGGATCAGATTTTCTGCCACGACTCTCACCGAGGTATAACATCGGTCATGTCTGGTGCGTTCTGACCCCATTTTGATCCTCGACAGTGCACGCACACCTGATGCCCGGTACAGTAACTGTTGTTCTCGGTTCGCAATGGGGCGACGAAGGCAAGGGCAAGCTCGTCGATATCCTCTCTGCGCAAGTCGATGTCTGCGCGCGTTGTGCAGGCGGAAACAATGCGGGTCATACCATCGTCGCTCCAACCGGTCCAGACAAGGTCCCGACCACCTTTGCTTTTCACTTACTCCCAAGCGGTATGTGTGATGGAATGATGTGATATCATTCTGATCCATCGTTATCTGTTGCACGTGTAGGCATCGTTAACCCCAAATGTGTCGGACTCATTGGAAATGGTGTCGTGATCCATCTTCCTTCGTTTTTCGAAGAGCTCGATGCGCTGGAGAAGCAAGGTGAGGCATGTCATTATGTTTCTGCTCGCGATCTAACTTCTTCCAGGCCTCCAATGCTCCGATCGTGTATTCGTTTCTGATAGAGCCCAACTGGTCTTTGACTTCCACCAGATCGTCGATGGCCTGAAAGAGGTGGAGCTGGGCGGTTCGAGGTCTGTTTGCCCAAATCTCCCCGGTACATGTCTGACGTTCGACATCACAGCATCGGAACTACCAAGAGGGGCATTGGCCCTGCATATTCTGGAAAGGCGTCACGTTCTGGCCTCCGTGTACACCATCTCTTTGATCACGGTACGTTTGCGACCAAATTCCGCAGGATCGTAGAGGGTCGCTTCAAGCGCTATGGCAATTTCGAGTATGATACAGAAGGGGAGATCGTACGGTACAAGGCAGGTATCACACAACTTTTTCCTGCTTGCTCATTGACGAGTCCTTTTCTACAGCACCTGGCTGAACGACTGAGACCATTTGTCGTGGATAGCGTTGCCTACATCCATGATGCTCTGGCAGCAAAAAGAAAGGTTCTTGTCGAGGGCGCGAATGCGCTGATGCTCGACATCGATTTTGGAACGTATCCCTATGTGACGTCCTCCTCGACCTCGATTGGTGGTGTTTGCACTGGGCTTGGGATCCCCCCAAAGGCCATTGGAACCGCGATAGGCGTCATCAAAGCGTACACTACCCGCGTCGGTGGTGGACCATTTCCCACTGAACAGCTCAACGTGAGTCGATCAAGGTTCACCATGGTTCTTGTGACGATGTTGGTAGGACGTCGGTGTACACCTTCAAGAGGTCGGACGAGAGTACGGTACGACGACTGGACGTCGTCGCCGTGCTGGATGGCTGGATCTCGTCGTGATGAAACACTCGTGCCTCATCAATGGATATGACACGCTGAACTTGACCAAACTGGACGTTTTGGATGGTCTTTCGGAGATTAAGGTGGCCATCAAGTACACAGTAGACGGAAAAGAGATTTCCCATTTCCCTGGTGTGTGACAGACGATTTTCTCGGGAACTGATCTAAACTTGGCACAGCTAATCTGGAAATATTGTCGAATGTGGAGGTGGTGTATGAGACGTTGGCTGGCTGGCAGACACCGATCACGTCTGCGAAGAGCTACGAAGATCTTCCGGAAAACGGCAAAAAATATGTGGAATTTATCGAGAGATTCTTGAGTACACCGATAGAATGGATCGGGATTGGGCCTGGGCGGGAGAGTATGTTGAGGAGGGGTCAGGTATTTAATTAATTTAAATAATTAAGTATTCCCACGGTATCCGAGAAATGGATGGAATGTTCACACCTTGGTCACTCTCTGTCACGACCTCCGTCACTCCCTCGCCGCCGTAACGACCCCGTCACACCACCCGACTTCTGAACAAAGAATTTGAAGCCGGCAAGGATATGAATTCGATGGATCCCGTCGTACACCACAACCAGTCCCAATCTACCTTATCCCCCGTCTCCTCATCACGCAGGCGGTCATCAAGGGAGAATGAAACACCTGCTCAGAAGCAGAAAAGGGAGAAAGCGGCTGAAAGACAACGCAGAAAGCGAGAGCGTGACCGTCATGTCAATAACTTGAATGCTGCAATGTCCTACCCACAGCCAACAGAACCTTTGCCTCCCCCACAGCCACAGCCACCACAGCCGCCCCCTCAAATCTTTACCGGTCAGGAGCTCTCCCAAGAAGAGCTCGGGCGCAGAGAACGCGTCCGTGCTGCCGCGCGGGAACGGCAGCGGAAGCACCGCAGCCTCGTGAAACAGCGCAAAATGAGGGACCTCGGCCTAGACATGACGAGCGAGATGATGGTCGGCATCGAAGAGCAGCTTCGCGTGAATGGCCAGCACGAGTATCCGTTGTTGCCACACGAGATGGGGCCTCCACCTCCGATGAACCCGCAAGACCCGTCGGCGTTTCTGCCACCACAAATGCCGTCGCGTGGGCATAGTTTTGCCTGGACGTTGATGATCTCGCTAGGGTATGCGCCACAGCAGATAAAGCAGTATTTGCACCGGGGGTTGGGCCTTTCGGCCGAAGACCTCGCCGTGCTTGAGTCCATGATCACGGATGCGTTCAACCAATGGGATGCCCAGGTCAGTGTCGCGCATACATCCATACCTCATACTAACTAGCGCGTGATTGCAGCGCATGCACTTTGGACAACCTCCAAAAGCACCGGATGGGTCGATGCCCGCGCCGTCTGCACCACCTTTTCCAGATATGAGTGACCCCGCGGCTAACGGTTTTGGTGAGCAACCGCAACCACCCGATGCACATGTGTTTCGAGCGCGTTTTCGAGGTCCAATCTCTGCGCCTGTTCCTATTCCTTTTCGAAATCTTAACCCTGCGGACTCGACCACGGCGACGTCCCCGACGTCTACTCCGGGCTCTGGTCCGCCTTCGGATCCAATAGACCCACATCTAGGATTGGTGATAGCGACTGGAGATGAACGACAAAAGGTGACCGCGGACACCGACACGGAAGGCGGTGAAGTTGAACAATCCTAGCTACACTAGAGCAATCCTCATTTTCCGTTCTTCCCCCAATCTCCACGTCCACTTGGCGCATTTTCATTTTCATTGTTCATCATATACACGTGTAATTTTCTCCCTACCCATCACACGTCTTCTTTTCGTGTTTCCTATGGACACTTTACGCTTGTGGTGGTGTATGTGACTTGGCAGCGTGTTACGAGGCGCATGTATATGGTTGCGGGTCGCTGTATGTTTGCCAATGTCTGTATTAACATTCACCCTGGATTTGCAAGAAAAAATCTAATCGGGCTCTCCGTGTTTGAGAAGTATCATGTGGACCAGATGGTGCTAGCACGCAATACTTGCGTCAGATCGTTACATAAAAGCTACATTGGTATGTGTATCCTGTACGAACCTACAACGTCAATATCATCCAAGTGCAACCCGGTTCGAGTCGACCAGGCCAGGTGATCGCCCTCAACCTTTCTCCGGGGATAGAATGACAATTGTACTTCAAATGCTCACGTTAGTTGTAATTTGAAGACCGAGAATAAGATCCTGAGACGGAATGGGATGTCGATCACAGCGCATACTACCAGGTAGTTGCGGAAGCTCGCCCTGTCCCAGTCGATGCCGGACAACCAGGGATGTGCTGGACTGCTCTACCTCCAGCTCGAGAAGGCCAGAGAAAAATGAGTCGAGTACCGTGTCAACGTTCACGGTCCGGGACTAATCGAATCCTGACATGATGCGCTCGAGGACATCACTTGGTGTTTTCCCAGGGAACTTCGGGCTGAGACAACCAGATCAACGGGTTCGGAATAATATCTGTCAGGTCAAGAGCTGGCAAATTGACGATATGTCTCGGACTGAAGTACTTCATGACCGTCGGAAGCTCAGATCTGAGATCCTGCCTAACTCGAAACGCGAAACCTGGACACCGTTGTGAAGTGAATTATAAGCGTTCTTACCAAGACACACCGTGTGAGGCCGTAGACTTGTCAGTGTCACTCTCGATGATGCGTGACGGTGACAGATTTCACTCTTCTCTTCGCCACACGCTTCGGAGGAAATCACTCCCAGTGCAAAGTTGCGGACAGAAACAGCTCAGCAAAATATTGCCAGCCACTGCCGGATTCGAGCTTGAAAAGATGAAAGAGTCTTCAAGCTTCCAAGCTCAACCTCAAGTTCTCACTGAGGATGAACGACAGAAATTTGGAGACTTTAAAACGGTCATCGCGGTGACAGACTCGGACGCCGTCCGAGTCTGTCATTATTAGCAGTATATACCAGGGGAGTTGTTCCTGAGCTGGTATGCACAGTGTTTTACATATGTCTGCATCGCGAATGACAGTCTACTCCACAATCCCTCGGAGTCCCGACACGCGGCGGTGCGCGTGTTGTTTCAAGCTCGTCGTGGCATCGTGGATATTACGGAAATTCATTACGACTCGGAGTTTTCTCCCCATAAATACCGCCATCTTGCCTTCAGTCGATTGGACTATTATGATGCTTTCTGCGATCTTTGGCGGGCTTTCGTTCGCCACAATGTTGACGTGGGCCAGCGCTCCTGCTGGGCTACAGAGCCGATCTGATTCAGAGTACACCAGCAATGTCGCGCATTCGATGAATGTAACCAATTGTCCAGGTATGATTACAGCACGGTCCGAGAAACGTAGTTGACATTACACAGGTTACACTTTGGGACATCTGATCGAGTCCCAACATGGCTTGACTGCTCAGCTGTCGCTGGCGGGCACACCTTGTGATGCCTTTGGCAAGGACATAGTGGATCTCACTATTGAAGTTACCTACCAATCCCAGACCACGTGAGCATAGAAAATTCATAGATCTTGAATCTCTGCGGAACAGTTTGTCTTTAGTCTACACGTAAAAATTTACGACACAGCGGACCAACAATTCGCTATTCCCGAGTCTGTTATCGAGCGGCCCCCTCCTCCAGCTGAATCATTCGCTGGTTCATCTGACCTCGTGTTCAACTACGACTCATCTCCGTTCGCTTTTTGGATTACGCGTCGGTCGGATCAGGACGCAATGCCAATATTCGACACCAGAATTACGTCACTACCTCCAACACCTATCCCACCATTCAACTCTTCGGATCCCAGGACGGCATTCGATGGGTTTCCCCTCGTATTCGAAGATCAGTATCTTCAGGTATTGATTCTTGATGCTCCCTGCGAGCTGATAGTGTCACTGATGCTGACCACGAGTAGATCGCCTCAGCACTGCCTTACGGTACAAATATCTATGGCTTGGGTGAGGTGATCGCTAGTAGTGGCTTCAGACGCGATATAGGTACAGATGGTGGTATTGGGACTATCCAAGCTCTCTGGGCTCGCGATATCGCTGATCCAATGGACGACAACTTGTAAGTCACTCCAACTACCAGTCACATGCGACTAACCCGTCAAAGATATGGCTCTCACCCCATCTATTTGGAGCATCGCTTCAACGAAACTACCAACAAGTCGTTGTCATCTGGAGTTTTACTGCTCAGGTGATGAAAGCCAGTTTCATCTCGTGGACAGATGTTAATGATCTGGCAGTTCCGCAGGGTCTGATATCTTCTTGCAGACTCCCCAGAACGCAAAGGTGTCGCTTATTGAATACCGAATGATCGGTGGAATACTTGACTTTTACTTCTTCTCTGGGCCTACGGATGCCGAAGTGATCGCTCAATACGGTGCGATAATCGGCTATCCCATGTGGCAACCGGCCTGGGGGTTCGGATTTCACTTATGCAAGTAAGCCGATTCGCATCTTTACTCAGTTTGCTACCAATTCATGGTGTACCACTTTAGGTGGGGATACGTCAACATTAGTGAAGACATAGCAAACATTGCTGCGATGCGCGCTGCGAATATTCCTCTCGAAGGTCTGTGCTGTCTTGTGCTCAGCGGACGTCAGTGACACGAGGGTATCAGTTCAATGGAACGATATCGATCTTTACCATGCGTTCCGCTTGTTCACGACCGATCCTGTGACGTTCCCTGCTCAAGAATTCCACCAATTGATCGAGCAATTAGTGAGTGGTTATCCAGGTTTCAAATGAACAACCATGTATTTCTTTTTCGCCCGCTAGGCCGCAAACCACCAACATTGTAAGGGATTCATCGCAAGTGACACGTGATAGTATCTTAGCCTTTTCTGTCTTCAGTCATTCCTATTGTCGACGCAGGTGTTGCGGTCGCGGTTAACGAGACAGACGTGGTGAGTTCTAGCGTCGGATTGATTTACTTACTTGATTCCTGACCGGATCACAAGTATTACCCATTTTCTGAAGGGATCGCAAAGTCAGTGATAAGAAATGCGCCTCTATCGCGTAACACTACATCTTATGCAGGGACACATTTATCAAGAATCCCGACGGATCCCCTTATATCGGACAAGTCTGGCCCGGTTATACGGTATGATTTTTGCGCCGTATCCACAAGTATTGACTATTTCATGGCTACCAGGTGTGGCCTGACTGGTTCGGGCCAAACACTTTAGCATGGTGGACTGAAGCTCTGAGGAACTGGACTGTGCTTGGAGTCAACTTTTCTGGCGTCTGGCTCGACATGAACGAGCCGAGCTCATTCTGCCAAGGCTCCTGGTAGGCTAATTAGTTTCTTGGGGTACCGCCGGCGCTTATTACAGGGGAAGTGGAACTGGCGCCAACTTCTCGGCGTTGCCGCCAAAGAGTGTCGTCGGTCGTGTCGAAGTTGGTTACCCCGAATGGTTGGTGTTACTTGAACATTTCTCTTGAAAGAGATTGATCACGGTTTTAACAAAGTTATAATGAAACCCAATGGGGGCCTAGCGGCAACATGACGATTAACGGAACCTCGACGAATTCTTGCACACCTGCAGGTGGAACCATAGAGACGCTCTCGGAACGCGGACTCGGCGCTGGAAGTGAACTAAACGTTAACCTTACCAACCCACCATATACTATCCACAATGGTCGCATCTGGTGCTTCACTCAGTCCATTGTCTGTCCTCCTTCAAATCAAGGAGCCCTTTCTACAAAGACGATAGCAACAAATGCAAGTCATCACGGTGGTTACGTGGAGATCGATGTACACAATATGTTTGGGATGATGCAAGAAAAGGCCACACATCTCGCCTTACGGAGCATTTATGAAGGAAAGAGACCATTCCTCATCAGTCGCTCGACCTTCCCTTCTTCAGGACGATGGACCGGTCACTGGGTGTGTTTATTTATATTGCTGGAAGGTTACATTCATCTTGTTCCCTTTCTAGCTTGGAGATAACTACAGCAAATGGCAATACATGTACCTGAGCATCCAAGGCATTCTGCAATTCCAGATTTACCAGATTCCGATGGTTGGTGCCGACACATGTGGTTTCCGTGAGTTCATTGCAGCACTAAAGTGATAAATACGTCCCGAACCTCCTCAGACGGCAATGTCGACGAAGAGCTTTGTAATCGATGGATGCAACTCTCCGCCTTCACTCCGTTCTATAGAAACCATAACATCTATGGCGCTATCCCTCAGGAACCCTACCGGTGGGACAGCGTCGCGGACGCATCGCGCATTGCCATTGCTGCAAGATACTCAATGCTTCCATACTGGGTGCGTGGCATGAGAGAATTTGAGTTTCTTACTCAAGTGTTGGCAGTACACTCTGTTTGCAAATGCTTCCACCAATGGTCTCCCACCTGTCCGGGCCCTGTTCTATGAGTTTCCTGACGAACCGGAACTCTTCAAAGTCGACAGACAATGGCTGATTGGAAGAGACATCCTCGTCACCCCCGCTTTGACCCCTGGAGTAACGACAGTTGACGGTGGGTCACCGACGTCATCATGCAAACATATAAGCTGAAACTGATACAATCTCATTCCTAGGTATCTTCCCTAGTAGAGGCACCGTCATCTGGCGTGACTGGTGGACCCATGCAGTTGTCGATGCCGTTCCCGGTGCAAACACAACACTAAGCGCTCCCATCAGCCACATTAACGTCCACATCCGAGACAGCTCTATCTTGCTGTTGCACAAGGAACCTGCCTACACGATATACGAAACACGACAAGGACCTTACTCGCTTCTGGTGTCCTTGAATAAGCAGGGTACGGCGTTGGGCAATGCCTATATTGACGATGGCGAGAGCTACCCTCCCGGTGCAAACCGCACTTTGAATTTCTTTGCGAGCAGTGGCGAATTGGAGATTCAGAGCAAGGGGGAGTATACTATCGTCCAGAAACTCGAGACGATCTCGATTCTGGGAGTTCAGCTGCCAACGACGGTTACTCTGAACTCTGAGGAGGTCGGGGAATGGACGTACAATGCCGCGAACGAGGAATTGGTCGTTGAGGGGTTGTATATTGAGTTGGACGCTGCACAGACGATATTGTCATGGAAGTAGACACTCCAGGATGTCCATACCCACTACTAGCCGATCAGAACCAGAACCAGAACCAGCCCTAGTACAATATCATTTACATTGGCAGCCCTGCATTTGGTTTGCGTAATACCATGAACGCATGACTACGGGTGCTGACTCTACTTTACTCCGAGTCGTACCTCAACAACTATGTACTCCAGATATTCTGAAGGAAAAGCCAAATTCAGAGTTTTCCAAGTGGTTTATCCAGGACGAGCGACCCGATCCTCACGGTCTGGTCCAATACCGTTTTCAAGCATTCCTCCCCCCAAGCAGCGGCACCCTGGCGTCATGGCAGGTTGGAACTGCGTACAGTAGTATAGCGATAGCACGGAAGTGACTCACCTGAATTAGAAAGTGAAACTTGGAGTGCATCGTCCACATATGAATTGCTCTGTGGAACGAGCGAAGAAAAGAGCAGAGTAAGACATTAAGTGGTAGGAAAATTGGTAATAAAACGCCTTACACGAAAGTTCCTCGTCGGGTGCCAAAGTGGAAGTCCTCGACGACTATCGCTCCATGATCCGTCTTCACCCTCTTTTCTACCACGCCCAAGTTGATCAATCTGCAGCTCCAAGGGTTTTTCTGCGTCCGGGTCGTCTCTATCTTGCCGCGCGGTATGGTTGCAGTCATGGCTGCTAACTGAGGGAGACAAGGATTGGCCAGATATCCATCAAGTCGTTCTTGCACTGCTTTCGCAGTCATGAGCAATCTTCCCTTCTCGGTAAGTTCATTCAACGGCCGAGCCATCGAGAAGCGCAGTATGATGGTAGTAAGGTACGATATGACATGTTTCCTATAGTCAACCGGCGGTTTCGTGTAACGTTCAAGGGAGAGACTAAGGTTCAAGTTAAAAAGGACTGTTGGCGAATGCAAGTATCCGGGAGAAGAATCACTCACGTCATCGGATCGTAAACAAAATCGACCTCGTTTCCCACTTCAACAATCGGATTCATTTTGTACTGCGCCAATACATTTGCAGCGTAGAATAAGGCCGTGACGGAAACCCCCAGTTTCTTTGCTTGTGCGACGATTGTAGCTGTCTCCGCCTCGGATAAGGTCACGCTACGACGGAGTGGCGGGTCGGTCATATTCAATGGACGAGAGGGAGGTGCCATGGTGATATAAGGCTAGAGATTACTCTCACTAGCTGAGAAGGAAAGAGGCATGAAATGGCACCTACCGCGGTCCGTTCCTTCTGATCCGTGACATACTGCAGGAGTTCTCTTCCGGACGTTCCCCATTCTTTCATTGGTCCTCCCGTCGCGGTAATCGGATCGACTGGAAGGTTCTTCCATTCTTCAGAGGGTGTGATCGTAACCTCTGTACCCTTGCCGGACATCCATTCGCACATTAGGTTCAGGCCATGCATTGCAGAACCCGCATCCAGGATCGAGTGAGGTCCATGAAAGTACAGACCGTATTCTTTGCGGTTATCGTTCCTCTCCTTCGAGGTTGTAAGTAGATAGACCCTGAAATAAGTGGTCGTGCCCTTTCCGTCCGTATACGGGAGTCGTCTGAGGTTCGTGGTCTTCACAAACTCGTTTGAATTCAGTGACGCTCCTCGTTCTTCAATAGCAGTTGCAATATCAAGCCATGCTTCCTTATCAGCGGATGGCGTATATACCCATCGGAGAGTTTCGGCGTTCTTTTCGGTGGTGCAGGCGACGATGGGACAAACATAACTACGACGAGGAAAGGTGAAGTCATTCTCACGCGTATTACCCAAGCAGAAAAAGTGATATTGCATTGCGAATATACCTACCGGAGTTGATTCGCAGCTCGGCGAGCACGATCCCTCATCTCCTCTACCTCGAGCGAAGAGATCAAATTGAAGCCAATGCAAGCTTCGCCTGTTCTGTTTGATTTTCGAAACCGAAATTAATTCAGTCTTGTAACAGCATTTGGAACGGAGAAAAATAGTACTTGCCCCTCAGAGTTATCACTTAGTTTTTGCATGAAAAGCTCAGAGCCAACCATGGGACTAGTAAGATTGAAAGTATGTCCGATGGCGATGTGACATGGATTGTTACGAGACAGATCGAGTATACACGGGGGGATTGTGGTCGGTATTAAGTATCCATTCAAGTTGTGGTGGGAGGGACGGAAGGAGAGACATCTCGGTCGAGAGGTTGAAAATCCCATTATTGCTATTGTCTTTATACCAGCATCAATTCTTCAGATCTAGCCTCTATAATATAACCTATACCGGTTAATAGCTGCTATGCTCATTCGCTTCTTCGTCGAAAACGGACTCACTAGTACTACTTCTGATGAAGAAGCGGTGGTTTCGGCAATCTGTCAACTGGAGAATTCTGATTCGTCCACCACTCGAACACATAAGATCCGTGCTCACCTATAGCAGAGGATGTATAGATGGATAACTTGAATGAGATTCTGGCATGTTCGAATTCCTGTTCTGGAATGACCGTTACCGTTACTACTACACTGAGTGCTTAGAGCTGCGCTGCTGAGCGCTGAACGTCACCTTACTACGTAAACGTAGTGCTTCATCAACTTGAAACGCTACGTCCAATTGTCAAAACGAGAACCCATCCGACCCAAGAGCCGAAAGGGTGAGCGAATAAGACGAACTAGGGTAGGACTTATAATACGTGAGGCTCGGTCGACAATCACGAGTATCATATGCGCAATACCGCAGCAAACGTTATCTGCAATGTGTCAGTCACTTCAATTCCAACGAGCGATGCGGACATACCATTGCAGGACCAGGCATGAAGGTGCTTCCGACTTTCACGGCATGGTCAAATTTTGATCAGATTCGTGTTTGAATTCAACTTACAAAGGGCAACATCTGATGGATATTCAAGGTCGGGATTCAGTGGATGCATACAATAACAATAAACTCACGCTAGGTTGTATAATAACGAACCTACGAAAGTCTTGCTGGA
The DNA here is from genome assembly GCA_019787685.1 of Chiua virens. Lineage (NCBI taxonomy): Eukaryota > Fungi > Basidiomycota > Agaricomycetes > Boletales > Boletaceae > Chiua > Chiua virens. Next base: position 109,596 of record JAHNUO010000035.1, read on the forward strand.
GATGACTAGTGAACTTCAAATTTTGGTACACACAACATGAAGGAACAGCAATCGATTAAGAAGACTCACCTAACAGCTTCTCAGACCGAATGGCCACTCGCTACCACTGTGTCAGCCCATCATCCACTGTATTCATATCGGGTTACGCTACCTCTTTCTCACTCCTTATGTTTTTGGGTGGTCCTCTCCACCGTCTGTGCTTAATAGCATCTGAGCAGTAACTTGAAGTTGGAAAGCGTATCTAGTTCAAGATCGGAACCACCAACGCGATGATACACGTTTCCTCCGCGATACATGTTCCTCCAAATTCCAAGACGGAGGTTCTATTATTGCAGAGGTGAATTTACTGCGAAGCTAGTCCGTGTCAAATTGAAGCGGAGATGGAATATCTTACAGAGTCATCACGACGAGTGTCGCCAAAGGTGGCAGCTCCTTCAAGTTTTCTTTCATCTCTTTGCGCGTTTCTTGACGACAATGGCTCTTAGTTTCATCGGGTATGTTTCCGTTCTTTCTTTCTTTGCTCCTCTCGTCGTCGCTGACGGCGCACATCAGAAAACCTATATCACTCATCTCTCATTCTGATGTTCGATACCGCGGTATTCTCGCCGGTATTGACCCAGTTGCTTCGACCATTCAGCTTTCGAATGGTACGCATATGTCACCCCTTTATTTCGAATATCTTCCTCATGAGTGCCACCCTCAGTCTACTCTATGGGTACAGAGTCACGAAAGTGAGTCCATTGCCCTCTCGTTCCTCGTTTTTTCGCCCCAAAGATGACATATTGCGGATGTAAAATCGAGCCTTGGCTCACCCGTCCGAGAGCGCATTTCTCATGTGGATTATTCCGTTGCCTTCCTGCTGACACGCCATCCCTGTCTCGACATGTGTCGCGTACATTTCTAATTACGTTTTCGCCAGGCCACCCTCTGAATTCATCCCCCCGGTTCAGGAACCATATCAATACATTATCTTTCGCGCCTCTGAAGTGAAAGATTTAGCTGTCGATGAACCTCCGCCACGCCGTAGCGTCCACGATGATCCCGCTGTGCTGGGGGTGCGTGTCTTGTTTTTCACTCGTTTTACCTGTATTTGTGTTATGCATTGTGTGATGAAGCATTACGGATGTAAAAGGGTCAACGACTTATATCCGAGAGCGCATAAAATTCCTGTGGATTCTTCCGTTGCCTTCCTTCTGACGCGTTCGTTCCTCCATTACATCCATGATCGTACTGACGCGTGGCGCTAGGCATCCGCACCAGGGATGGCGCCACCCCAGTTCCCGCCGTATGGCACTCCATACCAGCAACAAGCTGTCGCCCAACCACCACCCCCGCAACAACCGCCCCCTGTGTCGTACCCACAGCAGCAGCCACACATCGTTCCAGAGGTACCTCAGCCGCCGCCAGTTGCCCCTGTGCCTCCGAGTGATGTTCCAGGCACAAGTGCTAACGGACGCCGCCCTGTTAATCCTGTACAAACGGCTGCTGCGTCTCTGGAGTCTGTCGAACGCGCGATCGGGGACTTGCGTGGAACGAATGGACCCATTGGTAGGGGAGGGCGTCGTGGACATCATGGCCACGGCGCGACCGCTAAGGGAAATGAGCTCAAGGTTCCTGCGACCGATTTTGATTTCGCAACTTCCAATGCGCGCTTTGACAAATCTGCCATTGCGCCCAAGAAGAGCAATGCTTCGGAGGGCGAAGGTGCGACGTCTGAGGGAGCAGAAGTGGTCAGCAAGGAGGACGAGGAAGGGGAGATAGCGTATAACCCACAGAAATCGTTCTTTGATTCATTGTCGTCGGTGCCGCCGCCTTCGAGGGGAGGTGGACGACGAGGCGGAGGTGGCCGGAATCGGAGAGAAGAGGAACGAGAGAAGAATGTCGCTACGTTCGGGGAACCTGGAGGTGTTGGGCTAATGGGACCAGGTGCATATGTCGGTGGGTGGGGAGGGTATGGTCGGAGGGGTGGACGACCTCGTCGGGGTGCACCTGTTGGGGGTCGCTAGTCTATTTCTGTCCGTGAAGCTGTTATGTTCCATGATCAGGGTCGATAAGGTGTGTTCGGTTTCTTTCTTTTCTTTGAACGTACGCTATTCTACCCAACTTGTGTCCCCGTCTAAAATGCCATGAGCTTGTCTGAGATGCTATGCTTACTTCAGCACAACCAGTCCGACAGAATTGCGAGTGTACCCGTCTAGACTTCGTATGTAGTTGCCGTCACTCTAGAACCTGAAGCTTTAGCTCGGGCTTCCGTCAATACTCGATGGCACTTTCAACGCCAACGTTCACAATAGACCGTCTGGGCTTATCTTTGAAAGAAGATGAGGATCTCTATCGCTACAATTGAAAAGCTTATGGGTCGACCATTCACGACGAAAAGTGAACTCCAAACACAGACATATCGACGAAAAGCTCCCGGGTAATGCTATATATAATTTGAAATCTTGACTTGTTCGAAACGACAACACTGGAATGGTGTCAAGAATGCATTCAGTTCCAGTCAAGGTTAGTCGATTCAAGGTCACTGGTGTGAGGTGGCGCAATGGATGAAACATACGGCAGTGAATATAGCGATATGAACGCTATCGATGGTTCATGCTAAGGTTGAATGCATCATGCAGTCTGGTCCCAGGTCTCGGAGTCCGGTCCGACACGTGTATCGAAGGTGTTCGAAGAGGCCTTGGCTTCAGTTATTCTATTCCACAACTGGGCGTTGCATGACGGAGGCGTTCATTCCGTATGTGCCTGCCAGCATTACGCCGCCATTCGTGATCGCGTCATCCCAAAACTTTTTTTGAGGTGAATGTGAATCTAGGGGATGTTATCTCAACACCACTATCATTTGGAATGACTCAGGGTTCCATATCTATATCCTGTTTGCGAGCGATCGTGCGCGGCCCGAGCGTCGGGCCGTACTACAGTCGACTCTGTTATATCCATACAGGGGTATCATGGAATTGTCCATACGGAGGATAACCCAAATTCTGCGACAGCACACACTTTTTGTGATATCCCATGTTGGTATGCAGGAATTGTGTCCGTAACCCATATCACTGCCACAGATTATGTTTTCCCATGCTGGAGATGGTAGGACAGACTCCACTCTGTTCGGACGGCTCAAAAGCACGACACTTGACCATTTCAGCTTGCGAGACTCACATGTCCGGCAGATTCCATTACTGAAGTTGAAAAACAAGCGTCCCAGGCCTTGGATGACCTATATGGAGGCGGTGGAGCACGTCAACGATTGAATCGGATAACAATTGAAGCTAGCTTCTTAACCCGGTTGAAGAGACACACTACACGCTCCGGGAAATGGATCAAGACACGTACTTTGCTCTAGAAGTGTCTCACATGCTCGTGCGCCACTGCGCATGGTGCCACCGGGCTCTCACCTCTCACCTCACTTTTGGATAGAGCTGGTCTCTCAGGCTGTTGCATCGCAAAGCTATAAAGCATCGAAAGTGATCTAGGAGTGGGTGGACCAAACTAACTGTGTCTGGTCCACTCCAACATCACACCGAGGCAAAGATTACTCGCAAGAGGCACCTACGTTGCAAGCTCCACCATGGCCTTTCCCACTGGATCTATATTGGAAGTTATTTGTATGCCCTCGATCCGGGTCCACATTGACGCACCGACCTTTGTATCATATGTCCTCCCACCTGTCGTTGGACATTTCGTCTTTGCAGCGCTAGCTGTGACCGCACATACGCACGCTCTGCGAATTGCATTGTGGCCTCTCGTCACTTTGTTAGCCTTGCGTGCGGCAGTTTCGGTGGACATGTCATCCGGCGAGCCCAATCGAAAGTTCTACAATACCACATTGGTGGTAAGCATTCCTTTTCGGCGCCACATAACAGGCTCACCTTTCCCTCCCGGGCTGCGGTCCAGTTCTGTATGACCTTCGTGATTACTCGTACCTTTGATTGGACGTTGGTGAAAAAACCACTCATGCGCCGCCCGCATCCAACGAACAAGTCTCGATCGATCATTTTGGATGCTATTGGCCTCGCCCTGGCTCTCCGTGGCCATGGTTGGGACTGGTCGCACGGAGTGTACATTCCACGCGAAACGCGACCAGCCAACCGCAGAGGATTTCTATCCGATGTCATCCTCTCTGCAGCTCTCCATGCCCTCCTCTGTGGGGTCCTTCACATGGCCATTCGGTTACTCGCTCCTGTACAAGTTAGGACCCTCTCTGGAGGATCCATCTTTGACGAGGCACTCCCATTCCGCGCGCGCTACGCTCGATCGACTGTGATTTCAGTCTTTGGTGCATTCTCGCTCTACGCATTTCTCCAGATGTGCTACGATGCATGCACCATAGTCGGCGTGCTCGTCCTCGGACAAGATCCCGCACGGTGGCCCCCGGCGTTCGGAGCCCCCTGGTGTGCGACGTCACTCACCGATTTCTGGGGACGCCGGTGGCACCAGTTTTTCCGGCGCATGTTCCTCATTCAAGGCGGTTATCCACTCTCGTTCTTCCTAGGCAAGACAGGCATCGTGATCGGGGCGTTCCTCTCCTCTGGGATCATGCACCACATCGCGATGGTGAATCTCAACGAGAGGGTAACGCCGTGGAGGATGCTGGTGGGGTTCGGTATGATGGCGCCGGGTGTGCTCGCCGAACGGGCGTTCAAGAAGTGGACGGGGCGGAATGTGGGTGGTGTGGCTGGGTGGGTGTGGGCGATGACGTGGCTTGTTCTGTGGGGAAGCTTTATTATTGATGCGACCGCGAGGGCCGGGGTATACGGCGGGCATTTGAGTGTCGTTGAAAGAGTGATACCGGGACGGAAGGTGGTGGAGGGTCTGATGGCTGATCTTTTTGAAAGGGTGATTTTCAGCTGATCAGGATAGTATCACGTATGTTTTCGCACCTGGTTGGGATCAACGTGTACATAGAACGAGCGTTGAGGATGTAAGCAAAAGAAAACCAGAAATAACAATACTGTCATATACGTCCGGGTACTTGGCAACAGAAACTCCAGCCACTTCAATTGTTTGATGTGTGATGGTGGCAGCACTGGATGGCGATCAGCCGCGAGCTGCGAAAAGTCCGAGAAAATGGACTACAATAATTGTCCGAGTCCCGGCAGTCAATTCCATGAATCTTACATTGGCTAATGCTGGTGGTTAGTATAGAAGCCTAGAGGGGGAATCCACGTCTATAACCATGGTCAAGGTCGGGGCAAGTCACCTGACTCGGAGCGTGGGGATTTAGAAGCTGCATCGCCACCCCCACTTTTCATTTCTTGTTTTGGCTTCATCAGCTTTTCAGCGGAGTTGACGGTCATGGAGACTAGCGAGGGAAACATAGTACATACATATCTGACGGTTCGCGCCTAGAGGCAGTTCCGCTGACTCAGATATGCCATGCAGAGCGCTGCATTGCCACGCGCGATGTCGACTGTCTTGTTTTGGGTTCGCTCGCTTTCTAGCCAGGACAGGTACAAAATTATTCCCTTACTAGTAGGCGGAGGGCCTACACACTAGATAAACCTCCCACACGCTGCCATGTCCGAGTTACATGAGAGCGGCTCCCCATCACCGGTCCACCATGTCTCGATCAGCGCGCGACGTCTTCGAGTCTGATGTCCGACAACGACTTTCGGATGAATGCAATACCTACATTCATAACAATCTCCCCGCCTACCTTCTCGAAATTCGTAACATCCATACTGTCGATCGTATCCAACTCAGCGATATACACCTTGTCTCCCGCAGTCAAATTTCGGAAACAATCCGGAAGCAAATAGACGCGGATCTTGGGAAAATTCCCAAGCCCAAAGGGCAGCTTGCAATGTGGTGTGAAGTTCGTCATTATTTTCTGCTTTACTTTAACGAGTGCCTCATTCAAGTCGCTGTCATTCTGGTAGGCTCACATCCAAGAATATAAGTCCAAACTTCGCTACGCTATTTTATCACACCATTGGGGTGACGGCGAACCGGAGTTTCAGCAGATGTTTAGGCAGGAGTACTCCTCAGAACAGCGAGAGCTTCCTGCGGGGATCCGAAAGCTGTTAGGATTCTGCAGAGTCGCTGCCATCGAATATCGCTGCCAGTACGCTTGGTCTGACACTTGTTGCATCGACAAGAAGAGTAGCTCCGAGTTGTCCGAGGCAATTCGATCCATGTACCGTTGGTACGAAGGCTCGGAAATCTGTGTCGTCCACCTAGGCGCGTCTTCCCTTCTGGGCGACCTTAAATATGATCCGTGGTTCAAACGGGGTTGGACCTTGCAAGAATTGTTGGCGCCGAAGAAGATCAGATTTTATGGCAGGGATTGGACACCAATTAACCCTAATGGTGGATCACAGATCAACGACAAGAAGGATGACTCTATGAGAAGGATAATCGAGAAGATAACAGGGATACCCGAGGAAGACATTCGAGAGTTTCGCCCTTCTTGTGACCGGGTATCGGAGAAGATGAGATGGATGGCCCAACGTCAAACCACGAGAGTTGAAGATATCGCGTACTCTCTCATTGGTATCTTTAAAGTCACCATGATGAACGTCGCATACGGCGAAGGCAGCGGGGCATTTGACAGGTTCATGAGGGTTCTTGCAGAATCCTGCCACGACCCCAGCTTTCTGGCGTGGTGTGGAGACTCTTCCCAAAATTCCCAGACTCTCCCCAGATCCCCGTTGTGCTACCATCTTGACGAAACAAGGGCCAAACTCCTGGAACTTAGTGGATTCGAAGCTTCCCTGGCCCGCAGTGGAGATCCTTTTTACACAATGAAGAAGAATGGACTAAAAGTCAAGGTGCTTATCATCCCTATTGACGAGTCCACTGGCAATCCGCTGTCTCCTGTTAACATCTACATCCTGCCACGGAAACCACCGATGGCGATAATGGCGACGATGGCGATACCCGCTGATACACCTGACATGGAACTCACCCGTAAGCGAATTCGTTCTGCTAAAAGGGGTCGAAGCTATGCACTTGGTGTCGTTAATTATGACCGAGTTCAAGTCGCCCTTGGTCATGGCACCGTGAGTGCAAAATCCAGGTACTTCTGCCTTCTCTTGAAGAGGGATGGCTTTAAATCTTGGAGAAGGGAAGGAACGAAGACTGTTGTGGTTCTGAAGTGTGAGGGAAATTTTAAAGATAAAGTGGAAACTATCTCGCTTCCTCATACTAAATCCTACCTATAGCTGAGTATCAATTATGCTGCTATTTTATTCGCATATTATGTATTATTCAGCGGACAAAAATTTATATACTTACATCTGAATGTAGCCTAGTATGATACGATCTATGTTTGTGTCATCCCTGCTAGACTCGTGACCAGCCGTCTAAAAGAGGCAACTGCGCAAGCCGTTGATGGACTTAAGTACCTGGGTCGTTTGGAGGCGCTTCAATATGGTGATGAAAATTGATTCCGGGCAAAGGAGGATGGGGATCAATAGACAAAGTGTCTTCCCGGAGCCTGTACCTGCGATGATGACAGAGTCCTGGCAACGTAGCATCGCAAGGGATGCTCGGAGCTGAAAAACACGCAGAATGATGCGCCCATCAGTGAGGATTGATACGATAAGGCATGCTCGCATTGCGTCGAGTTTCTCTTCATCCGAGTTCATATCTCCGACGGAGCGCGATGTACCAGCTCGACAAGTGTCGTGATGACAAATTTTGGATCCATGGAGTCCGGATTCAAGGGAAACAAGTCCGAATTCGTCGCATCCTCTTCATAGTGCTCGAGTCGAGTATCACAGTTATTTTCGATCGAGCAAATCCAATATTAAATCCAATTTCATTGGGGAAACGTTATCTGACAAAAAGTCACGTTATCCTGGGAAGCCGCCCACTCCCCTTACGGCCTTACGAGTTTTACGCAAGTTTTACGGTACAGTCCGAGACGAGACGTCTATCGACGGCTTGCGCAGTTGCCTCTTTTAGACGGCTGGTCACGAGTCCAGACTTTACATGAAACTCAATCAAAGCTTGCCATACACGTCATACATAGTAATTTGAAATCCTTTTCAGGTAGCATCTACTCGGTGACTCCCAGAGGTAAGCTGCTGCCAGTGGCCCATATCATGATGCTCACCTTCTCCCAGCGAGTCTGGAGTGCATAAAAAGTATCACTGTTTCAATCAACATATTTTTTGTCCCTTGTAAACATCTGAAGCACTCGGGAATTCCAAGGCATGGTTTCGTGGCAAGCTCTGGCAGCGCCGGCACTCGGGGTGGCCGTAACTTGTGTCCGCGGACTGATGCTATCGATAACATCCCAGCTATCGATAAACGCTTGTAAACCACGATTGCCCAAGTCCAGCTAGTCACATGTCAGCAAAGAACCAGCGTAACGCCCAACACTGGCACGTGTAGTCCCCCAAGCTGTAGTACGACTCAAGTTTGTTCTCAGTCAACCTCACTTGGCGCGCTAGTTCCCAGACCAGAACGGTATCGTTTGTCTTCTCCCCTCCTCCCACGAAACTCGAAAAGTGACTGTTCGTGGTTACCACAAGTTCTTATCATCTAAAAAAAGCTGGTCAAAGTTCCAATGCCACCTCCAAGGTGACTCTGCCTTTCTCTTCCAGGAATGAGCCCTTCAGTCTCACAGATGTCACAGTCCCCACGACGCTGGCGTGCCAGCAACTAGTGAAAAATCTCTCAATATTATCCTGTTCGGCGAAACTGGAGTCGGCAAAAGCTCCTTGGTGAACCTGATTGCTGGGAAGAAAGTCACCAAGACCTCGGAAGATATGCGCCTGTGCACCTCAAAATATGCACCGTACTCCTTTCAAGTGCATGGCGTGTCGTATACCATCTGGGATACTCGCGGCCTCCAAGAGGCGGACGCGGAGGTCGGAACAAAAGGATACCTTGACGCCATCGAGCAGGCGTGGGACCTCATCCAGAATCTAACAAACAAGAGAGGGGTCGATCTTCTCGTCCTGTGCCACAAGGGCCGGCTCACCGACGCGACACGGAGTAACTACAAGTTATTCTACGAGGTGTTGTGCGAGAAAAAAGTCCCCATCGCTCTCGCCGCCACCCACCTTGAACGTCGCCTGCAAATGGAGGATTGGTGGGTTGAAAGCAAGAAGGCATTCGACGAGTGTGGGATGTCGTTTGCTGCGCATGCATGCGTTACTGGACTTCCCGACCATGCAAAGACTGCAGAGTCTAAGGAGGCTATCGAGAGGCTGTTGGGCCAGCACGATGACAAGAAGAGGTACAATATGCCTCGAAATTTGTGGATTCGGCGGGTCGTACAACACTGGGTTCGTCCGAAAGGGATCAAGGAATCTGACTTGCAAGAATGTTTGCGCAAGCGCTGCTATTTCCCCGCCCGCGAGGCACAGGAGATCGCGGAAGTTCTCCTTCGAAGAAGTACAGAGGAATATAACAGGTGACTACCCTACGGCATCATTGCTGTGTTCTCAGCTTACGTTCGTCGCTTCAAAGTGATGGTTCTAGCGGGCAAGCAAGTCCGTCGCAGCCTAGTATTCATCAGAGATCAACTTAACCTCAAACTGCGATGAGGACAACATAGGCCAATAGGATCAAGAGATATACATTTGGCGAGGAGCGAGCCGGGGATTCGGGAATGTGTAACGTGGCCACTGACAGCCTCAGTGACAAGCCCGGGGAGAAGGATGAAGCTCACTACTTGCTACTACTGTAACAATAATGCATACACGTCACCATTTGTATCAAATGTTAGCATGCACATCATAATCATGGCAGACTGTCTGCCAAGAAATGGCAAACGCCTCTTTCGAACTGGCCACCTGTGCTTACTTTTTCTCCAATGTTGATAAAATTCATTCATTCGACCGATGCTGTCTTTTCCAGGCTCGGAGTGATTCGACTCAGTGGGGATGAGAAGTTGGGCTTTGCAATGCTCACTCAGGCTGCCAGTCATCAAAGCATGCAATCAATCGCCATATGATGGGCATGGCCCTGAGTAGGATACTAACTGACGCGCTGCACCACGCTCCCGCTCCGCTCGTGACTAGGCTCCGCGACTCGTGCTCCACGCCATGACCACGATCGGTCGATCGACGACGAAAAGGGGTGTGGCGGTCACGAAATTGCACTTCAAGTCGGCATGATAGTGATCATTCCAATGATTCCATGTACTTATCTTGTTCACGCTTGAAACGGATGACATGATGAGTCCATTTGTTGAGTCACGTCATGACGGAAATGCTTCAGAAACTGAATCTACGACAAACATGGTGTAACCTGGTCCGAAGATATAGTAGGCTCGTCTTATAATTATTTACTTATCGATAAATATCCTTCGAAGTACTAGTAGCTGCACGTAGTTGCCAGTGGTACCCCACCATAAAAGGTAGTCTGTTCTCCTAATTTAGATTTTAACATGTTGTCACGTGGGGTGCCTCGTTGTTGATCTCATGCTCCCGCTACCTTGTGATGTGCTCTATTCTTTCGACTTTTTGCGGATGGGCCGTGGTAGGGAGATGTTACTTCGGTCCGGGCCACTCGTGACATAAGGTATGTCTAACTTCATAAAAACCACCAAGATGCATTCACCTGGTCACCCACAATGAGGAGTTCTGTCATTCTTCACCTCGTAGCGGCTGCTGCAGCGCATTATACCTTTGTGGCTCGTGATACCGGTACAGGTTTGTCTCTTTTGACAATTAGTGGTCCAGCATCAATTCCAGACCAATGGACGACTCCGCCGTTGAACCGTGCTCTCGCCAGTTTCAGCATTGAAACTGCCTTCTTCGAAGAATACTTGGGCAACGTCTCATACCCCAACACCTTGTCTCTCAACCTTTTCCAGAATCTCAAAGAAAGAGGTGCTGCCCCTCAAGTGCGTATCGGAGGGATAACAGCCGACTCCACGACGTGGAACCCCAGCCAAGATGTCGGATTGTACAACTATATCAATGCGAGTGGAGCACTCATTAATACGACTCTTGGTCCCTCGTTTTGGAACTCAGTAAAACTCCTTCCAGAAAGCACTCGCATCGTCATGACCTTGGTTAGTCAGATCACGAAATTTGTCGTGGATCAGCTTTCAATTTGAACAGGACCTGGAAAGCCTCAACTACACAGGCGCATTGGATATGGCTAAAGCTGCGTGGACAGGGCTTGGACCAGATATCATTTCACGCTTCGAAAGTTAGTCTTTGTGTTTTACTCGTCGTCGTGCTGATCTGGGTGCTGCATACCAGTCGGAAATGAACCTGATGAATATCCTCTCGACTTTGATGCCCAAAACTATACGGCACTCTGGAAGGTATGGTTGCGGCGATTCCTCATGATTTCGTATGATCTGAGACAATTCTCCGGCCTAGCCTTGGTCGGTTAACATATCCAATGCACTAGATATATCCTATCCAGAGTTTCAAATTGGAGCTACGGTGAAAGACCCACTCTGGCCGTACAATACTTCCCAGGCGAGAGCCCAATTTGATTGTGTCAGTGCCCTCGCTGCTGGTGCAAATGATGGACATACCGTCAAAACATGCAGTGAGCACACATACCAATACAGTGTTAGTGCTTGCCACAGATGCTCTGTCGAATGCAAAGTTGACGCGACGTCAGGTCTGTGATCCTACTAGAGCAGCGGTGGCTACGTTGCCAAATTTGGTTTGTAAACTGGGATGTTCGCAACATCAAGTACGCTGATGAACGTTTACGCAGGTCAATCACACTCGTCTCGCTGGGTTGGTAGCAACTTGTTATGTTATCTCGCTTTAGTGAATGTTTCTGTTAGGTATCTAGACCTATGGCAGCCACGCATCCACTCAGTCCGGTCGCAGCTTGGTTCTGATGCCTTCGTGATTGGTGAGAATCGCTTTTAGAACCGATCGTCGATGTTTACCTCTAGTCAGGCGAGTTCAACTCCGTGTCATGTTCAGGCAGGGATAATGTCAGCAACACCTTTGGTCAGGCAATGTGGTTGGTAAGGAAAGTTATTCGGACCATGTTTGCGAGAAACTGATCGTGCCATCCAGCTTGACACGACGCTTTATGCAGCTTCCATTAATATTTCACGGTATGCATCTTGCATTCATTCCAATGAGTGTCGGAAGTAACTCAACGAGTCCCTCAAGTGTATACGTTCATCAAGGCGGGCCCCTCGCATTGCAGAGCACCACACAGCTAAACCATGGTGGCTTGTCTTTCTATAACCTCTGGTCCGTAATGAATTTCGCCCCGGTATACATTTTCATCGATATTGCAGGTACCCCGTCGATAACACTAATGGACCCATTCAAGTTTTCCCAGCGTACTCTGCATACGTATTCGTCTCGGATCTGATAGGCGACTCGATGTCGCTTCAGACTGTCAATATCTTCCCGGGAAGACAAGTTAACGGATCATCTATCACCACCGCAGACGGTGACCCTTCTGCAGGTCAATTCTCAATATACGGATATTGGGACCACTCAAATGCCGATTATCCTGCCAAGCTTGCGATCCTCAATCTCGAGATATATAACTCAACTGCGACGTACTCTCGCCCAAACGTCACCGTCGATTTTTCAGCATATTTGTCCTACCCAGGGCAAGTAGTGACTGCGAGGACAATGACTGCACCTGGTACGGATATTAAGGACGCAAATATGACGACGTGGGCTGGACAGACATTTACGACTGGCGTTGCGGAGGGTGAATTGTTAGAAGAGTATATCACGAGTGGCCAGATCGATGTTGCTGCGTCATCCGCGGTCTTGATTACCTTGCAAAACGGGAACGTGTACTCCTAATTCAAGTCTTCCTTCAGTTCTATATCAAAAATAGACATTAGTTGTCAATATGTTGGTCAGTACATGTCGTGAGTAGCTGAAGAATCCATTCTTTGTCATACGCTGTCAGTGAACTTGCAACTTGAAGGTAAGTAGAACGGAGATGTACATAGTTCGACATGTTTTGTACGATCCGCGGAAGTCTGATGACCAGACCGTCTATGCATGTTCCACATCTCCTGCAGATGAGACAAGCCGTCGATAGACATGTACGGGAATGCGAGTCACAGCTGTAACTTGGTTGACCGTAGAGTCCGAATATACCTTATACTTTTCGTTCCACCATCCCCGGCCCAATCATAACTTTAGATTGAAAATACATCTGGGATGGTAAAACAGGCGCACGCTCAACACGGTCTGAGTCCCGCAAAATCGTATGCACAGCTACGCGACGCTACGGACCGGTCCTATCACGCCTATATTTTATCCACTTGACGTGTCTGACCCCAAGAGAAGTCGTCAAAGTGCCAGAAAGCATAAGCAGGGAGAACACCGTTCCATATAGGAAGGGAAACGAGATAAATGAACATCCATCCAACATACGCGATCTTGCGCGACGTGACCACGATCAAAAGCCCGGGGAGACCGAGGATGGCAGACAGCAGGATGAGCGGGATGAGCGTGTCGGGACCGTCGGGGAGGATGGAGACGATGATGAGGTAGAGGGTGAAGCTGATGGCGGCCGGTAAAACCAGTGTGCCGATGAGCTCCATGCCGACGACGAACTGCATCGAGAAGCAGAAAGTACCGCAGAGATCGCGGACAAGGACAAGTTCGAAGAGGTTGTGGACGGTCGAGTTGATCCAACGGCGGCGCTGTGACAAAAGGACGCGAAAGGAATCGGGGACGACGGTTTTGCAGACTGCTTGAGGGCAGAACATGTTCTTTCGTCGAGGGAAGGTCTTGAGCAGTAGGGTCGTCAGGTACCGATCCTCTCCCAGGAGGAGCAAGTTCCTCTTATGAAGCGTGTCAACCACGTTTTCGGAGTAGTGTTCCACGATGTCTGGATTTGCCAAGATGGGAACCCAATAGCCATCGCCACCTTTGGGAGCCTTGATCCTGTACATGCTGAAACAGCCCGGTAAGCAAGTAACACCGCCAAACATGGATTCGAATGTCTTGGTCAAATGGTGTGAGATGTAATACTCGAAGACTCGAGGGACAATGTCAGTGAGCACACGGGTGGATACAACATACACTCACCTTGCATCATTGTCACGAAATTGACAGTTTTGTTCGCTATCTTGGTCTCACCGCAGACTCCCATAATCTCAACGTCCATAACCATACACCAAACAAGGCGTGTCAGCGAGTCGGGGAATACCTTGGTATCTGCATCCACACAGAACACTAGCTCATATTGATTCGGCCTGATGCCTGTAACCCTCCAGATAGCGTTGAAGAACTCGGACTCGAATGTCGTCATGGGTTCTGCAAATGTAACCTTCTGCAGGAACGCCATGAGAATGATCTGAGAATCACGTTTGCCACGATTTCCAGGTTTTGTTTCGTTGGCCTCGCGTGGGTTTCCGACCTTGACCACAAGGATCATCGGAACGCGTTGCTGCGTCGAACGGTCGACTGTGGCGTCATCATAGCCATAGAAGCCCGCGTAGACCTTTGCCATGTTTTGTCGTCTATCCTCATCCGCGATGGAGATATATGAGTGTGCCTGCACTTTATCGGGTTGGATAACAAAGTCGTTCATCATGGACAGACAAATGTCGGGTGTGGTCAGCGTGTTTCCAACACCCTTTACCATGCCATCGGCGATCACTAGGATGATTTTATGGCTATTTGGATAATCTGTGGTAGCGAGTGAATCGAGGGTCGTTCGTAGACTTTCGATGGACTCGGAGTACGCAGTGACGAGACATATGGTATGGGCGAGCGGGAAGCCGAACGGCTCGAAATCGGGAGGGGGTTGGGGAACGACGCTGCGTAACGGGAACGAACAAGGCATATCCATGGAAGACGAGCGGGCTGGGAATCCGTGGATCGAATCACCAACCGATGCCGGGGTGAGACGAGAGACAGACGGAACCGCTGAACATTCATTAGGCCTCGCATGGCCACCTTTGAGGACATTGGGTTTGCATTGGCTAGGTGCACGGCCATAGATATTATTGGACCAGGCTTCGATGTCGTCGAAACGTTGCATCCGCTGCTGGTAGGTCTCCCGAGGGAAGTTCCCGAACTTCCAAGAGAAGAACCAATGGAATAGGACGGCCATAACGAAGCGAGCGACAACAACACCAACGATGAAAATCAGAGACAAGTATAGAATGACCTCGGAGGCAATGCAGCCGATGCTAGTGGTGTCGATGAACCCGACGGTGACAATGTCCGTGAGACATCGACCGAGCTTGATATCGCCTGCACGCATCAGCGCCACGGTGATATCTTTGCCGTTGTAGACGCCACTGGCTGTTTTCATCTCGTCGAAAAGCGACGGATACTGGACATTCGAAGTGCTGAGCCAATTCAGCAAATCAAGGTCAAGCACATTTCTGAAGGAAGCGATCAAAATGGTGGTGGATGAACGAAAAAAAAAACATAATCTTACCCTTCGAACACTGCCAAGTTGTGATTGCCGGCAGAAACGTCATCCCACGAGTAGTAAACCTGCCCTAGAGGTACCATAGTGGCGAGCTGTTGCCTTGCCGTAGAAGACACATGGCAATTGGTACTGCTTCCATAGCCAGTCGTGTTGACTAAACTGGACTGTGGGTTGTAGACGTTGCAGGGAAAGTACCAATCCAAATTATCTCCGGCCACATTAATGGGCGATCCGCTAGCCAGAGTAATGATACCTAAGCAGTTTTCGTTGACATTCTGGAACAAAAAGCTCGCATCATTTGACGCAAGGTTCCATCCCCCAACGATCAATGGATTCGTGTTACCATTGAACTCTCCCACAGCAGGGTGCTTGAAGTTCGAAAAGTCGTAGTTGTACCCGTGGATGACGATCGAGCTGCTGCTGATCTGACTCTCGTGGAACTGATTGGGAGACGCTCCGCAAATTGTTTCAGTGAATCCGAACGTGATGAAACCAACGCCAGTCATTTCGATTAGGATGATGGTTAGTAAACCCATTTTTTCCCTCCAGGCACGTTGTTGGTCTGGTGTTCGCATGCCTGATAATCTCGGTGAGACGCTGGGGCATAGCCAAAAGGATGACCTAGACCTCACATACCACACAGCCTGAGAAAAAAGGAAGGAACCCAACATGTGATGAGATAGCAATATATGAACCAACAATCCTTTGGACCGGGACCGATGCTATCAAGACACTTGCGGGACCTTTGAAGGCGTTTTCTGCATGACAAAGTTGCCCCCCGTTCGGAGAGCGGAAGACCTGGACCTTGCACGCCTTCCCCTCTAGCAAACGACGACGATTTGCCACGACGAAGCTTCTGCGGATAGTTACCAGTAGCTAGATTAAAAGGCATCTATTAAGTGCTCAAAGTCCATTTTTTCTGGAGATATCACATACTGGAAGGTTGAACGGCTACTCTCCTATTGTCTGCATTTTCGATATGGTTTCGATAATGCCACTGTCGATGGCCGAATTCGATCTTTTCTCGGTCGGGTCTGACGAGACTCCTCCGCTTCCTCAGGGTGGACACCCTGACTCGTTCCAAAAATTCACTGGTCTCTTTGTCTGGGTGTGATGGAGAAAAGTGCGTTTTATTCGTTCTTTGTCGACGGAGGTCGTTGAGAGTGCCCTGCCTGTCTCCACGTTCAGTGTCCGGAAAAACGATGCTGGGTGGAGCAGCGCGCGGACCGATGGGAGACGGAGACATAGATGGTGGCGACATCTGCTGCAGGTATGACTGTTGGATTAGAGTAGAGGGTGGCTGGGGACAGTTAATGCGTGGAGATCGCAGCAATAGCTGTTGTGGGTAACTCATTATAGGCAGAAGCTGAGCCGCGGGGACAAATGAACCACTCGCCAGTGGACGGGCTGAATGACCTGCCTGGGACCAGAAGGAAGATGAAACGAGCGGCAAGATAAGAGGAGGCGGGAGAGGTGTAAAAGGGGTGCATCTCTCTCAGGCTGATGGCGCTCAAAGATACAGTTTCGAGTGGGTCCGCGGACGACTTGTTCGTCGGAAGGATCGTGTTGATCAAGATCGAGAACGAGGGTGTCCATAGCTCGTTTCGTTCGTTCCGGGACATGGCATGAACCAACTTGAGCCGCGAGCGCGAATCATGATCTCCGAGGTTTTCGGTTTTCAATGTCGGACTACCCTAGGTATGTTCTCTAAGTTGATCCGAGTCGAATAGTATGATTTCCGAGAGGTTGTGATCAGTTGTCGGTGAGGTTGAGGTGTTTTTTTATTCAAACATTTCCCATGCGGCAACTCAGGTAATAATAAACCGGGCCGGAACATGCCGGGTATGAGTTTGGACTTGTTTACTTCGAAAGTGACCTTGGTAAAATTTTGGTCGACTGATCGACTGTTCGTTGATCGCGGCAATTCATACAAGGTCTCAGATCAAGGTTCAAGCCAGCCTCGGGGAAAGAAGAACTAAATGGCATACGGTTCGTTTCTCTCGTTTCTTTGCGCTTGACTCGACGTTTAAACTTTTGCTGATGTCGATATCCAAAGGCGCATCAGGTAACCGCGGTGGATTTGGAGGAAGAGGTGGGGGGCGTGGTGGGGGTGGTGGACGTGGTGCTCCGAGGGGTGGTGATCGTGGTGGTCGTGGTGGTCGTGGTATGTCTCATGGTACTTCGTTCCGTATCTTGGCTCTTACGTGCGATATAGGTGGAGGTGTACGTGGCGGCGGCGTCCAAGCTCGTGGCTGGGGTGGTGGAGGTCGCGGTGGTGGACGAGGCGCAACTAGGGGCGGACGCGGGGGCCGTGGAGGAGGACGCGGAGGTGCCAGAGGCGGAGCCAAAGTGATTCTCGAGCCCCACCGACACCCTGGAATCTTCGTTGCCAAAGGCAAAGATCACTTGTTGGTTACGAAGAACCTCGTCCCCGGAGAGAGCGTGTACGGTGAAAAGCGGATTACGATCGAAGGAGGGGTGGACGATACCAAGGTAGAGTATCGGGTGTGGAATCCTTTTCGGAGTAAGTTAGCAGCCGGTGTGTTGGGTGGGATGGATGAGATTTTCATTGCACCGGGGAAGAAGGTGTTGTATTTGGGTGCTGCGAGTGGGACGAGTGTCAGTCACGTCGCAGATATCGTGGGTCCCGTGCGTATATTTTTCTTTGTTCTCGTTGGCGTTGTTGACCGTTGGCTAGGAGGGTGTCGTATATGCGGTTGAGTTCTCGGCTCGGTCAGGTCGAGACCTGATTAACATGGCCAAAAAACGGACGAACGTTATCCGTGAGTGTTTTTCATTGCGATTGAGGTCACGCTACTGAGGTTGGAAACCAGCAATTGTTGAGGATGCTCGTCTGCCGAACAAGTACCGCATGCTCATCTCGACTGTCGACGTGATATTTGCGGACGTTGCCCAACCAGATCAAGCCCGTATTGTCATACACAATGCGCAGCACTTCCTCAAAAATGGTGGTCATATTGTCATCTCTATAAAAGCAAGTTGTGTCGACTCGACGATCTCACCGGACGCTGTATTCTCGCAAGAAGTGCAGACTCTGAGAGCTAACAAACTCAAGCCTATATCTCAAATCACGTTGGAGCCATATGAACGTGACCATGCCATGGTGACCGGTAAGAATAGCATCTTTTTTGGATTGCGGGCAATAAATTGATTTCATGTTCAGCTCAATACATTCGGCATTCGTAGAGTGGTGGACAAAAAAACCGCTGCTGTTCATAAGATTGAATTGTTTGATAGTGTTCTGCTTGCTTGTTTCAGTCGTAGATATATAGCCACGGCGCCAAAAATACTCCACGTGTACTTCGTTACAAGTGTGGGATCACTACCAAATTCTTGAACCCGCCCCGCCAGTCGACTCAATCCGCAGACAGACTCCACGAGTCTAACACGAGGGGGAGAAGAAAAAAAGAGCCAGCAAATAGCTGATGAAACCACCTCAAGTTGAAATAAACTTTGGTACTCCACCCGGCTCACCGCCGCGAACGTCATCCGACTTTGAGGAAATTCAACACCCTTTTCACCACACACAACCACTGCCTTGGACGACTTCGGTTACACACCACGAAGAGACCCTGCCTCTGCATTACATGGCTGAGGATACGTCAACGAGACGACGCATCGCGAGAGGGCCTGGGAGTAGCGGCGGGTTCATGAGTGGGGATGAACAGGAACAACAGTCGCGGTACGACGACGAAGGAAAGGGCGTCTATTCAAAACAGAGGCTTGCGGCGAGTCGAGTCAATACCGGGCGAATACATAAACCCTATTTGCCGCCGCCAACGTCCATCGTACGTCGCGGCCTTGTCTCCGCAGCACCGTTTTTCACGTCGACTAACAAACATCACACTCCCAGACCGAATTCATCCAACAAAACTCGGAACACGTCCCGCCCGCGATATATACCCTCCTTTCCTGCTGGACGCGTTTTCACAAAATCGGGCTCGCGAACGTCGTCGTCTGGGACGAGGCCCACTTTGGCAAGTTTGGGTCGCACTACCTCAAACGGGAATTTTATTTCGATGTACACCCGCCGTTGGGCAAGATGCTCGTCGGGCTCGCGGGGCTCTTAACGGGGTATAACGGGAGCTACGATTTCAAGAGCGGTGAGGTGTACCCCGACAGTGTACCGTATGTGGCCATGCGCGTCATCATTGCCATGTATGGCGTTGCGCTCGTACCCCTTGGGTGGTATACCGCCGTCGAACTGGGCATGAGCTCGTGGGGGTGCCATTTGGTCGCACTCATGATATTGTGTGGTACGCCACATTGGTTTGTCGACACGATCGCTGATGTGACGTACATTCTTTCTCCAAGACGTTGCATGGCTATGTATCTCGCGGTTTATCCTCCTAGATTCGATGTTATTATTCTTTACTTTTACCACGGTCTTTTTCCTGACCAAGTTCCATAACCAACAATTTCAGTAGGTTTCGGTCGTATATGGCTTGTTTGGGAGCGCTCACTCTTGTATCCAACAGCTCGTTTTCTTTCGACTGGTGGATGTGGCTTACTTTGACGGGCATCTCGATCGGTTGTGTGACAAGGTGAGATGGATTTTGTCGTGTTCTGGATTTCGATGAACGTTGTTTGATTGTAGTGTGAAATGGGTGGGATTCTTCGTCACCGCCGTCGTGGGTCTGTATACGATTGAGGACCTCTGGGACAAGTTTGGTGACTTGCGTATGTCGACGGTAAGGCAACCCAGCGCATATATGCTGTGGATTCTTCACTGACGACCTGTTCTGCGCAGCGCGATCAACTACGTCACTGGGGCGCACGGGTTCTGTGTCTGATCATCCTTCCCATTCTCGTCTATATGGCTTCCTTCAAGCTTCATTTTCTCATTCTGAACCATTCGGGTCCTGGCGATGCACAAATGAGTTCACTATTTCAGGCGCATCTCGTTGGCAATGACTTTTACAAAAATCCCCTTGGTTCGTGTTACATTGTTGGACTCTCCAATGTACTTACGAAACCAAATAGATATCGCATATGGCTCTAAAATCACCCTCAAGAATATGGGCTGGGGTGGTGGTTTGCTGCATTCACACATTCAAACATTCCCGGTCGGTTCGTCGCAACAACAAGTGACATGTTACCACTACAAGGACGACAACAATCATTGGCTTGTACTGCCGACTTGGAACGAGCCCGATTACAACCCAGATGAGCCACTCAAGTTTATCGGCCATGGCGATGTTGTGCGACTCCAGCACGTACCGACGACGCGAAACCTCCACTCGCACCTGATTCCGGCACCTGTCACCAAACTCAATCACGAGGTTTCTTGTTACGGTAACTCGACTATCGGGGACGTGTATGACAATTGGGTGGTGGAAGTCGTGGACGATCACCGTCAGGGCAACCGTGCGCATGTCACCCGTGTACATTCGCTCACCACCCGACTGCGGTTCCGACACCAGTCGCTTGGGTGTTATCTTTCTGCTGCAAATGCCGTGTTGCCGCAATGGGGTTTCAAACAAATTGAAGTCAGCTGCGTTCCAGAGAATGATCCAAGTAATACGCATACGTACTGGAATGTGGAGAGTCACTGGAATGATCGACGTATGTGGTGTTCTTGGAAAGATCGTTTCTTGTTCTAATACGGCTCATCCAGTCCCCCCTGGTAATATGAAACTGTACAGGTCATCGTTCCTGCGCGACTTTTGGCATCTCAATGTTGCGATGATGACATCAAACAATGCCCTTGTACCTGATCCGGACAAGGAGGATATTCTTGCGTCGAGTCCAACAGACTGGCCGTTCATGCGGTTGGGTCTGCGAATGTGCGGCTGGGGTGACAATCAGCCAAAATATTACCTCTTGGGGACGCCGGTCGTGTGGTGGGGAGGTTCGGCGGGCATCATTGTATCGCTTTTGCTGCTCGGACTTTACCTATTCCGGCACCAGCGCAAATACGTCGATATGGATGCACGTGAGTGATTCTATTGTCCCGCCTATACCGTCTTCTGATGAGGACGACAGAGGGCTGGGGTCACTTTTTGTATGTGGGCAAGATTGCGTTTTACGGCTGGTTCTTGCACTACTGTACGTCATGATAGGTTCGGAGTTAGTCTTGTCTGATGACGCTTGCAACAGTCCCATTCTTTATCATGGGTCGAGTGACCTACGTCCATCACTATGTGCGTCCAAAAACGCCGACTACTGGTTTCTAGTACTGACGGCTGTCTTAGCTTCCGACGCTGTACTTCTCGGTATTGATGTTTGCACATATCCTCGATCATTGTATATTCTCCGCGCGATGGAAGGACCGTACGAAACAGGTTGCGTTTGGTGTGGTGGCCTTTTTAATCGTGGCCAACTTTTGGTGGTTCAGAGGGATGGCGTGGGGGATCGAGGGGGCGATCAATGACCACTGGGGGTTGGGGTGGAGAAAGGCGAGTATTTCTTATTCTTTGACCCATCAAGGTACTAATGGTGAGCGTTCTCGACCAGTCGTGGAATATTTATAATGCATGAACGGATGAGGTGGCAACGTTGGTTGGAAGCTAGAGGGATGTGGTAACTCGATTTGTCTCCTGGACTTAGACTAGTATGCAATATCATTTACTTTGATGTTTGTGTTGCAAGGGGGTTTACCATAAAAGGGATAGTTGAAGTCGTGCTTACCACAAGGCAAATTGCCCGAGACCCCTCCTCACATCGAATGCCCACTCCGTTTGCTTTTGATCCATCCAAACGGAACGAAAACCACCAGATACGCTTCAAATTACCACGTACTCGTGTTGGTTCTCGTCTTATACTATCATGCACCTCCATACACGTCAAGTTCCTGAAATCGATGGCTCTCAGGGTGGTAGGTACCTCCGGGTCTATTACGCTTTTGTTTAGCTCACGCTTAGTCCTTCCCACCCCTTCTCGCATAATTGTAAAGCCTTCATCGGACTCGTAGTGGGCTTGAGTGTTCTTATCGTCGCCTGCTGTGCCGCCGTCTTTTACCTCCTCCGTCATCACGAACCCACAGAACAAGACCGTGCCGCACGCCGAGAACGCCACCGACGACTCGGCCGTACCCGCGACCACCAAACTACGCTCACTGGCAACTCCAGCAGCGCGACCTTTGTCGACTCGGCGACGCTCGGGTTCGGTCCGGTCAGCGACAAGGTGAAGCAGCTGTGGCAGAACACAACCGGAGGGGGAAGTGGACGACGACGAGGTCAGCGCGGTTGGATCCGAGCTGGCTCAGATGACGAATGGGCGATTCATTCAGATGACGATGATGGTGGGGTCGATGACCCCGCTGATCATACCAGTGATCTGCGTACGGTAGCGCTTGAACTCGGCGGCCGGACGAGGTCGGAAACGGTGCACGGGGAGAGTCATAGCAGTGGGAGTGGGATGGGCGTTGGCCACGCTGGCATGGACGGTGTTCGCATCGTCGAGTCGCCGTCGTCGGATACTGGGAATGGGTTGTTCCATGTGCCGAGCGGACCGTATGGGTATATGTATACGGATCCGTATTCGAAAACGGCGACGCGGGATGAGGGGGCGTTGCAGCGATCGCAGTCGCCGTTGTCGTCCCCCGTGTCGTCTCCGAGAGAGTGCGCGAGCGTGGACGAGAGCCATGATGCACATTCCCCTGCCAATGGTGGGGCTGGTGAGGATTACCGTCACGACCGTCATCGGTCGAACATGTCCAGCGCCTCTGTTTGGACGCATTCGGGTTCTAGGTTTGTTGAGGACATATGATAAGTGTGGCTTGTTCGACTAGGTTTTTTTCCCTCTCCATCCTTTACCCAGCAGCCATCCCGTGTATGGCGACATCAACGTGGTGTAGTTTTGAGTAGTCACTTTTTTCTTTGTTGTTTATCACGATTCATTGGACAGCGACCCTAGTTGTATTGTGTACTCTACTACCACTAGTATAGCATCATGTATGCAATTGCGACCTCCCACCAGCGCGCCACTCTCCCTCAATTTGCAGGGCGGGAAGTATTAGGTCGTGTGCGTCTCACTGCAAAAAGTCCGGTCGTGTGAAAATGAGCATCACAGTCACCGAAAGAGGCAAAATACGTGACCAGGTCACCGATTCAATGGATGCATCTTATCAGTGACAGTCACTACTCACTTTTTTTCAGTGTCACACAAAGATGGGTGTAGATTATCAGCGACAAATACATCAGCAAATTCACACATTCCTTTTTTTTGCTTTCATGTACTTTTCCATTACTTTTCCATTGCCAAAAGTACAAAAAGCGGTAAAAGCAATGAAAGCAAGTGATTCTGGCATTGTTGCATAACAAAGTTAAAATGTGAAAAGTATGTGCTAGATAGGAAAGTTGCAATGGAATTTGATAATATGGATTTACCAAGTGGCTGGTGATGTGAAAGTGAACATCTTGGTTTTTGAGCAGATGATGGGAATTGAAACAACCTAGAACAATACTAGACTGTTAAAGTGTAGTGGTTGAGTGAAGAGGGGGTTCAGTCCAGTAAAGAGGTGAAAACTCCAAGAGAACTTTGTTAGAGCTCTCTGGCTTTGATTCATGGGGTTTATATACTACATGGATGTCGGAGTTCTAATCTGAGTATGAACTACGTAGATAAGCATAATGTATCCTATTGGATGATAAGGTGTGAATCTATATGAGTCATAGATAAGAGCATAGCCTTGCACTGCTGTGATGAGTCAGTGATAAGGGAAATGAATAGATAGAAGCGTAAGTGTGTGATATTGTGGCAGCCAATAGGGTATGATCCTTTGGATAGCCTTGACATGAGGTGTTATTCTTAGAAAAGATTGAAAGTGTAATCTGTTAAGGGATGGAAAGTTGATATCATAACACTACCCCCCGTCTGTTGATCAGACTCCAGATGATCTATTTCATAATTGAGACGATGGAGACTATCCTCATCTTCAGATTTGGTTTTATCGTCATAGGTTTGGAACATGGAGTTAAATTCAGTTTGTGTGACTTTTAGTTTCCATGGGGCATCTGGATGTGCTTCGTGGAAATCAGATATGAGATCCGGTGCATTTTTTAGATTCTTTAGTGGTTCCCAGGTTCTTTCGTCATCATCATAACCTTTCCAATGTATGAGATATTCTAAGCATCGTCCTTTCATGTGGGAATCGACTATGTATTCTGCTTCGAAATCTTCTTCTCAGTCATCTCCGATTACAATAGGCCATGGTTTATAGAGTGGCTGATCAGGAAGGTGTTCCTTATATGGTTTGACCTGAGAAATGTTTATGACTGGGTGTATTCTCATAGTGCGTGGGAGTTGAAGCTTTAAAGCGTTCGGACTGTGCATGGATATTATGTCATAGGGTCCAATCCACTTGTCTGTGAATTTGGGGTGTTGTTTTATTTTTAAGTTTGCCGTAGAGAGCCAGACTTTATCTCCTTTAGAGTAAGAGGGAGGTTCTGATCTTGATCTATCTGCAACGTTTTTCATGTGTTCCGCGGCTTTATCTATATTAGATTTCGTTTGCTCTAGAACTTCAGAGAAGTCTGTGATGTAGTTTTGAGCAGCCAGGTTTTTCATGGAATGTGGCATAATTCCCATCCTAGGGATGTAGGATTGTGTAATTTTGAATGGTGAGAGTTTAGTGGCAGTGTGTTTCTTGCTGTTGTATGAGAATTGTGCGAGAGGTAGCCAGTCGGCCCATGTATTATCCTTCTCTGCACAGAACATGTGAAGATATTGTTGCACTTCTCGATTCATTTGTTCTGATTGTCCATTAGTTTGTGGGTGATGTGTGGTGCTTAGTTTGGGTGTTATTTTTAACCCTGAGCATATATCTTTCATGAGTTGGGAAGCGAATTGTGGTCCTCTATCTGATATAATGGTTTTAGGGAGGCCATGATGTTTCCATATGTGTGAGAGATATAGTTTAGCGAGATCCATAGATGTACACATTTTGTGGCATGGGATGAATTCAACTTCTTTGGAGAAGCGATCCACAACTGTGAGAATGGAATCATAGGAGTGTGAAGGTGGGAGATCTGTGATGAAATCTGCTGAGATATCTTCCCATGGTAGTGATGGTGTTTCTAAGGGTTGTAGGAGTCCTGCTGTTTTCTGATTAGAACCCTTGAATCGAGCACATCTTTCACAATGTGAGACATAGTTTTTGACTTCTTCGTTCATTCGGGGCCAGATATAGGTTTGTGAAAGAAGTTCTAAAGTTTTGTCATAACTGGGATGTCCGGCTTCCACTTCAGGTGACCCACTTTTGAGGTCTCTTAGACACATCTTTCTCTACCAAAAGATGTGTCTAAAAGACACTATTCCTATGTGATATCACACACTTTTTTGCAGAAATTGGAGAAGTAAATACATGTTGGCATATAATTATCTGAACAATAATCAATGTAGTAGGGGGGGTCATTGTGACACACAAAAATAAACTTGTGACACACAGAATTTGTATGTCACAACATGGCAAGACAAACCAAAAAACCTTAGAATCAATGATAGGTTGTGAAATTGTAGTCAAAGAGACCCTAAAAGTGGGTCACCTGAGATCTTTATATGTCATCATGTCTTCCTTGCTACTCAATCAAAAGAACTGTTACTTAGATATTCTTAAAAAGATAATTCTATAGACAAGGCAAGACTTTCATAAAGATATAGAGAATTATTGTAGAGAAGACTTGATACCTTGAAGACAATATAATAGATAGAGCGTTGATTGAAAAAGCTAGGATAGTGAATAGGAAATGACAAATAGTATGTGAGATATTATATATGAAAGATGTAGAAGAGAGAGATTCAAGTATGAATGCATACACATTGGCTGGAAAGCTACAAGGATTTATCATTGACTTGTGAAAATCATATATAATATAACAGTTTTGATATGATGTGACATACAACATAGTACATGCACTACACAAATAGTACTTTATCACAACAATGTTATACTCTATGGCACACAATAAAGATCGTATGACACACAATGCCATTCTCTGTGATACACAAGAGGGATCCTGTGACACACAATGACATTCTCTGTGATACACAACAAGGATTCTGTGACACACAATGACATTCTCTGTGATACACAACAGGGATCCTGTGACACACAATGACATTCTCTGTGATACACAACAAGGATTCTGTGACACACAATACCATTCTCTGTGATACACAACAAGGATCCTGTGACACACAATGACATTTTCTGTGACACACAACATGTCTCTGTGTCACACATAAGTAGTACTCTGTACACTAAATAGAGATACTACACACATAAAATCAATCAAACCTTTGCCTCTTCTTGGGACTTCCACTGACTATTTCTCCATCACCCCTATTTTCAGGAACATCATCATGAAGAGTATCCCATAAGCCCAAGTCTTCAAGCATCTCAAGCATCTCCACTCCATCATCACCTCCATCTATGCTATCAATGTCATCTGAGTTATCTGTGTCAGTATCAATATGGTTGTCATTCCACTCTTGCTGAGACACCCAACAGCTTGCAAGTTCCAACACTGATGGTTCCCAATGATGCGGCAGCTGATACAGTGATGGAATCTTGTCTGCAGCCTCTTGCCAAGCTGCACACAATGAAAGTAGTACATGTTTTTGTTCTTGTAAATGGTACATGATAGTGGGCTCATCTAAGCAACCAAGTCAGTTCAAGGCTATAAAGGGTATTTGAACCCCAAACCTGTAGTCTGGAAGGCAGAATTGATCACCTGCCACTGAGAACACATCCAGTACTGCATTGCCAATCGCTCTCGTCGCAACCGAAGTTGTTCTTCATCAGACCGACGTAAGTCCAACATTGCGCGTATACCACCACGAATAGTGTCACCCACAAGCCACGAAGGTGCATCACTTTCATCAAGCCCAACATCCTGCCAGATTTCATTGTCAATGTCCATGGACCATATTCCCAACTTTGACAGTGGTTGTGGAGCAACGGTGCCATGAGGAGCCTGTCTTTCATTTATGCAAGCTTGGATCTTCGCACACAATGCATTGTACTTCGTAACCAACTGCAAAACAGCAGGCTCACAGCGCTTTAATGCAGTTTGCATGTGACTCTGCATTTTCTTCTCTATAAATACATTAAGCAAAGAACTGACGAAACATTCTCGACACCTACCATTCATCGTTTGTCGATAGTTAAGTTCCATTCTCTGCATCTCGAATTGCCACTGGTGCAACCGCTCTCAAATGCGCTCTTTGAAAACTCGAGCATTCATATGATGATGAAGATATGCCGATTTTCTCAGCCGTTCTAATTCTTTCTTATTGTTAATGCCAAGTAAGCGAACCTTGTGGTTGAGAGCACTCCTCAACAACTGGAGATCATCATACATCCTATTGAGCTTCGAGGATGAGAGAAGGACATAGACATCAGGAAGCGAAAGTTTTTGTTCAAGATCTCCGATATCTTGCTCCTTGCCGGACATACAATTCATGAGCAGTAAAACTTCTTCAACCAGCTTCTGACCTATGTTATTTGATTGTCCTATTCACAAGTCAGATAGAGATAGAAAAAATAAAGACCGAGCAACTTACGAGGCAGTGCATGAGTTTGAGACACCACTTGCGCTTTCCATGCAACCTCTAACATCGTAATATCCTGGCCGTCCAACATCCTCATTGCCGCTTCTCTCCGATCTGCGGCAGCATCCCACTTCCGGGTCAGCCATTGGCCATGCTTTGACATGGCCTTGAGATGTAAGTAGTTTACTTGGGAATCAAGCACAAAGAGACGTTGATGAAACTGGGCAAAAAATATCAGTAGAAGACACTAAGCATGTATGAATAACTTACTCCAGACACTCACAACGATGGAATCAAATGCTTTAGCAAACTCCAAACACGTTTGCAGCCCTCACCATCTGACAGTCCAAAACCTTTGCATTTGCGGGAATGATAAATGAGCTGACATGGCCAATTATGCGCGAAGGCATGGAAGACGGAAATGCCGAATGTTACACGCGACAGGTCGCCGCCCAAAAAGTCATACTTCACACAGCTTCGCTGTAGCTGGCACGCAATGTCGTAGAGTACACCAACCGTTGCAGCAGAGGGCAAGTGGTCAAGCAACTGGCGCAGGAGGGCCAGTGCCTAATGCTGCTTCTTGCCAGCAGAAGTCATATTTGCTAACCAAAGGACCTGATCGTGACGGCAGATAATGGCCATTATCCCGGTATCAGCGAAGAACTGTGTGCTTGCTTTGACTTGACGTTCATCCGCTGCCTTGAAAGAATCACCGCACTCCTTCAGAACGGACTCCGGGACGGGCATTTCCTCTTCAACTATGTCATCCGATGACCCACGAGAGGCCGCTGTACATTGAGAATGGTTGCGCTGTTCGTCCACAAACTGTTCCATCCTTTGCATGAAGCCTTCCTCCAGAAAAACAGAGTCCGGTGACAGCGGAATGGGTCACGAGCAGATTGCCAGCATTTCTGAGTGAAGCAGGCATCAATGCACACAATATAGTCAGCACTGCAAATGACATTGTGAATTGAAAAAGGAAAATATTAGAGGACCTCACGACTTACACAAAGGACAGATCATGTGCGACAGAGCCTCCGAAACACAATGGGCAATGTGATTGGAGGTACCACGATGGATAATCCTCAGTGATTTCTTCGTCTTCGTATACCGTTGAAATGATTTTGTCAATAAATATGTTGGCAGCCAAGTGAAGCAGCGTAAACCAGTGTAACGCATTTGCATAACATTGACGAAAATTATGCTGAGAAGCAGTCATTACATATTCATTCACGAAAGAACTCGAACGGACAACACCAGGTATCTTGTAGTGACGATCGTTCAAAAAGCTTTCTACAGTGCCAGACCAACCTGTAACATTTGGAGCAAGGCATAAGAAACACTCTCGGTTAAATTGAAGGAGAGGTATGGCGACTGCCAGTGTGGGGTGGGTCGGCGATGCTGGGAATAGACCATTTGCCACGAGCTGAATGGCCGCAGGATCACATTTGCAAACCGTAATCTTGCATTGCTCAATCCCTGGAACCATGGTGAGAGTAAGAATAATGTGAAGGTGAACACGTACTGTCAAAGTAGATGCATTGAATGACCAGAGAGCGACGTCGAGGGCAAGAGCATTTGCCATGGTGGTGGGAGACTGAGGGTTTGGGCTTCATGGGCATCCGGTATTCAAGATATGGATTGATCAATGACGGAAGAACAACGTCCCTCCATGAAGCCCATTGTCGTGCCTTTTTGCTCATTGTATTGGAAGAATTAACTCACTCATCTGTGGATGATGGAAAGTAGGTAGAAAATCCGGACTCAAAATTATCCGGAACAAAAGGTGAGGTTCACTCAGTGCCTTCGGAGAGTGGGATATCTGTGGGAGGCACCGATGAGTTTGAATGTCCTGAACTAGGACATGGGATCTCGGCATAAGAAATGTGACTGCCGATGTGCAAAAGAGGTCGTCCAAGAGTTTTATTCCTTGAACATCTGTATTTCTGCATAACCTGTGGAGTAAGTAACTGACTGGTAGGCGTTCCATTGTTGGCGATGTTTGGAGTCAATTTAGACTTCCTTAACAACCTGGAACGAATAGAAGTCATTGAGCATTCATGATGCAAGGAAATAAGAAACTGACCGTATTTATCAACTTTGCCTCGATGTTAACACGACGTATACGTACTGTCTTCACGAGTCACTTTACAATGTCCATACAACTATATCTGTAATAATATGTAATAAACACGACAATACATCAATTATGAGAAAATGAATGATGCACGCTGATACATGTTTAGGGAACAAATACATGAGGCAATGATGGACGTCTATGCAAACAGTTATATGCAGCTTGAAGGTAGAATTCAACTAAAATGTTCTCCATCCCCAAATACCCCTCCTCGGCTTTAGGAAGCGCTGCCTTGAGAACAGGAGGACAACCAGGCCATGGGAGTACAACACGCCTCAAACTACTCATGGCTGCTTGCTGTCTCTTCCACTCCTCTGCCACTACTCCAACCGGGGACTTAGGAATAGAATTGTCGAAGACAGCATCAGTGTTGCTAGATTCAAAGACTTTGGCTATCTCCTTTTCTCATCCCAGCATAGTCGCATCGTCCGCATAATAGGTCGGAGCGTAGAAACGATCCATGTAATAAATCTCGCGGCAGAAGTTAAGCTCATTCATCTCCCATAAAATGGCAGTGATGATTGGTGGCCCAACGCCGATAATCTTTTCAACAGGGATCTCCTTGCTGTGGAAATGGAATGATTCCAGAACCTCGCGTTACAGGCGACAGAACTCGGGACCATGAAATCCAAGGAACTCCAAAGCATTTTCTTTTTGTCCTTGACTCTTCTTCGCAGATGCAATTTGCTTCTTAGATGAGGAGCCTTCGGCGATGGTGTTGATGTCCTCGAAGGCAGGTGTTATGATTCATCTTTTTCTTTGCTTTCTTTGCTACTTTCACTATGCTCGGTACTACAGGTACCTCCTATGTTCAATCCACAAGGCTTACCCTTGCTTCGGATTACTCAGCAAGGGCTTAACCCTTTGCCCCATTTACCTTTTCTCTCTTTGATCCAATTATGCAACTCTGGCCCAACCCATTGTTCTGTCGTCACTTCCTTCTTTCTGCTTCCTGATCCGGTAGGGATCGCTTTCACTTCCGCTGTCATTTAGACAGCTTCCGCGTTTTACCTTTTATACTTTCGTCCGTCTGGTGCTCCTGCCCCGTATGACTCCTTTTGGCCCTTTGACTGTTCCGCTCTTCCTGGCCACCCTTTTGGACTGATGGTCTGTGCACAACTTTCGTAGTATAAATACTGCGCAGTGATACTCCTGTACCTTAGTCTTGATCTACGCAATCTAGCTAGTATCACTGCTCCTCTTCGGGCTTAACCTAAGCCATCCCTCGTCGCTGTGACCAACATCCAGCACCTCGGTCCACCCTGATCGCAAGGGGCAGTCTCGGTCCTTCGGGTATAGATTCCCAACAGGACACTCTTAGGCAATGTCCTAAGTTCTAACTCGTCTCACTGGTAGCAATCCACTGACCAGTAAACCTCCTTGAACTCTACAGCGCGCCACGTATCAAGTGGTGGTTGTTTGAGTTATTGCAGCTGCTTGGTACTTAGCGCTTTTGCATCTATGCTAGGCCCTACCTGGGACTACCGTAACAGCAGGTGGAAGGAGCCATTGAATCTGGCGATAGGAAGCATAAGCAGGTGCCTGGCGATCACGGTCCTGGATGTGCTGAGGCAGACCATTCAATATCTTCCTCCAGATCTTCGAAGACAGCATAGGTAACTGCTCATTCACAACACCTCTGTGCCAGATCCCATGGATCATTAGCCAATTGGCGATATAATGCACCAATCGCTCCCCAGCAGACACGCGAGCGAAGAGCAACGGATCAGGATATGCGAACCTAACCGCTTCAAAGTTTGCACTGCCTTCTGCAGGATCACGAACGACATTTTGAAGACCAAATTGCCAAGTCAGTGATGGCTTCGGTAGGAGAGAGCTATCAGGATCATCCCAGTTACTGATATGAGCCAGTCACTTCATTGGGCCTATGTTTTCCATCAAAAATGCGAGGCATAGCAGTGTGTAAATATCTTACCAGTCCGGCTGTGCTCGTCTAGGTGACTCAATCTAGACTCTATTGATGGAGCCAAAGTTTTGCCAATGTCGGACACGACACGCTAAGAAATTTGTTTGATGACATTGTTTGATAGATGTTCTACCACAAGCGGACCACTATATCTGGAAGAGAATACTACAGGAGAGGGACTGTGATGTGGTTGTTGAGATGGAGCAACCAGATTCTGAAAGATGGAGGAAGTTGAGGGAGAAGAGATTACAGAGGGAAAGATGTCGTCGGTATCAACAGGGAGAGCTGTGCTGTAGTGGTGGAGAGGAACACGACCAACGGGACGCATGTAACGATTCTGCAACAAGCCATCCAATCCCATGTGGAGTGGATCTTGAGGATCGCTGGCCAACTGGGTCACGATGTCTTTGTCCCAGAAGAGCTTCGTTACCCTTCCAACATTGATGTCGCGAGGGATAAACTGACGCTTGCGAATTTGCCAAACAGGCACCCCTGCTTCCCATAACGTCTCTGTCAACAATGCACTTGTTGTGAATACTCCCATCCATGTGACGTTTACAGGATGGCATTGCCCCTTTATTTGTAGGTTAGGAGCACGCGTGCGAACATCGGTTTGAAAGGTATGCGAAGCGTACAGTTCGAGGAAACATCGCTGGAAGTCAGTGACGACAGTAATGATATTGCGAAGAATCATAGGGAGATCCTTCAACTTGAACACATTGCGTTTCATGGCATGGATAAGTGTACTGGCAACGACACTCGGGTGACCTCTCTTCTCAACGTACTTCGTGACTGTTTCTATGAGATATATGGCGCAGTCTTGCACAGAGGACAGGATGTGTTGCTTGATCCGACCAAGTCGGATGGTGGAAGTTGGCATGTGCGGACACGCCCAATTCACGTCGTCTTTGGTGATGTTTGCCCAAAGCACCCATTGATGAGACGTCAACAGTAAGTCGGGAATAGTTCCTACAACTTTGATGAGAAATGAATCATTCAATATGGCGGGTTGCCTGACCTTTTTGGGGGATAAGACACAACCATGGAAAGTCCTCATGATAATGTTGGGGAGTTTGGAAGGGATCAATATACCCCCACCAGCCATCGGATCGGTAGTGCAGAGTGGCGTTTCCAAGAACAATTCCTGGGATGGTCTTCATGTTGGGCGATGAGATAATGAGGTTGTTGGCGATCATGATAACTTGCGTGTCCCATGGTCCGAAAGACTCTGCAGACAATGAACATTCGCTATCGAAATGTCAGGGAAAGTACTTACCAGTGTCACTTGTGTTAGTTGGACAGAGTACGACCAGCTCATGGAGTGGCATTTGCTCTGGGACATCAAAGTCGACAATGGCATCTGATGGAAGGTTGGAAGTCATCCTGCAAACCGATTAGCACCACAAATCCAACAGACAGAGGTACGCACCTTTGGTACAACGCTGTTTGCGAGAAGTAGCCAGTAAACGAATCGCAGTGACATCACTGTCACTGGATGAAAAGCACGTCACTGTGCTTTTGAATGAGAATCTTAGAATCTCGACGCGCATCGAGATGAGCAATGAGTCCAAAGCGCTTTGGACTTTCTGGCAGGGAGAAGGTATTATGAAAGAAAGAGAGAAAAAGTGGAGTTCAAATTGTGAAGCACATGTGTCAAAGTAATTCAAGCTCTGCCAACTTACATGCTCTCTGCAATGTGGGTTTTTAAGCCCAGAAATCGCCACAACGGATGGAACTGAGACTAATGCCACACATGATACTGAGTTGTGCGTGTGCCGCCGGCAATGCCACACCGATCTAAGATTGTGAGCACCTCCATTTCGGGAGGGTTGATTGGTCGAATCCGGATAAGTTCAAGTTCAAGTGATGTGGACAGTATGCCTTTGGAGTGAACCATAGATCATGCCATGTAACGTAATAACTACAGTTGAGACTACTGGGACACAAGACAATGAAGGTGCACTTGGGATATTAACTCCGACTACTTGCTAATAAGATGCATGAAGGTCAAACGTGCTTGTAAAATCCAATGTTTCATGTCGCAACCATTTCAAGTTGCACAGGTCTTTACTGATTATGAGGGCAAACTCGTTTCCTTGAAGGAACACTGTTCGGTCATTCAAGGAGATTCTCTCTGGTGCCTGTGACACGTTGCCCGAGTCTGCTTTCTATATGGCTAGTACGATCGAGGACGTCAAGGCAAAAGCTAAACAGCTCGCCAAAGAGATGCGGTGGCAACTAGAGATAGATGTTTTACATATGATGCTACTCACTGCTTTCATACCATGTGGTTGATGGTGTTGGCACTGTGTTAACATGAAATTTTCTCTTAAATCTTGTCCAAGAAAGCCTGCATGTATTAGATGATGGGGTACACTACGTTAGCTACACTTTTTTCCTCAGGCGCAGTGCCTGCGGTTGGCATGCGAGGTGCGCCTGTCAGGCGGGTCGAGGCGTGGGAACATGGGACCGTTCAACCATGTTCAGTGTTACGGTGTGGTGTCGCAGCGGAGCATGAAATATGTGCCACAATTCTCTTGGGGTTTTAAACCCAGAAATCGCCGCAATGGATAGAACCAAGACTAGTGTGGCATGGCATGAGACAAAAGAAACTGTGAGACAATTGAATTCTCTTAGCTCTGCCTCAAATTCCTGTTTTGCCTTCCCTACTCTGTTTCAATGTCTCTTTGCCTTTTTTCCTGCTTTCGCACCCTGCCTGCAAACACGTCCACAGCGTCGTGGACGTATCATCACTCAGAGCGCGCACTTTGGGTTCTGTTCCCCAATTCCTCTGCATTGAGGATTGTGTGTACCCTTCTTCCAACGCAGATTGGAGAAGTTTTGCAGCAGAGTGGAGGGTGTAAGGTTTGTATAGGTCCGAAGTTCGTCACAAAGTTTTTGACGAATCTCTATAGTGTGTGCATTTCTGGATACTTTGCACTTCCACAGCAAGAGCCTTGTCTTTGGTTCCGAAGGTAAGAAGTCTTCTTCATGCTTACCATGGAGCCTCACTCACTCACAATTCCGCAGCATATCACTTCACCTACTCCATCGACTGCTTAGGAAACAGGAACTTTTGAAGCTTCAGCGTAAGTCATTGTGTGTACAATGAGATTTCATTCTTGACCTTTTCACAGCCCCATTCATCAAAACACAGGACACTGGAAACACCGAGTTTCACCCATTCCACACGGTTAGTTTTATTGACTTTCGGGCCAACAAACTGAGATATTCTAATTCACAAGAACATGTTGCAGATGGCAACGAGAAGATCGGCCCATATCCAACAGTTACCTGAGCATTCCAAGCCATATCTTCCCAAGCGTCCACGCCAAGCAGGCCATGCCTTGCCGCCAGAAATGCAAGCGGACCCCATCCACAGTAAGTTTGTAGTGATCTGAAATGTGCTGTTGTAGTTATATTTTCTTGAACCAGCCACTGATGCGGAGGAAGGCCCCGAAAGGCCTCTGGATACTCTGCAAAAATGTGCGGAAGGTAAAGACACCATTTCTTTCGACGCAATAATGTAATGCTGATGTTACGATAGTTCTGGGTAGGACCTAACGTAGCCGCAAAAGCGCCAAGTACCAAGTGGCTGCGATAACTCAAACAACCACCACTTGATACGTGGTGCGCTGAAGAGTTGAACGAGGGTTTCTGGTCAGCGGATTGCTACCAGAGAGACGAGTGGAAACTCAGGCGTTGCTGAGAGTTGTCCGGTTGGGAATCTATACCCGAGGGACGGTCGAGGGTCGAGGGTTTGACTACGAAGAGTCCGAGTGATAAAGGGACTTGGAGTAGTCCGGTCGAGTGGTCACAGGCGCTGTGGTGAGTGGAGCAGAGATACTCAGCTAGTATTGTGGAGATCAAGACTAGAGTACAGGAGTATCGCTGCGGGGTATTTATACTACGAGAACTGCGCACGGACCAAGTAACTAAAAGGGGGTGGCCAGAAGAGCAGAAGGGCCAAAGGGCCAAAAGGAGTGCGCAGTAATCAAAAGAGGGAATCGTACAATGCGAAGGCAACGGATGATGACGAGAATAGAATGAGTAAGTGCGATGCCATCGGATGATGATGAGAAAAGAAGAACGTAAGCATCTGGGTAAGGCCAGTGCGGAGTTACAAAGTAAAAGGAGAACGAGTATGGATGAACGTACGAGGATACCTAGGTATCGAGTGTAGTGAAGAAGTACAAGTGAAACGAAAGAAAGAAATTGTAACATTACCCCCGGAGTACGATCAAAGCACCAAGCGAAGATCATCTCTAGAAATCAAACGCATCACGGACAGGACTGCCGGTGATATTGGCATAGCCCTCGTCATCAATGGGGTCATCACAAGGGGAGACCAAGCGTCGGTCAGGAGACGCGGAACGTTGTCGCGCATGGCGGCGGGTTCGTTGAGGTGGGGGTACAGGGAGTATGGAGCGGCCGTTGCGGCGAGACAGTGAAGACAAGTTCATCGAAGAAGACGACGTGGAGGGGATAGTGGGGCGAGGCAAGCGTCTGGTCCAGGTGTTCCCGGCGGCCACGGGAGTAAGCCGGTTGGCAAGGGGGATGCGAGCGCGTACCCGAGGAGGTCGTCCAGGGCAGCGGGATTGGATGTGACCCGGGGCCCAGGTGAGGCAAATGGGGCATTGGTACATGGGGCACTCGACGCGGATGTGACCGAGTTTACGGCATTCGAAGCAGGCTTCGTGCCAACGGGGGTGATCGTCGGGGAGGGATACCTGACCGGTCCGAAACATCAGTTCGGCTTCGGCGCGGTTACAAGCGAGCATTTCTTCCTCAGTAAAGGGGGTGGAAGAGGCAGACGGGGTGGAGGAAGGGCGAGTGGGAGGGGCCATTCGGCGAGAGAGGTCCGCTTGGTAGCGGTGGAGGTCTTCTAGAAACTCACCCATTTGCATCTGGTGGAGGGTATGTTCGATGTAGGCGCGGATTCGGTCATGGATTTGTCCAGTAACCACAGAGAGGAGGTGGGAATGACGATCGCAACCGAGTAGGTCGGATTGGACGAAGGTGAGGCGCTTGCACTGGAGATACGCCAAGTAGAGAGCGTTGAGTGGCGAGTTCAAGTCAAGGTGGTGCTCGATGGGGAAAGCCATCGTGGGATCTAGGATAAGTTCGCACATGCGGCGAAAGTACTCGGGGGTCGACGAAGAAGAACGGATGGTATGTGAATGGTAGGGCAGGTCTACTGCCTGGAGAGGAGAATGAACGCGACTAGGGCGCTCAGAAGGAACAGGCCATTGAGAAGGAGCTCCCCATCCTGCGGAGGCAACTGCTGAAACAGCAGGAGAAGGGGGTCGGGTGGACTCTGTGAGGGAGGATTCGGTGGAGAGAGTGGAGACATTGGAGGCGGGGGTCGCCGGCAGTGGGAGCGGCAGGTGGGGAATGGACGCGGTCGGAGTAAAGACTGGGACAGAGTGGATGATTTCGTTCTCGAAGTTGGGTGTCGAGCAAGAGCGGTATGTCATTATTGCTTTGATGGAGACAGGAGGCGGTGGTCTGAGCGGGGAGCGAGGGGGTCTTGGTGGAGGTGCGATGGGAGGGGAGCAGATGGCGGGGAAATCCTTGGGGTGGGTCCGCTTATAAGCGTCGACGGTGTCCTTAGCATTTCCTAGATTGGATTCGGGTTCCCACGAGTCATCCGCGGTGGAGTATCCCTTCCATCGGATCAGGAACTTGCGGTTGTGCGGGTTCCGTGTGTGGCGCAAGATCCGCTCAATTTCATATTCCTCTTCTCCAGCAATAAGGTCAGGTGGGGGTTTCGGGAAGTTTGGGCCGTAGGTTTCTGTTTCGCAATAGGGCGATAACAGAGAAGCATGGAAGACCGGGTGGATTTTCCAGGTTTTAGGAAGGCGGAGTCGGTAGGTGAGCGGAGAAAGGACTTCCGTGATGGAGAAGGGTCCTTCTCAGCAAGACGCGAGTTTCGGGGATATGAGTTCCCGTTTCAGGTTACGGGCCTCCAGCCAGACTTGGTCTCCTTTAGCAAACGGTTTGAATTTGCGGAAGGATCTGGCTTTCATGGCCTGTCGGGCGAGTTCATGAGCGGCAAGGGCTTCATCGCGGGCTGCGGAGAGAGTGTCGAGGCGTTCCTTGATGGCGGGTAGTTTGGTATCCATGATGATTGTGGGTAGAGGACGGGGTTCATAGCCCATCATCAGGAAGAACGGGGATTTCCCGGTAACGGAGTGGGGTCGGTGGTTGTGCGCGAATTCGGCCATAGGGAGTAGATTGGCCCATTTCTCCGGATTGTTTTGGCAATACACGCGGAGATAGGTCTCGACCTCTTGGTTGACTCGTTCCGTCTCACCATCGGATTGGGGATGATAGGCGGTGGACAGGGAAAGGCGGTATCCGATAAGCCGGGAGAGCTCTTTTGCAAAAGCAGAAGCGAACTGCGGGCCGCGGTTGGATATGATCTTGTCGTAGAGGCCGAATCGGGTGTAGACTTTGTGGAAAAAGAGACAGGCTATGCCTGCCGAGTCGGCGGTTTTTACTGTAGGGCAAAGAATTACCCCCTTTGTAAGGCCGTGGTCAACCACGACCATGAGAGAATCGTAGCCCTCCGCCGAGGTGGGTAGATCCGTGATGAGATCCACAGACACATTCTGGAAAGGACGAGAGCAGGCGGAGGGAATCGGAGACAAGGGAGGGGTGGTCGGGTGAGTATTGACCTTGTGTTGCTGGCAAGCGGCACAGCCGGAGACGTAGGAACGGACAAAGGAGGCAAGGCCCGGCCACCAGAATTCGGCGGCGACGAGCTGGCGAGTTTTCAAGTAGCCGGGGTGTCCGGCGGAGTGGGAATCATGGTGTTGAGCAACGATTTGTTGTCGGAGATTGAGGTTCGGGGGAACATAGACGCGGCCCTGGTAGGTCAGGACGCCGGCGTCATACTTCCAATCCAAGAGGCGGGCACGGAATGAGGATGGGAGACCTCCGTCGAGAGCATTGAGAGTATCCAAGACCAGAGGGTCGTCGGCGGACAACTTAGCGATCAGGGATTGCAGGTCAAGGGTTACGAGGTTAATGAATACGTCATCGGGAAGGAGTGTGACGTTTTCGTTGTCGGAGTCGGAGGTGATGTGGTCAGGGTGGCAGGAGAGCGCTGTAGGAGTCAATGATCCCTTGAGGTGATAAACCCGTGTTCCCACTTTGTTTACAGGATGCCCGGATTGCCCATATCGATTGTCCTACCCGTCCGTCGTGGTCCCGTGTCCATCCGAGTGGATCCAACCCATATTCGTATGTTTTGTTCTTTGTTCCTACACGTTTTCGCGCGAGGTGACCGAATCGGGTTGCTCGATCGGGATCGCACGACGTACACTAATCAACTCTCTTTTGTCCAATTTCTATTTTATTTCGTACCTTCTTAGATTTTTTTTAGACGGTTCCGTGTTATCGACACGTATCCGATTGGTTATAAGGAACGGATAGTCGGGTCGTACAACGTTTTAAAGGTAGTCCATTGATTCACGGATCAAACCTTATCCCACCTTGACAGAACATTGTTTTCCTTTTCACGGGTCGATCTCCATGAGAGTCGGCTCCGTATACGTACGCTTCCCTTATTTATTCGATACTTTATCCGCTGTAAAAGTCCCAGGGAATACCTGAGACTATAAAATTTGTGTTCATAAATAAAAATTTCATCTTTCGATCCCCGTTTTCTCTCGCGTTCTAAGTCGCCTCGCCCGGTTATCTATCTTCTCTATCCACCCTTACTCGTACTCGATCACCGTTGTGCTTGAGTCTCTGCCTTGTCGCCGAACTATCCGACTGTCCGCGTTTCGGCCGGTTTTGTCGACCTTCGTACGGTTTCACCCGGGAACACGTCCAGATTGCTTTCAAAGCTCCTGTCAACGCCTTGACACTTCTTCTCCAACCTCAGAACCCCTTGGGACGAGTCATACTCGCACCCATCCCTTTTCTTTCTATCTGACAGTTCTACTAACCCTGTTCCTGTCACACCAGCCCGTTCTTTATTTCTTCAACTGGAGCCCACCGCGAGGGGTTCTTTTTTAGGTTGTCAGGACGAGATCGCTCAGGCCTACACCAGAGCGACTAGAGGTAGACGAGCTACTCTCAAGTCTTAGAAATCCGGATATCTCTGCCAATACCGAGCTTTTTACTTCGGTTACCCCGGATAGAGTGCGGCATAACTGCATTGACTCCTTCACACTACGTTCACCCGATTCACCCGTTGTCCCGGGCGGTTTTACTAATTTTCCTTCTGAACCGGAAGCCTCTTTTACTCGATACCGTTCACCCGACCCTGATCTATCTCCTCTAACAACTCTTCCTTCGTTACCGTCCTCGCATTCCTCTACCCCTTCTAAACCATCTTCTAAATCCTCTTCCTCTGTTTCTTTATCTTCTCTACTTAACCCGTCCCCTACATCCCCTTCTCGAACCATATCGTCACCTTCGCAACCGTCTTGTCCTACCCCACCTCTACAGAACCCGATGGCACAACAACCCTTCCAGATGCCTTTACGAGGCACACCCAATGCCCCTAAATTTGACGGAAAAACGCTGTCCGAGTTACCGCGTTACCTGGAGGACATAGAATTCCTTGGCGACGTGGCTGGTCTTACCCCGACGAACAAGGTAAAAGCTGCGTTACGCTACGCGGCCCTAGATGAAGCCGAGGTCTGGCAAACCCTGCCGGAAACAATGGCCAACCCGATGGATTGGGACGCATTCGTGTCAGCGGTTAAAAAACTATACCCGGGATGTGAGGGTACGAACCGATATGGTCGCGCAGACCTCGAGTACTTGGCTCAGAAGTGTCACGGCGGGCAGATGCGTAACCAGGATGAGCTCGGGGAATATACTTGAGCATTCCGTAAGGTCTCCTCCGTATTAATTGCTAACCAAAAAATCTCAGACATCGACCGTAATGGCCTATACCTAAATGGGTTCCCACCTGAGCTACAGCGGGAGATCCGTGACCGGTTACGCATCATACTACCGGATCACCACCCTAACGACCCGTATTCCATGGATGATTCCACGAAGGCGGCCACTTTTCTCCTAACGGGTTCTACATTTCGCCCGACATTCACCCCCACGCTCAGTCCCCCCCCGTTCACCTCTACATATCAACCGCCACGTCAACCAGCTCAAATACCCGCACCACCCACATCAACGTATCGACCAACCGCACCTATTCCCTCATACTTGCCAGCCCCAACAGTGAAGGTAGAGACAAACCAAACCTCACGTACTTCATCTGCTTGCAAGTTCTGCGGTGGACCCGGCCATTATATGCGTTCTTGCCCCATCTGCATCGAATACCTCAATACGGCGAAGGTGGTCAGAGGGTCTGATAACAAGCTCTACATGCCGGACGGCTCTAACATCCCTCGAGCGCCGGGCGGACAATGTTTCAAGGACGGTGTCGACTACGCATGGGCTAATAGCCAACCGGTTCACCCCCCTGTCGCATCCACGTCATCCAGCAGTACTACCAGGGACTTACCCCCACATATCACGGCAGGCATTCTATCATCCGCGCATCCGGGAACACCAGTGGTCCTAGACATCGAACCGGCCACCTTTGCACTCATGGAAACGGACGAGGAAAGCGAACCTCTATCCGTAGTAGCCGACCTGGATTTCCAGCCCTACATTGCACAGGCTTGGGCTACATTCCAGGCAGATAAGGCGACCAAGGAAAAGGGTAAACGTGTCCGGTTTGACGGCGTATATATGCCACCTCGGAAACTAAACAGTCAGTCGGCCACGGTGTCTGAGGAGATCATCTCGCCAGAGTTACAGACCGCCAAAGAAGCTAACCCCAAATCATCATCATCATCTACGCCATCACGCTCCCCACCGGCCTCGTCACCCGCACCCGCATCCGCAATAGCCGGACCGTCCGGTTCTTCTTCTTTTAGTTGTGCCAACGACAATAGCAATCCTCCTTCCCGCGCAGCACAAACTAACCCTTCGTTTAACCCTACGACGCAATATAGGTACTCGTTTCCGCTCGAGGATGACTCAGCTCCACAATGAGTGTTGGACCGAGTCCTGGATACGAGCATACCCGTGCCCATTAAAGATTTATTTGCGGTAGCACCAGAGTTCCGAAAGCAATTTCGGGACCTTACCACCACTAAACGAGTAACGACTAACCTATCCACTCAGGCTGTGCAGGTAAACGAGCTCGCGGGTCTCGACCCGTTTGCAATCGAACGCGAATATGGCGACCGGATAAACAGAAACGACGACGGACTCATAGTGGCGCATCACAGTCTTCCCCTTCGGTCAATCGAGGCCAAGATAGGAGAATCCGGACGACCCATCCGATGCATCTTGGACTCTGGGTCCGAGATTGTCGCGATGCCCAAACGTATCTGGGAGACACTCGGTATCCCAATTCGGTCGGATCACACGATGAATATGTCATCCGCCAACACAAGCGTTGACAAAACAGTGGGGGTACTGGAGAACCTATCCGTAGACTTTGGTACGGGCGAAGTGATGCTTCAGGTCCAGATTTTGGCCAGGGCAAACTTTGATCTATTGCTCGGACGACCGTTTCATTGTCTTATGAGTGCGACTACTGACGATTACCCGGATGGAGCACAGATGATTACGCTGCGCGACCCAAACACGGGGAAGCAATTCTCTTTGTCTACTCGGGCGTGGACGGAAGGATGCCCCCGTTGCCGAGAAAAGAAACAGTGTAACAGCCATCAGACTGTTGTCGAAATGGACTTGGGTTTTTAGCTATCGATGATCCGTATACCAATCGGGGAGATTTCAATCTTCTATCCGCGTCGCATCCGGTTTCGTTGTTTTTAAAACCGTCATTCGTTTCATCTCTCTATTTTCCAACTTCTTACACACGGCTTCCGCCTCTTTCGATCGGACCAGTTCCGCCTTCGACCGATTACTCATTTTTGTCATCCACGCGTACAGACCCTAATCCGGACGTTCTTTCCACTATCACTTCCGTTTATTCGTATGATACCATTTCACACGTGCTGGTTTATAAACCGGTAGCACGTAAAGTTCGGTCGGTAGTTGTTCCTACCGGGGAGGAGTTTCGTATCTCGCGATCTCTGCCGGACGATCCTATCGCCGGACTGAAACCTTTACCTACTCATCCACCTGACTTTACCCCTGGACAACGTTTCACACAGGAACGTGCTGATGCTTTAGATCTTGACCCGGCTAACTGGCTATGGCCAGAAGAAGTCAAATTAATCCGATGGATCGTCCGCGAACACGAAACGGCCTTTGCTTGGATACCGACCGAGC
The DNA here is from genome assembly GCA_019787685.1 of Chiua virens. Classification (NCBI taxonomy): domain Eukaryota; kingdom Fungi; phylum Basidiomycota; class Agaricomycetes; order Boletales; family Boletaceae; genus Chiua; species Chiua virens. The sequence goes on from JAHNUO010000035.1 coordinate 152,759, forward strand.
GGGGCCGTCTCCTCAAACAATATTTTCCCCCTGTCAAAATTCCTACCATACCTCATACGCCTTGGATACTGTGAAACATCCCAGTTCCCCCTGCAATGTGGGCTGACACGATCCAGATTATCAAGGACCGGATTGCGTCCGGTGTGTATGAACCCTCGACATCTGCCTATCGATCGTGGTGGTTTTGCGTCCTAAAACAGGACGGTAAATCGCTACGACTCGTCCACGACTTGCAGCCGCTGAATGCAGTCACAATCCGCGACTCTTCTACCCCACCTCTTGTCGAACACTTCGCGGAATCTTTTGCCGGATATGCAGTATACGGGATGATGGACTTGTTTGCCGGATACGACCAACGTCCATTACACCCGGATTCACGCGACCTCACCACTTTCAACAGTCCAATGGGTCTGCACCGGCTCACTACGGTACCCATGGGGTACACAAACGCGGTACAAATCTATCAGGCTGACATGTCATTTATTTTGCAGGATGAGATACCTCGTTATACCTATCCATTCATAGATGATCTGCCGGTCAAAACAGTCTCGACCCGCTACCAAAATTCGGATGGCTCTTACGAAACCATCGCAGAAAATCTGGGTATTCGTCGCTTCATCTGGGAGCACCTCCTCGTAGTCCATCGCATCCTACAACGACTACAAAACGTCGGAGTAACGGTATCCGCTAAGAAATTCGTACTCGCAGCACCAGATGCGACCATAGTCAGACACAAGTGTACGGCTGATGGCCGTATCCCTCACGAGAAGAAGGTACAAAAAATCCACGACTGGCCCGAGTGTCAGAACCTTACGCAAGTACGCGGATTCTTAGGTGTGTGCGGTGTTCTTCGAATTTTCATCAAAAATTTTGCTACGATTGCTCGACCGTTGGTCAACTTGACCCGAAAGAGCGTCTCTTTTGAATGGGGAGAACCCCAGCAAATTGCTATGCTGCGTCTCAAGGATGCGATCTGTCACTCCCCTGCTCTTCGTCGCCTGGATTACGAATCCGGGAACGAGGTTATCCTTGCAGTGGATACGTCGTACATCGCGGTTGGCTATATCTTGTCGCAGGAAGGAGATGACGGCAAGAGGTACCCGAACCGCTTCGGTTCAATTAGTCTCACAGAGGTCGAGAGCCGCTACTCTCAGGCCAAACTGGAGCTGTACGGATTGTTCCGCGCTTTGCGAGCAGTCCGGATATTCGTGTTCGGTGTTGCAAATTTCACAGTGGAAGTCGACGCGAAATACGTTAAGGGTATGATCAATAACCCGGACCTCCAGCCCAACGCGACCATTAATAGGTGGATCGCGGGCATTTTGTTATTCAATTTTCGCCTCGTTCACGTCCCTGCTACCCGACATACTGGCGCAGACGGACTCTCTCGTCGTCCACCATCCGAGAATGACCCTCCCGAAGAGGATGATTTCGAGGATTGGTTGGACCAAGCATATTCCTTCTCTATGGCATTGTTAAACGACCGGTTGTCACCACCGGGTCAGTCTGCTCACATTAACAGACATTCCATCACACATTCCTTCCAATCCGTATTCGTATTTGTTTCCCCTACGGCAGAACCGGCAGAACCAGAACCGGTTATCCCCCGCTCCCCCAAAGCTCTGGCAAAAGAAGCATGCATTGATCAGATTCACCTATTCCTTGATGACCAGGTCCGTCCTCCGGATTTGACAGATCACAACTTCACCTCCTTCGTTAATTCCGCGACCCGGTTCTTCCTTCTAAACGGATCTCTCTATCATTGAGAACCGCACGGCAGACACCAGTTAGTCGTGCCAAGAGAACGCCGTTACGGACTCATTAAGGAGGCGCATGACGACCTTGGACACAAAGGCGTCTTCTCGGTTCGGACATGGTTACTGCTACGTTTCTGGTGGCCTCTGCTCATCGATGACGTCAAATGGTATACCCGTACCTGCCACGAGTGTCAAATTCGACAGACGCAGAAGTTTCATATCCCTCCTACCGTACCAGTTATGGGCGGGCTATTTCACAAAGTCCACATCAACACGATGGTAATGCCTCGATCAGGCGGATACCGGTATATTGTACAGGCCCGATGCGCTCTTACTGCATATCCTGAATGGCACATGTTGCGATCCGAGAATGCGTCCTCCATCGCATCTTTTATTTTCGAAGATATCCTATGCCGTTGGGGAGCCGTCTCTGAGCTCATTACGGACAACGGTCCAGCATTCGTACAGGCACTCGACAACTTGGCTACCCAATACGGTATCCACCATATCCGGATTTCCCCTTACAACTCTCAGGCGAACGGCATTGTCGAACGGCGTCATCTCGATGTCCGGGAGGCCATCGTCAAAAGTACCCTGGGAGGGGAAGTTCACTGGCCGATGATCGCTCACTCTGTTTTCTGGGCCGAACGCGTCACTATACTCAAAGCAACCGGTCTTTCGCCGTACTTTATGGTACATGGTGTAGAGCCGCTTTTTCCGTTCGATTTATCAGAGGCAACATTTCTCGTTCCCGTTCCTAATGCTGACCCAGTTTCTAGTGAAAGCTTGATAGCTTGGAGAGCTCATCAGCTCCAAAAGCGTCAAACAGATATCGATTCTATCCGAGAACGCGTCTTGGCATCACGGTTTGCGTCCCTTAAAGATTTTGAGGCGCGATTCAAGAACCGGATATGGACGAAAGAGTTTAGTTTGGGTGACCTCGTCTTGGTTCGAAATACGCGGATTGAGAAGGAGCTGAACCGGAAAACGAAGCCACGCTACCTTGGTCCAATGGTGGTCCTTCGCAGGACTACTGGAGGATCATATCTGCTAGCCGAGTTGGACGGCGCCATTTCGAAACTGAGGTATGCGGCGTTTCGCTTGCTACCTTACTTTCCACGGACAAAAATCACTATTCCGGTGAAGGTAATATATCCCGGCTGTAGTGCAATACTCAGGGGGATTGAAAGAAATAGAAAGAGGGTGAAGGAATGCGATTCCGTTCGACCCAGGGACAACACTGAGTTGGTGAACGACGAATAATGGTTTTTGAGTAGTCCGAGATGAATCCGGGGCGAATCCGGATTAAAACGGATAGAAAAGCGGACACAGCAGTCCGATCCGGATTGAGAAAATACGAGGAGAGCGAGAGAAAACGAACGTCGACCGAAAACAATGTGAGACAGATGCACACGGGCAAAAGCTACTGTATTTTGTCAATACAGTGAATTTATAGTCCTCGGGAATACCCTCAGACTCGTCCTAAGTAAGGATAATAATAAAAAGAAGGTTTTCGTACGGTATAAAGTTCGAGAGGCACCCAAACGTCCCTGCAAGGGCTGCGTGACATGGTCTAGCCAATGCTAAGTACGAATAAGGAGTATCAAAAATAAAATAAAAGAGTCCGAGGCAAATCGGGTGTGGATACAGCAATCCGGATGAGTTCGCACAAGCAGACAGATCAGGATTGGGATTGGGTGACGACAGGGTGCGGAAACGTGCTATGCGAGCACAGGGAATACCTATTCCCTACACCGGTTACTGAACTGACCGGAATAGGCGACGAGGAATACGACCACTCTGATGCTGAGGAAGATGTCGAGTACGAAGATGAAGACGAGGGCGATGTCTCGCAAGACTAGCCTTCTGTGGTTACCCCCCCCTTATACTGCCTGATACGTATTTATTCTATCCTGGGTTTAGTCCAGTGCTCTCTATTTCACCCCGGGTTTCGTCCGGTGCACTTGATTTCGAAGAAAAATGATATCCGAGCCAATAATAAAGTCTTACGATACCCCATAGAACTTCACTCACTCACATCCTCCGCTTTCTCGCTCAGTCAGACCGAAAAGATCTAAAAACCGTAGATAAAGAAAAAACCAGAAAAACAGAAAAACAGACGTCTATCCATTTCCCCTCCTGCCCCAACAAACTAATACCTAGATTTTCGTCTTCGAACGCGTGATGGGGCACACGCACGTTTTGACCCGGTGATAGTTTTACCGACCCGCTTTCGACCGATATAGACGATAAAGGCTACAAAAGTAGGCAAAGACGCGATAGATGACCGAAGAAAACAAGACGGGCGGAACCCCGCGCTCAGGTGCCATTCATTCAGATCTCTTTTCATTCGTATCGTTTTGTTACCCTTCTAATCCTTGTTTTCGTACTTAGGGATCTCACTCGGACATGGGCACGGACACGGACACGGATACGGATATCGACTATACGCTATCATACAAGTAGGGACGGGCTGGAAACGACTCAAGACATTCCAAACGCCAACTTTACCCTATCCAGTTCTCCCTGCTGCGAAGCGACGTATGATTCCATGGCCGAAGCATGGGCCTGAAGCTCCTTGAAGAAGGACCTGGTCGACAGGAACTTCGCCTCTAGAGAGAGAATAGCATGTCGGATATCGTCCGCCCCATCGTAAGGCTCAGACGGCGAGCCAGTCTTAGACTTCTTCTTGGGCGACTCTACTTCTTCCCCCCCATCTTGAAAAGGGAGTGGAGACACGGGCTTGGACTCGTAGAAGAGCGGCTCGGGCGCATCCGGTGTCGGAGGAGACGCGGGTGAAGGATCGACCACGGCCTTGCAAGCCGGGATGGTAACCGTGATAACGGGTAACGCTACGAAAAGGATCAGCCGAGTTGATGCGATTCGAGGAGAGAGGTCCTACCTGCAGCCTTGGCCTTCGGATCCGCTAGTTTCCACTTCTCAACCGACGGCCCACTCTTAGCGCCCCAACCACTTGACTTGTTGCACCGAGCCTTGGCTTTGAAGCAAGGATCACAAGTGCGACCCGGAATCCCTGCGCACAACTTACTAGTCCGAGCGCACATCTCGCACGCTGGGTCGTGAACCATACGATCTGGAATTTTAAGCGGACCCTCGACTACCACCTCCTCCTCCTCGTCACACGGGCTCTCATCCATAGCGGCCTTATGAGCGGACCACTGAAAAGAACCGTTAACAGAGCGAAACATCTGAGGTAACAGCGGTCTCACCTTGCACTTTCTGCCAGCCTCGACCTTGACGGTCTTGCCTGTCTCCGTGACCGAATCACCCAGAAGCGAAGCGGATCCGAACGACCCACCCCCCGTTACCTTGCCTGAGGCGGTTCGTTGTCTCTGAGCATCCGCGCATTGAGCTACTTCCCCCTGCCATCTACGAAAAAACGTGGTTGCTTCGCGCATCGTCTTCACCGTCTCGTCGCTGAGGCGGCAGGAAACGCCGTGCAATTTAGCCTGGCTAAGGGCGGTATTTAGATGCTCCTACAAGTCCGGTTAATACCCGACCAACCCTAAGAAACTCGCGAAGTACCAAAGCCCATTGCCACTCCTGGCACCATCCCTCCTGTTCTTCTTGCAGCTCCTCCTTATCATCCGGCACCGCCAGCGCCACAGCCGCAATCCGATCCTTTCCTTGTGCGAGGTCCTTCTCAACCTTGACAGTCGCCTCATCGACGGGAGAGTCTGCGAATGCAAGGATGGAGTCGAGGGACGTAAGAGACATGGTGACGAGTAGCGAAGCGGGAGGGGAGTAAACTTGTCGAAAGAACGGACGGCCAACGCGAGGCTTTAATGCGCGGCCGATCCCAGTCACCGGTTCAAGGTCAGCGTTCGCGGGTGTCACGTGACTGACTGTCAGTATTCAAGTCCTTGTCGGGTGTAGGAGTCAATGATCCCTTGAGGTGATAAACCCGTGTTCCCGCTTTGTTTACAGGATGCCCGGATTGCCCATATCGATTGTCCTACCCGTCCGTTGTGGTCCCGTGTCCATCCGAGTGGATCCAACCCATATTCGTATGTTGTGTTCTTCGTTCCTACACGTTTTCGCGCGAGGTGACCGAATCGGGTTGCTCGATCGGGATCGCACGACGTACACTAATCAACTCTCTTTTGTCCAATTTCTATTTTATTTCATACCTTCTTAGATTTTTTTTAGACGGTTCCGTGTTATCGACACATATCCGATTGGTTATAAGGAACGGATAGTCGGGTCGTACAACGTTTTAAAGGTAGTCCATTGATTCACGGATCAAACCTTATCCCACCTTGACAGAACATTGTTTTCCTTTTCACGGGTCGATCTCCATGAGAGTCGGCTCCGTATACGTACGCTTCCCTTATTTATTCGATACTTTATCCGCTGTAAAAGTCCCGGGGAATACCTGAGACTATAAAATTTGTGTTCGTAAATAAAAATTTCATCTTTCGATCCCCGTTTTCTCTCGCGTTCTAAGTCGCCTCGCCCGGTTATCTATCTTCTCTATCCACCCTTACTCATACTCGATCACCGTTGTGCTCGAGTCTCTGCCTTGTCGCCGAACTATCCGACTGTCCGCGTTTCGGCCGGTTTTGTCGACCTTCGTACGGTTTCACCCGGGAATGCGTCCGGATTGCTTTCAAAGCTCCTGTCAACGCCTTGACACTTCGTCTCCAACCTCAGAACCCCTTGGGACGAGTCATACTCGCACCCATCCCTTTTCTTTCTATCTGACAGTTCTACTAACCCTGTTCCTGTCACACCAGCCCATTCTTTATTTCTTCAGCACGTCAGGCCCATCAAGGAGCTTTCCTGGGACATGGGAGAAGGTAAGGTCAAAGTCGGCGAGGTCGAGGAGCCAACGAGCTTGTCGGCGGTTCAAGTTCTGGGGCTGACGGAAGTACGTCAGGTTCTTGTGGTCGGAGAAAACCGTGACGGGGTGTGCGCTTCCACGAAGGTGGTGGCGCCAAGCCTTGAGTGACCGGATGACCGCAAGGAGTTCTCGGTCATAGATGTCGTAGTTTCTCTCCGCAGCGTTGAACGACTGGGAGAGATAGGAGCAAGGTTTCCAGTCACCGTTTGTGTCGGTCTGGAGGAGGACACCGCCGGTTGCGTATTTGGATGCATCCGTAGCGATGGCGAAGGGTCGAGAGGTGTCAGGAAACCAGAGTACCGGATCCGTAGTAAAGGCCTTATTAAGGTGTTTGAAGGCATTGACCTGGGGGGGTCCCCAAGCCCAAGGGGCATCTTTCTTGGTGAGATCGACGAGAGGACGAGCGATAGTTGAGTAGTCAGGGATAAACTGACGGTAGAAGTTGGCAAAGCCCATGAACAATCTTACGTCCTCGAGCTTGGTGGGGGTTGGCCAGTCGGTGATACCGGCTACCTTGATGGGGTCCATGGCGAGTTCACCTGGTCGGGCAATCATGCCGAGGTATTCTACTTCGGTAGTGACGAAGTGGCATTTTTCGAGTTTCAAGTGAAGGTCGAGTTCCTTCATGCGGGCAAGAACGCGTTTGGTGTGCTCAGTGTGGGTTGCCTCGTCTTCTGAGAAGATGAGGAGGTCGTCCATGTAGATGACGAGCCATCCTTCGGCGATCATGTCGCAGAAAGAGTCGTTCATGAATCATTGGAACGTCGCGGGGGAGTTGGTCAGCCCGAAGAACATGACCGTTGGTTCGAAGAGGCCGCGATGGGTGATGAAAGCGGCTTTCCATTGGTGTCCGTCCTTGATATGAACGTTGTTGTAACCCCATCGGACGTCGAACTTGGTGAACAGTTTGGCGTCCTTTAGTTTGTCGACAAGGTCGGAGATGAGAGGGAGGGGGTAGGCGTCGTGAACAGTATGTTCGTTGACGTAGTGGTAGTCTTGGCAAGGACGGAGTTTGCCATCCTTCTTTTTGACGAAGAAGAAGGAGGAGGCCTGGGGAGAGTTCGAAGGGCGGATCTTGCCATTGGCAAGGTGTTCATCGATGAAGTCGTCGGTGGCTTTGCGCTCGTCTGGGGACAAGGGGTAAACCTTTCCAACCTTTGGTACAAAGGTGTCTTTCAGATGGATTTCGTGGTCACAAGACCTCGAGGGAGGCATCTGATTGAAGGGTTCCTTTGCGAATACGGATTCGAATTCCGAGTATTCCGAAGGGAGGGTGACCTTGGGTTTCTTCGCTGCGGCTGCAAGGGCGGTAGCGTTGGTGAGCTTCTCGGGTTGAGTGGTCCGAACAAAGCGTTGTCCAGCACGCTGTAGAAAAGTAATATAAGGTTGAATGAGAAGAAAGGTGGGGCGATAAGTTCGTCCCAAGGGGGGTTATGTTTGAAGGGATGATGGATTCAGGTTTGTCTAAGAGTCCTAGAAGCTGCTGGACAATCCGGAATGAAAAGCGGTCGATATAAGAGTATCCGGGTGGGGGCGAAGCGATGAGGGTATTGATTCGAGTAGATGAGACGTCGAGGAACGATAGGACGAGGTAAAAGAGAAGCTATCCAGCTCACTCACGCACGGGAGAGTAAACCGGAGATCTCCTGAACGCAGAAAGACAATATTTTTGTGTTAGAAACAGGGTTTTATAGTCCTGGGCATATCCCAGGACTGTTAAAGGTAATCCGACCCTAAGTAAGTGTACAGGATTGACGTAGGGTGAGTATGGAAAGAAGGGGTGTCAAACCTTGTAGATGACAAAGAAAGGGAAGGTGTTAGGATAGTAATGACCTTAATAAGGCCAAATCGAGTAGAACAAGTCAAATCGGATGAAGCGGAATATGTACGAAAGCACCGGATTGGATCGCATTGACTCGGATTGGACTCGGATTGAACTCGGATGATCTGTAAACGCTAGGAATGAAACCGGGCTGGCACGAAGTCGATGGCGGATGAGATGGGAGATGATATGACATGATGAAGAGCGAGGAAAATGTATCCTACAACCGTAGGGAGTATCTAACTCCTACAACGCATGACGCGGTTGACAGAGTGTTGCACGGATTGGGTTGTAAAACGATGCCCAGTTTCGGTGCCGAGGTAGTCGTAGAGTTTGCCGTCCCAGATGGAATCGACATCGAGATGGCGGACGGGATGGATGGGAGGTGGGTGAGCAAGTCTGGCGGAGTGTTTGGGTTCGTCGGTAGTGATGGGGGGAAGGTCGGGTTCGGGAGCGGACACGGTGATGGTTTTGGCAACCCAATCGATGATTGGATTGGTAGCCTTGAGCCAGGGGAGTCCAAGGATGACGTTTTCAGAACCACAGTGGATTATGTGGAACTTGATTCGTTGGAGCACTCCGCCAAGAGCGATCCGGAGGGTGGTGGTGAACTTGATGTCACCGTTCTTGTTCGCGGTAGAGTCTACGTTCCTAACCGGGATTGGTTTCGGAAGGCAATCCTTCGGGAGCTTGTGTTTCTGGACGAAGTGCCAGTCGATGCAATTGATCCCGGCTCCTGAGTCAATGAGAGCACGGGTGTCGACGTCTTGAGAAGTAGCCGTAACGTTCAATCTAACAGGGATTTGCATAGATTGGGATGAAAGCTCAGCTACAAGTACATGGGTACGAGAATGGGAAGATACCGGCATCGAATCGGTCTTCCTCCTTAAAAACCTGTGACCGGAGTGGTCACCTTGTTGACGCTCATGGCGTCCTCGTCGTCCTCCTCCACTTCTACTAAGGTGGGGATAGGATCAGGTTTCGGGGCAGCTTTCCTGACCTTCTTTGAAGGGGACGACAGTGGGTTCTTGGTTGAGAATGCCGTGCAGGTGGACGTTTGATGTCCGGGTTTGCAACAGCGGAAGCAAAGTTTTTGTTCGAAGCATCGCTTTCGCTCTGCTTCGGTGAGCTTAGGAACATAAATGGCGTCTACGTCCATAGCGTCAGGGTCTCACTCCTTCTTGCGAGGGGGCTGCTCGTGGTAAACGACGGCAGCGGCGGGTTTCTTGTTTCGGCGAGCGATCTCGTCGGCGCGTTCCCATTGAGTTTTAAAATGGATGGCTTGGGTATACCACTTGTCGATCGTGGTAGGGACCGTATCCATCCCTTGAATGTGCCTCATGAGAGAGGGTGGTAGCCCAGCTGCGAAGAAGTTGATAAGGACGGAGTCAGAGCCGGCGAGCCCTGCGGTGACGACCTTGTTGCGGAAGGAGGAGATATACGAGGGGACATCCTCGTTCTTGGTTGAGCAGGTGGTGGATAACCAGGCGATAGCGTCGCCCTTAGTGTCGTGGTGTTTGAAGTCCTTTCGGAACTCCGTCTGCCAATCGGTCCAAGTCCTGAAAGATCTAGCAGTGATGGACTTGGCGCGGAACATGTCGGCCCAAGTCAGAGCAGATCCTTCGGTCATGAAGGAGAGCGCAAAAGCAACTCATTTGTTTTCGGTGTTGTAAACATCTTCGTTGACGAAGAGGTAGGTGGCGACGTCGTTGAGCCATGGTATAGCTCGGTCATAGGAGCCGTTGAAGGCGGCGGGTTTTCCGAGACGAAGTTCAACTGCCTTGTTAGACATGTTGGTCGAGGTGGTTGTCGTGGGGGTGGTTTGTTGAAACCGTACGGGTGGGGGTACAATGGATGGGTTCGGGTTCCAGATTGATGATGGTCCGGGGTTCGGCCTTCGTGGGGTCGTAGGGGACGCAAAGGTGGCAAGTGCGGGGAGGTCAAGTGTTTGGTGAAGACGGTCAGCTAGTTGCTGGGTTTCGTCCTCCGAGTCAAGGTGTTCAACGTTGATGTCGAAGTCTGCTTCCTGAGGTTCAGAAAGTGGGGTCGAGGGTTCAGGGTTTTCGTCAAATAGATCAGACGACGGAGTGTTGGTAGCTCGGAGATTCCAAGCAGGGTTCAAGAGTGGACGGGTGGGAGGTCGTCCGGCAATGGTGGGCAGCTAGCTGCGCGAAGGCAGGCTGTATTGGTAGTCTTGATCTTATGTTACGATAGTTCCGGGTAGGACCTAGCGTAGCCGCAAAAGCGCCAAGTACCAAGTGGCTGCGATAACTCAAACAACCACCACTTGATACGTGGTGTGCTGAAGAGTTGAACGAGGGATTCTGGTCAGCTGATTGCTACCAGAGAGACGAGTGAAGACTCAGGCGTTGCTGAGAATTGTCCGGTTGGGAATCTATACCCGAGGGACGGTCAAGGGTCAAGGGTTGACTACGATGAGTCCGAGTGGTGTGTCAAGGGACGATGAGAGAAGTCCCTGGTTGAGTGGTCACAGGCGCTGTGGCGAGTGGAGCAGAAATACTCAGCTAGTATTGCGGAGATCAAGACTAGAGTACAGGAGTATCGCTGCGGGGTATTTATACTACAAGAACTGCGCACGGACCAAGTAACTAAAAGGGGGTGGCCAGAAGAGCAGAAGGGCCAAAGGGCCAAAAGGAGTGCGCAGTAATCAAAAGGGGAAATCGTACGATGCGATGGCAGCGGACGATGACGAAGACGAAATGACAAATGCGAAGCCATCGGATGATGACGAGAAAAGAAGAACGTAAGCATCTGGGTAAGGCCGGTGCGGAGTTACAAAGTAAAAGGAGAACGAGTACGGATGAACGTACGAGGATACCTAGGTATCGAGTGTAGTGAAGAAGTACAAGTGAAACGAAAGAAAGAAATTGTAACATTATGCAGCAGAAGGCCTTCCGTCAAACGAATCACGTAGCTAGCATCAATGACTGCCGCAGGAATGCTATAACCACCGCACCGACCCTTTGTAGCTCGCAACACCAGAACAAAGTTACTAACAGAGCCAGCATCAATCACCAGCTACATCATCAATCTGATCGTCCCCCAGCTACCCCCTGTGAATCAGAAACCGCAAACAGAGTTACCAATACAGACAACAACGACCACCAACATGAGATCGCAGACGGAGTTACCAATACAGCTAGCATCAATCGCCAGCAACACCACCAATCTCATCATCCCTCGGCTGTCCCCAGCGAATCAGACATCGCAAATGGAGTTACCAATACAGCCAGCATCAATCGCCAGCAACCCCACCGCCAATCTCATCATCCCTCAGCTGCCCCCAGCGAATCAGAAATCGCAAATGGAGTTACCAATACAGCCAGCATCAATCGCTGGCAACCCCACCGCCAATCTTGTCATCCCTCAGCTGCCCCCGGCGAATCAGAAATCGCAAACGGAGTTACCAATACAGCCAGCATCAATCGCCAGCAACCTCACCGCCAATCTTGTCATCCCTCAGCTGCCCCTGGCAAATCAGAAATCGCAAACGGAGTTACTGTTACAATTTCTTTCTTTCGCTTCACTTGTACTTCTTCCCTACACTTGATACCTAGGTATCTTTGTACGTTCATCCGTACTTGTTTTCTTTCACTCTTGTAACTCCGCACCGGCATTACCCGGATGCTTACGTTCTTCTCTTCTTGTCATCATCCGATGGCATTGCGCTTACTCATTCCATTCTCGTCATCATCCGATGGCTTCGCATTTGTCATTTCGTCTTCGTCATCGTCCGCTGCCATCGCATCGTACGATTTCCCCTTTTGATTACTGCGCACTCCTTTTGGCCCTTTGGCCCTTCTGCTCTTCTGGCCACCCCCTTTTAGTTACTTGGTCCGTGTGCAGTTCTTGTAGTATAAATACCCCGCAGCGATACTCCTGTACTCTAGTCTTGATCTCCGCAATACTAGCTGAGTATTTCTGCTCCACTCGCCACAGCGCCTGTGACCACTCAACCAGGGACTTCTCTCATCGTCCCTTGACACACCACTCGGACTCATCGTAGTCAACCCTTGACCCTTGACCGTCCCTTGGGTATAGATTCCCAACCGGACAATTCTCAGCAATGCCTGAGTCTTCACTCGTCTCTCTGGTAGCAATCAGCTGACCAGAATCCCTCGTTCAACTCTTCAGCGCACCACGTATCAAGTGGTGGTTGTTTGAGTTATCGCAGCCACTTGGTACTTGGTGCTTTTGCGGCTACACTAGGTCCTACCTGGAACTATCGTAACAGTTGCAGAGGTGCGAAAGAGGTGGATATTGTCTCCTGGAGCAAAGGCGAGTGTGCTGGATGTATACAGTACCTTTGCGAGTTCGACTGATGGATTCTAAGATGAAATTGATCTCGATAATCATTCGTCGGTGAAGAAGAAAATCCCCCTCGTGTGTGATGTCAATTTGACTGCCTTGTATATGCCGGGGGATTGTGTCCATTGGAAAGAGTGGAAGGACAAGCAGCGCTACGGAATTGGTCGTAGAAAGGGTGTCAAGCGTTTGAAGAGAGGCAATCCGTCTCTGTTGGAAGATGCAGAGTCCAAGTTGTCTCATGATGATGCTCCCCTCACTAGAGTATGCAAGCAAATCCGATGCTGTTCGATGCAGCAGGGTTCGGGTTCTGATGATGATGTCCATCCAGATTGTCGTGCCCCATCGAAAGTGGTCACTACACTCTGTCCTGTGAAATTGAACAAGAGAAAAATCACTATCTTGTCATCTGAGGACCCCTCTGATCCTCTGAATGAGTCTACTGGTTTGGAGCCTGAGCAGATCAGCATGTTGCACGAAGTAGATGACCAGGAACCAGACCTTAGCACTGCTTGTGAACGGCCGGCGAAATTGAAGCAGCCTGTTCTGCTGGTGTGTGTAAACAACAAGCCAAAGAAACTGGTAGAGTCGATCTTTGATGGTATTTCAGTGATATTTATTTGTATCTTTCACTGACATAAGTGTCTAGATGGTAATAACTCGAGTGGTGTTGAATCGCCTAGTAAATATCATCCTGCTTGCAAGCCTCGTCGTCTTTCTCGTGATCGTTCTTTACCACCTGTCCACCAGTCGCAACATTCCTATTGGCCTCTGCAGCAATCGTATTATCCGCATTTCCCGCCCTATTATGGTCCACCTCTGTTCGTGCCCTATGGATATCCTGGCCAAGCTGGACCTAGTAACCCGAAGCCCAAGGGTCATCGTGTGAAGAGACGAATTTCTCCAGTGATCGAGAGTGATATGGAAGAAGACTTTGAGTAATGATGCCTTTGTAGTATAGTCACTTGTTAATTTCATGTGAATCTTATGTACTGCATATGATCTCAATGTTACATAATAGTTATACACTGATACTTGAATTGATACTCAAGTTGTTGTGTTACACATAGCATGACATTGTGTGATGCAAAGGATGATGTTGTTCAATACAATATGTATGTTGTGCATCACAAGATTTGTATTTTATATCACACAGAACAACATTGTATGACACAGAGGATCAGGTTGTGTGTCACAGACAATGGCATTGTGTCACAGGATCCCTCTTGTGTATCACAGAGAATGGCATTGTGTGTCACAGAATCCTTGTTGTGTATCACAGAGAATGTCATTGTGTGTCACAGGATCCCTCTTGTGTATCACAGAGAATGGCATTGTGTGTCATATGATCTTTATTGTGTGCCATAGAGTATAATATTGTTGTGATAAAGTACTATTTGTGTAGTGCATGTACTATGTTGTATGTCACATCATATCAAAACTGTTATATTATATATGATTTTCACAAGTCAATGATAAATCCTTGTAGCTTTCCAGCCAATGTGTATGCATTCATACTTGAATCTCTCTCTTCTACATCTTTCATATATAATATCTCACATACTATTTGTCATTTCCTATTCACTATCCTAGCTTTTTCAATCAACGCTCTATCTATTATATTGTCTTCAAGGTATCAAGTCTTCTCTACAATAATTCTCTATATCTTTATGAAAGTCTTGCCTTGTCTATAGAATTATCTTTTTAAGAATATCTAAGTAACAGTTCTTTTGATTGAGTAGCAAGGAAGACATGATGACATATAAAGATCTCAGGTGACCCACTTTTAGGGTCTCTTTGACTACAATTTCACAACCTATCATTGATTCTAAGGTTTTTTGGTTTGTCTTGCCATGTTGTGACATACAAATTCTGTGTGTCACAAGTTTATTTTTGTGTGTCACAATGACCCCCCCTACTACATTGATTATTGTTCAGATGATTATATGCCAACATGTATTTACTTCTCCAATTTCTGCAAAAAAGTGTGATATCATATAGGAATAGTGTCTAAGAGACCTCAAAAGTGGGTCACCTGAAGTGCTGGCTTCGGGTGTGTCATGAAACATAGTAATAGATTTTGTTCATAAAGTGTCAGGAATGAAGATTTTACCCCCCTTTCTAAGGAAGGTGTCCTTGACTGAATATCCGATAGATAGGAGATGTTTCATGGCATTAGGTGATAGTTTCATAGTTTCATGTTGTATGTCAGATAGAAACTGATCGCCATTGTAGAGAAGAGTGATGGCTGAACATATTTTAGATGGATCCATGAGTAAGATTCCCTTGTTATCGTCTTTGATTCCGATCATGTGGTCTTCTCTCCTGCTTAAAGCATTTGCTTTTCCCATAGTGACTCCAGCCTTGTGGTGCCAAGTGAAGTTAAAGCGTGAGAGATATTGTGCCCATCTCACTTGTCTTCAGTTAAGGTCTTGGCATGTCATAAACCACATAAGGTTCTGGTGGTCGTTCCATATTTCAAATTCATATTTTGCACCTTCAAGATAGTGGCACCATACATAGTTCTAGAGATCGGATAACTGAGAGCATTTCATTATTGGCTATTGGGTAGTTCTGTTCTTCTGGTGTCATAGAGTGGCTATTATAAGCGACAGGGTGCCAAAGTCCTTCTTTTTCTAAAGACAGAACTGCTCCAGTTGCGAAATCCAATGAATTGCATTCTAAGCAATATTTGGCATTCTGATTTGGATAAGCAAGGATAGGGGCTGTCGTAAATGCCTTTTTAAGCATGGTAAATGCTTCATCACAGGCGAAGGTCCATTCAAATTTCTGATCCTTTTTAGTAAGGTCGTGAAGGGGACGTGCTATTTTTCTATAATCCTTAATGAATCTGCAGTAGAAGTTGGCAAGTCCGAGGAAACTTCTGATGTGCTTGACTGATGTGGGAGTTGGCCATTCGGCTACTGCTTTGGTCTTTTCGTTATCCATTTTAATCCCATCAGTTCCTATGATCATTCTGAGGAAGTCCACTTCTTTTACACAGAAGAAGCATTTTTCTGGTTTTACATAAAGATCGTTATCTTGAAGGCATTTAAGCACTTTGAGTACAATTTTGTCATGAGTTTCATAATCATCAGTGTTAGTGAATATCATAAGATCATCGATGTAGACGATGACGACGCCATTCATATTGGCAAAGATTTCGTTCATCATAGTTTGAAACGTTGCTGGAGAATTGCATAATCCGAAGTACATGACGATGGGTTCGAAAGAGCCTCAGTGGCAGACAAAAGCTGCTTTCCATTCGTCACCTTCTTTGATTCTTACGTTGTTGTATCCCCATCAGAGATCCATTTTAGTAAATAGCTTAGCGTCTTTTAATTTATCCATGAGCTGTGAAATGAGCGGTAAGGGATAATTGTTTTTGCTTGTATGTTCGTTTAGGTATCGGTAATCTTGAACCATATGTACATTTCTTTCCATCTTTCTTTGGAATGAAGAAGACCGGAAATGTCTGTTCTGATTTAGAGGGTCTGATGTAACCTTTCTTTAATTGGTCATCAATGAATGCAGAGACCTCCTCTTGTTCAGTGACAGAGAGGGGTATTAAGTGACCCTTCTTTGGAATGAAAGACTCTTTTAGGTCAATGCTGTGGTCCCATGGTTTTCGTAATGGAATTCTTTCAGATTCTGTTTTTCCGAATACTTTAGCATATTTCATATATTCCTTAGGCACCATCTCTTCAAGAGTGCGTTCCTTAGAAGGAGGAGGTGGAGTTTCCATGTGAGTGGAAAAAATACGGGCTTCGGCAATAGAGTTTGCATAGGAGATTTCTTCTGCGATTATGGTATCCAAGAAGTTGTCTTCGTCTTGGGAATGACATGACTCTGGGCATCTTCTCATCGTTACTATTCCTGTTGTCCAGTCTATATGGGGGTTGTGGTGCTTTAACCATGTGAATCCGAGGATAAGATCATTCTTTCCAAGGTTGGTAATTTCGGCATCCACTATCTCTCTGTGACCTTTGAAATTGATCAGGATTTGTGTGGCGTGAGTAATTGAGCCTGCTTGGTTCTTAGTGCCGTCCACATTGAAAACTTGGATTGGGTGAGGAAGTGCATGTGTGGGAAGCTTGTGTTTAGCGACGTAATCTTCGTGTATGAAGATCGCGTTAGCTCCACTATCTAAAAGCACTTTTGCTCCAACATAGCCAATTTGGTTTACTGGGGATACCAAAATTGGCAAAATAATTTCTTTTTCTAGCGATGTAGATCTAATGAAAGACCCATCAGGTATTTGTTTTGGGACAGAATTAAGCACGGAACTATCGTGTCTGCCACACTCCGCAGAGGCGCTGTCAACGCTTTCATTATCTGTTGTTTTGTTTTTGGCAGTTTATCCTCGTGCTTGGGAGGTTTTTCGGAGTATTTGAAATCAAACTTTAAAGAGACAGAGTTTTCATATTCTTTAGGAAGGGTAGTGCGAACGTGAGATCCCAGTTTTCTCAGTTCACCTTGCCTTTTCCCTTTCCATTCTTGTTTTCGTACATGTCGAAGTAATAAGCTTGTACTTCCTCGGGGTTCATCCCTCAGATAGCGGCAAAGGGGTCCGTAGCCAGTACAGATGGGGAAGTGGTAGAAGTAGAAGATATTGTCTTCTTCTCTTCCTTCTTGGAGGTTGTGCGGACATTGCGCTTGCATTGCGTCTTATGAGATCCACCGTACCACTTGCATTCAGTGCACTGGTTTTTGGGTTTGGTGCATTCGTTGGTTCTGTGACCTGCACTGCCACAGTTGTAGCATTTATTGGAATTCTTATTTCCAATTGCTTTGATTTCTTTTCCTGTGAACCAGCCATCTTCATCTCTTTTGGCGTAAGTGGCTTGGCCAATGTCCATAGCATTGGGATCTTTATGTCTTTTCCAGCAGTCTAGTCGCACAAAGTTGAGTGCTTCCATGGCATTTCCTGCTGTTCGGATCCAGGAAAGGTATGTGATTACTGCATGGTTGTGGTCTGGTTCATAATCTGGACAGGCTGTGTCTGTGTAGATAGGGTGGAATGGATCAACTCTGTGTCCATCACGGAAGATTTGGTAAATGATGGAGTGGGCAGTGTTTACCTCAAGGAGTCTTATCGCATGGGTAGGATCTATTATGGCTTGTAGCCAGAGAGCCTCCCATTGGACAATATAGTCTTCTACTCTCATCGTTCCTTGTTTGAGATTTTCTAATTGGGATCTAGCCCAATCGACTTTGTTGTTTTGTCTGAACATCCCTTTGATGTCCTGTACTAATGTTGCCCATGTGAGAGCAAAGCCTTTAGCTAGGCGTGTTTCTGCAAACTGTGCAGCCTTCTTTCCTTTTAGGCATGAGAGTACTGCTTGTACCGCCCTGTGTGAACCTTTTGGTATGGTGAGGTTGTTGACTTCGAGCCATCCTTTTATTTTGGCCCACCATTCTTTGAATTTGGCCATCTCTCCATCATATGACCCTGGGTCTGCGAATATTTTGACTTTTGAGGATGAGGTGGCTGGGGGAATTACGGGTAAGGTGTTTAATTGCCCTTCTAGTGCCATGATCAAGTTGGCTTGTTCCACAACTAGGATGAACGCTGCTTGCAGTCGATCTCCATTGGTCAAGGAAGTGTTGTTGAGAACGCCAAGTGCGGTGTGGTAATCCATACTTGTTTAGTTGTTGGATTCGTTATCCCAGTCTCCTGCGTTTACTGGAGCATTCCACGGACCGGTGGTGTTGTTAATAACAGGTGGTGCCTGGTACTGGTAGTCCTGTTGTTCGTAGGGAGCATAAAGGGCAAAGATGATGGTGTGCTCATTGAGCTGGATTCTGAAGTTCAGAGATCTTTGATAATCGATAAGAGATTTCAAGATGTGATATAGTGTGAAAAGAACGGTAAGGATGATTACAAAGATTACTGCAAAGATGAAGTAAGCGAGCATCTACTGGATGTATCTCCTAGGGGTTCTAAGGGTGTTCCGAGGCCTAAAGTATGGGTACTCGAAATTATTGTAGTAGGAGTAGGGACGGATGCGATCAGGGACTAGGTTAGCTCTGTATCGTCGAAGTATTCTCCTCTGTTGTACAGCCGTTCTATTGGCTATTCTTTCAATCTCTCTGGGTGGGAGCCAATCATTTGGGTCTCCTAAGCTTTCCTCCGATGGTTCTCTCGAAGGAGCTGGTGGGAAAGGTGATGGTTCTCGTTTGGGAAGGGGAGTGGGAAAATATTCGCACTTAATCTCAACTTCCTCGGTTGGATACCTAAGTTCCGGGCTGTCGGACCAGGTTGACTCTCTCTGACAGGAGTAGTTGGATAAGGTGCTAGAGTCGCCTATAAAGTGGCCTAATAAGGTGTGGAAGATTTCGGTGTCAGTACGGTCTTCGGGATCAAGGTCCTCGAGAGCGATGACTTCAGCGAGGTATGCTGTGTCAAGGATATAGGGTTCTTCTTTGAGGCCAGGGAAAGCTTCCTGAGCTGCCGCAACGATAGAGAGTGGGATAGACACTGATTTGGCAGGTCAGTTAAGGCCTCCTTTCTGGTCAAGGGTGCGCTATCTGCTTCTGCATATGCTAGACCTTTAGTCTTTTGAAAATTGTCTTATTGGGAGCAGATATTCCAACTACTTTTCAAGCTTGCAACTTACTTGGGCGCGACTGTGTTATTTTGTAGTAGGGGCTACAATGAAATCAGAAACTTGACAGTAGTTTGTCGACAGCAAAGATAACAACAAAGTTCTAATGAAACAACCTAGAACAATACTAGACTGTTAAAGTGTAGTGGTTGAGTGAAGAGGGGGTTCAGTCCAGTGAAGAGGTGAAAACTCCAAGAGAACTTTGTTAGAGCTCTCTGGCTTTGATTCATGGGGTTTATATACTACATGGATGTCGGAGTTCTAATCTGAGTATGAACTATGTAGATAAGCATAATGTATCCTATTGGATGATAAGGTGTGAATCTATATGAGTCATAGATAAGAGCATAGCCTTGCACTGCCGTGATGAGTCAGTGATAAGGGAAATGAATAGATAGAAGCGTAAGTGTGTAATATTGTGGCAGCCAATAGGGTATGATCCTTTGGATAGCCTTGACATGAGGTGTTATTCTTAGAAAAGATTGAAAGTGTAATCCATTAAGGGATGGAAAGTTGATATCGTAACAGGAATGGCCTCAGCTTTGGTGAGACTGGGTGACAACAATGCAGACACAATCCTGGCAGTGTGGTCCTCAATACCCGGGGGTGTCAGGGGTGATGCAGAAGAGGCAGAAGATGGTGAAGGTGAATAAGATAGGGAGGGGATATCAGGGGGAATGGGGGGGAGTCATGTAGGATGCAGAGGTTGGGAGGAGGGGGCAATACTGAATCAACCAAACCTTTACAGGCTTAAGTTATTTGCTGGAAGGACAATGAAAGCGAGTCTGTGTGACTAGAGAGGCTTGGGGAAACTCCAGAAGGACAAGACTGGGTCCTTCAGTGAGTTGGGGATATCCCTTGTATACTATTCTACTGTTTGTACAAGTGTAAGGTAAATCTACAGATATGCTATGCTATGGGACAAGGGTTTGAATGGGTATAGGGTATATGGATCTAGAATACATAGCCATAGAATGTAATTGCATCATAGACATGAGGGGAAATGGATATGAGGGTAGGCATGAGGTGAGGTAGGCATGAGGTGAGCATGTGTAGAATGGAATGACATACTATGAGTCTAGAGGGTGTCTGAGGGCTTGTATGGTCTAGGCTGGTCAAGGGTTAGTGGTTCTAGACCATAGCAAGGCATGGGTCAATGTATTTCAATCATATATCACTTTGTATTTGCTAAGTGTTCAGTTCCGGAGTTTCCGAGAGCGTGGGACTTTCGGAAACTCCGGAAACTCGGAAACTCGGAAGGAATGGAATGCTTATAGCAAGCTCAAATGCAAAGGGAAAAATATGGAAAAATAGGCAAAAAATAGAGGGATTAGGATAGTATATTGTGTGATTGTAACAAATACCGGCTTGAGCAGGGAAGGATATCGCTGGCCATATGAGAGAGATGGACTGGTACTTGGTGATGTATGGTGCCGATCACTTAGAGGCCACTAACATGGTACAGTGGCCAATTTTGTGCTGGAGCGGTGACACCCGGTTCAGATGTCGGATGTCACTCATAGCTGTCAAGGTCTGGTCTTGGTCCATGTCAGAGTAACTCATGAATATGTCAGTCAATGTACAGCAATAAATAAACTTAATATTGACAGAGTGAGAGCAGTGAAAAATTTTGACATACAGTGGCTCAAACAACTGTCCCAATGTTTGCATGGTTTTTCACTAAACACAATAAAACGCGGTAACCACTAAACCTTACCCAAACCTGTGGGAATATGAAATATAGTACCTACTCCTGGCTTTCTATTGGACTAAGGGTCAAAGGATTTGAATAAGATTTGATGACATGGCAATCATTTCAAAATGATCACTCATCGGGACAGTTTTTTGACTTTATATAAATGTAAGTATTATTATTGTTACGATTTCTTTCTTTTCTTTGCTTCACTTGTACTACTTCACTTCACTCGATACCTAGGTATCTTCGTACGTACATCCGTACGCGTTTCTCCCTTTCCACCTTACGTAACCATGCATCGGCTTTACCCGACGCTTACTTTCCTCTTTCACGTCATCATCCGATGGCATTGTACTTAGTCATTTCATCTTCGTCATCGTCCGTTGCCTTCGCATCGTACGATTCTCCTTTTGGCCTTTGTTCCGTTCCACTCTTCTTGGCCACCCCTTTTGGATATTGTGCACTTCCTTTTGGCCCTTCGCTCTTCCGCTCTTCTGGCCTACCTCTTTTAGTTACTTGGTCCATGCACAATTCTAGTAGTATAAATACCTCGCAGTGATACTCATGTACACTAGTCTTGATCTCCGCAATCTAGCTGAGTATCCCTGTCTCCACTCGGGAACCCCCCCTGTGACCTCCGCGACCCTAGACCCTCGACACCTACGGCCAACGCCTAGGTTCCACCTCGATCACAAGAGGAAGACACCTTGGTCCTTCGGGTATAGATTCCCAACAGGACAACTCTCAGCAACACCTGAGTTTTCACTCATCTCTCTGGTAGCAACCCGCTGACCAGAAACCCTCATTCAACTCTTCAAGCGCACCACATATCAAGTGGTGGTTGTTTGAGTTATCGCAGCCACTTGGTACTTGGCGCTTTTGCGGCTACGTTAGGTCCTACCCGGAACTATCGTAACAATTATTTGGTATGACCTCCTTTGGCCTTGATAACAGCTTCAAGCCTTCTATGCATGCTTTTAATTCATTTCTGATGCTATTCTGCACAAATATTCCCCCACTCCTCTACTAACCTCCCCTATAAATGATAAACTCCTTTAGGGGCACTTTTATAAGCTGAAAGTCATTTTTTGAGATAATTTCAGGTATGTTCAAAGGAAGTGAGACCTAGAGACTGTGCAGGCCAATCTAAGGATCCAATCTCTTGATCTTTGACCCAGGTCTGAACTCTTTTAGAGGTATGGTTAGGATTATTATCTTGTTGAAAAATGATATCACCTTCTGAAATTTAAAATTCTTCAATGTTTTCCAGCAACCCCTGCTCTGAAATTGTCACATACTGCTCAGCATCCATCCTTCTGTACATCTCACTCTAAACTCCCACTTCATTCCATCCTATATAGGCCCATAGCCTCCTCTATGCTCGACTATACCCTAGCAATCAACTACTCTCCCACCTTTTTCCACACATACTCTTGTTTGTATGACCCAATTCTATTGACTTTAGTCTCATTTAACTATACAACCCTTTTCCCACCCTCCACAGTCCAATGCTAGTATTGGAAAAGCATAGGCCAACCATCCTTTCTTGTGACTCTTGAAGAGAAGAGGTTTTTGTTCTCTACCACAGCTTTCAAAGAGGCTTCTTTGAGGGTATTTCTGGCTGTCTGAGGGTAGAGAGGAGTATCAATAATGGTATTGATAAGTATAGTGAGCTGAACAGCATTTTTGGCCTTGCCAGTAATGATCTATTGTACAATAGCCCTTTTGCTGGTAAATGAAAACTTTGAAGGGTGATCACCAAGATGTTTAGTGTTGTCTAGCTGGATTTCCTGAAGGACCCTGGACACTATAGACTTGCCCAGACCAGTTTTAGAGGTTATTTTCCTGGAAGAAAGATTAAGGAAAGGGAAGGAGACATTATTGTTCCTTAAGAGCTGGAGATAGGTTTCATAATGATGATAGGAAAGTTACTATGAAATAGTAGGGTTTATATGGTGCTAGCTGATGATAGTTACATAAATATAACATAATAGAACCATTATCAAATGTATGTAAGTACTTTCCAACATGTTAGGGTCTGATATATGTAATCCAAACTTAAAGTCAAAGAACTGTCCCAATGAGTGATCATTTTGAAATGATTGCCATTTCATCAAATCTTATTCAAATCCCTTGACCCTTGGTCCAATAGAAAGCCAGGAGTAGGTACTATATTTCATATTCCCACAGGTTTGGGTAAGGTTTGGTGGTTACTGTGTTTTATTGTGTTTAGTGAAAAACATGCAAACATTGGGACAGTTGTTTGAACCACTGTAGTCTAACCATCAATTTCCTTGTCTGAGTTGTTTCATGGTCAAAGCACATCAGAAACTTGCTGCTGCCTGGGAATGAGCTGCAAGATGGCCCAATTGAACTCTGGAGACCCTCAATTACCCTGCTGCAGCAACACAGCATCAGGAAAGTTACAAAGTATCTACTTTATCCACTTTGTCTGATGCAGACAAAGTAGACAAAGCATATGTCTGACTGTATCTAACCACATCTGATTTATGAACATGTTTATGACATCATGTTGGGTAACCACACAGACAGCACAAGTTTGTGACAAAGTTTCTCAGATGCATACAGACTGTTCAGATGGGACAGATAGTATAATTTCAATTCAAATACATATAATCTTTGTATATACATATACATAAATGTCCAGTGGTACAAATAGAAATGAGCATTGAAATCTAGGGACCAAAGAGTTTGAAACAACCTAGAACAATCTAGACTGTTAAAGTTGTAGTGGTGTAGTGAAGAGAGGGTTCAGTCCAGTGAAGAGGCGAAAACTCCAAGAGAACATTGTTAGAGTCCTCTGGCTTCAATTGATGGGGTTTATATGTATACTACATGGATGTTGGAGTTCTAATCTGAGTATGAACTATGTAGATAAGCATACTGCATCCTATTGGATGATAAGGTGTGAATAGATATGAGTCATAGATAAAAGAGCATAGCCTTGCAATGCTATGATGAGTCAGTGATAAGGGAAATGAATAGATAGAAGTGTAAGTGTGTGATATTGTGGCAGCCAATAGGGTGTGATCCTTTGGACAGCCTTGACATGAGGTGGTTATCTTAGAAAAGATTGAAAGTGTAATCCATTAAGGGATGAACATTTGATATCATAACAGAGTTAGTCAACATGTACAACAAGTCAGTTAGATCAACCTGCATGGACCGGGGATGAGAGCCATGAGGGGTGAATGGGCCTGAATTTGACAGCTGCCAGTTGTGACTCAGATTGTGTCGAGTCACGATTGTGGCATCTGTGGGGAGGGCGTCAGTCAGCATGTCCTCTGCATTGGTCAGATGTGCACAGTACATGCACCAGGGATGGGAGCATGAGGTGTGGTGGATGGACCTGAATGGCGACAGATGGCTACCAGTTGCGACCATGGAGTTTGTTGGAGAGAGTTAGCCACCATTTTGTCTTGGCCAGATTGACGTGCATGAAATCAGGAAGGTGGTGTCTGAGGAGAGGCCACCTGGAGTCCCCCAACATATCATCAAGGTTGATCAGATTGAGGGTTGGGGTATCAGGGACTTGAGGCATTGTCGGTAGTCCTGAACGATAACGGATGGCTACTAGTAGCAGTGCCAGTGGACCTTGCAATTGTGTTGAGTGTTGAGGTTGCCAGTATCTGTAGGGGAAGTTAGCTGGTGTACTAGTATTGTCTGGATCAACCAGATCAACATGTGTATGCACTGGGGTGGGAATGCAAGGCAGTTTTGCCAGTGGGTCTGGGTGGTCCTGAATGGTGAGGGATGGCTGGCAGTCGCGATCATATCCAGTCATGGTGGTGACAGTATCTGTGGAGAGCGTGTGAGTTGATTGATGTGTTCTGCATTGGCCAGACTGATGTACATGCACCAGAGGCAGGAACACAAGGTATGATGCCTGGACCTGAAAAGTGACAGTTGGCCAGAGTGATGGTAGTGTTGAGTCATGAAGGTGGCGTCTGTGGAGTGTGTTAGTGAATGTATTGTCTTGGTCCAAGTAGGATTGACATGCATGCACCAGAGGCAGGAACGCAAGGTGTGATGCCTGGACCTGAACAGTGACAGATGGCTGGAGTGACAGTAGTGTCGAGTCGCAAAGGTGGCATCTGTGGAGAGCGTGTTAGCAAATGTATCGTCTCGGTCCGAGTAGGATCAACATGCATGCACCGGAGGCAGGAACACAAGGTGTGATATGTGGACTTGAATGGTGATGGATGGCTGGAGTGGTGGTAGTGTTGAGTTGTGAAGCTGGCATCTGTGGAGAGCATGTTAGCAACCATGTTGTTTCAGTCCAAGTTGAATTGATGTGCATGCACTGAGAGCAGGATCGTGTGGTGCATGAAGTGTCATCTGATTCACTGGCAGAGTAGTCAGCCATCATGATCTAGAAGGTGATCTTGAATGCATGGTGGTTGATGTACTTGTCAACATATGTAGTATGCCTTGAAAATATCCAGTGAATCTCTATCCTCAGGCACTAGGTCCATCGGAAGGCAATCACTGCCATAGACAGGGATGAGATGCGCTCCATGTAGAATGATGTGTATGTGGATGACTTCTAGTGCCAGTTGGCCATCTGCGTCCAATTTTGGTTGAACAATCCACATTCTAGTGTCTTCATCGGGCCTGTCTGAGATGGTTGTGAATCACTGGATGAGTGCACATGAGTATTTTGTTCCATTGTGGATGAATGAGAAGAAAAGAAAAACCCATCCAACATGAAGTCCTCCCATTCCTGGCACGTCTGGGTCCTTGTTGAGAAAGACAGTATTGTAGCATGGAGATTCCTTTCGCCAAGATGGTGTGCTTTGGATACACTCTGAGAAAATGCCACCAAGCCCAGACAGATCACTGGGTGCATAAAATGTGGCCGTTGCACTAAGAAAAACAGAGACCACTACATTGGTCAAATCGGGTAGTGGTCCTGCATCATCCGAATCAGCATCGTCATCTGTCTGAAGCTGGAGCCACAGGAAATGTGTGGTAAGCATGGGGAGATTGGGGACTCCCACACATCATGCAAGTGCATAGATGTCTTTAGGATAATTGCAAGCTATTGAACACAAGAGGTGAGACAAAACACTACTATAGTTGAGTATCATACCTGGTGTCTTAGCTAGACAAACATAGCTTAAGACATGATTGGGTGTTGCGCAGGTGTTGTGATGGTCTCCAAGTCCTTCATCTAAATCAAGGGACTAAGACTCTGAGTTAGAGTTTGTGTCAGAGTTCCCAGCAATGGCAGTGGCATCATGACTGGCATTCACATGTCCCAAGACTTGAAGCAAGGGGCCATTGAGCATGCCACAACTTTCAAAGTGGACTTGTGCAGCTGCCAATTTGTCAAGGCACTGATTGGTTATGAGCATTTGCCCCAGGGCATGGAAATGGTTGGATCGCCTCCATGACTTCTTGATGGCTTGGATATGCTTTGACTCTGTAATCGAAGAGCAAAGACCATTTGGAGCCCTGAATTCTTGTATAAGATGTTGGTAATGAGTCATAGAGTATTGCCATGGCAATGAGAAACCTCTTGGGCCTTGGTCATGGACACCAGTTTCCTGAAAGATTGTGTGGTACTGGTGAAAGTGTTCCAGTGCAGCTTGAAGATCATTGAGGGAACTTTCATTTAGTGAATTTCTTCACGCATAATAGCAGAAATCAAGAAACACATGGACTGTGTGCACCATTTTGGGAGGTACGTGACCTTCAATTGCTGGTGAATAGACCTTCATTAATGCTTTTGAGTCATTGCCAGTCCACTGTTTGAATCATCGACCCTCTGGAAATCATCGTAAGTTGGGATATAATGGGACAGCTGTGATTCTGTTTTGAGCAGGAATATTGCTCCATTAGCTCTGGTAAACCACTGTGTGATTCTTGTCATCAGACTTGCCTTTGATCAATATCATTGAGTAGTTGCTTTGCTTCTACTTTGCTTCTGCTTTGCCATGGGTAATCTTGAGATACTTGCCAATCCAGGTCATGAGGTAGTCCTTAAAGACCCCTTTGATTAAGTGATGGAGCAAATTGGGGGACAGCATCTTGTGAATGTCAGCATGACAAAAATCATTTGTAAATGGCTGTTAAGTTGTTTAGAAATAAGTATCATTGAATAAGGAAGAGTCCACATACTGTCAGGTCTCTGACAATACCATATCAGTCCCAAAGCTGGGCAAAAGAGACAAACATCTTGATACAATCTTCAGTATGTCTTCGTGATCTAGGTATGCTGTTTGAGTCCAGGTTGTCAAGCTCACTTGACCGCTTCGTACAGCTGTGGTGAGATTCCAAGTCAACCACAATCCAAATATCACCTGCAGGCTGCCAGTGAGAGAACTCACAGTGGGCACCATCCTTGTATGAGACAGGACAGTAAGATTTGCTCAGGATAATCAGCTATGTAAGCTGCAAGAGCATAGACAGCACACCGCAGGTATCTATCAGGACATCAGCAAAGTTCCGTTGTCAACATTCCGCTGTAGGAGTTAGATACTCCTTACGGTTGTAGGATACCTTTTCCTCGTTCTTCATTATGTCCTATTACCTACCCATCTCATCCACCATCGACTTCATTCCAGCCTGGTTTCATTTCCAGTGTTTACAGATCATCTGAATCCAATCCGAGTCCAATCTGAGTCAATATGATCCAATCCAGTTTCATTGTACATATTCTGCTTCATCTGATTTAACTTGTTCTATTCAATTTGGCCTTATTAAGGTCGTTACTATCATAACACCTTCCTTTCCTTTTGTTATCTATAAGGTTTGACACTCCTTTCTTAAATACTCACCCTACATCAATCCTGTATACTTACCTAGGGTCAGATTGCCTTTAACAGTCCTGGGTTGTGCCCAGGACTATAAAACCATGTTTTCTAACATAAAATATTTTCTTTCTGTGTTCAGGAGATCTCCTGTCTACTCTCCTGTGTGTGAGTGAGCTGGATAGCCTTTCTTTTACCTTGTCCTATTGTTCCTTTGTGCCTCACCTACTCAAATCAATCCTCTCATCGCCTTGACTCCACCCGGATACTTTTACATTGATTGCTTTTCATTCCAGATCGTTCAGCAGTCTCTAGGTGAAACAACCTAGAACGAAGATTGAACTAGTAGTTAGATAGAGTGATGAGAGGGTGTTCAATCAAAGAGGCAAAAACTCCAAGAGAACTTTGTTAGAGCTCTCTGGACTGAATTCATGGGGTTTATATACTACATGGATTATCGGAGTTCTAATCTGAGTATGAACTACATAGATAGGCATAAGGCATATCATTGGATGATAAGGTGTGAACCAATAAGAGTCAGCATGAGTCATAGATAAGGGACATAGCTTTGCACAGGTATCTGGTGGGTATGAGTCATGATGAATCGGAAATGAAAGATAAAGGAACATGAGGTGATAAATGCTGTGTTTATGTGGCAGCCAATAGGATATGATCCTGTGGACAGCCTTGACATGAGGCATGTGGTCAGAAAAGATTAAAGGTATAATCCAAATAAGGATGGAAGGTCAGAATCGTAACACTAGGACTCCTAGACAAACCCAAATCCTTCATTCCTTCAAATATCACCCCCCTTGGGACGAACTTATTGCCCCACCTTTCTTCATTTCATCTTTAATTTGTTTTCTACACTGTGTCATAGAGAGGATAGAATACGTGATAAGCTCATATGGAAAAGTTAGCAGCAAAATCTGTGAAACTCTGTGGTTGCTTCATTTTCGCGATTAGCTACAACCAAAACAAAAGGGGTTATCAAGTGTTCAAATCTGTAGCAAAACAAGATAGAACTTACTCTTCAGAATTGCAAGGAAGGCTAGTAAGATAAGACCATTCTGGTGAGTGCGGCATGTGTCATTGTGGATGTTGCCAACTGAGATGTACAGAGGGTAATAGTCATTTTGACCTGTTGTGACTGAGACAGTAGTCTTATTGCTTCCCAAAATAATCAGACCCATCATTGCCCTGTGCATGGAGGGTTTCTCTGCAAGTTTATTCTGACAATAATCAATCCAACTTGAATCATCCAACTGGTATCAACTCAGCCAATCAAAATGTACTGCATGGCGCCATGCACAATTTCCTGACATGAAAATTTCCCAGCATTGTTCACCTGAATTGACTTCAAATTCTTGGTAAGGGATGTAATCGAAGTGTCCATCAAAATTGCAGTTATCCAGGAGACTCTTGATAACAGCATTTGGATCCTGAAACCAAACATTGTATATCTTCTTCATCCACAAGGGTGCCCCACATTCTGGTATATTACCACAATACTGCATACCAAAAGACTCCCATGGAACATCTCCATAAGGGATAGCATCTAGTACATGGTGTACATCAACATGCGTGGTATAGAGAGCCTGACTGTTATATGGGTACATTGATGCATTCCGCAATTCCATGAGTTTGTCAATATGTGATTGTGGCATCTGAGTGTCCAAATAAATGAATTCGGCTGTTTTGAACTTGAGACAGGAATCAAAGGGGTACCAGCTTTGACTTTCATTGCTATCTTGGGGGGCTGGCAGATCACCGGGAGCAAGATCATCCCCAAGCTTGTCCATGGGAGTAGCTATATATAAAAATGTGAATTGTTGTACCTCACACAATATCAGTCTTATGACTCTTACCATCAAGGATGGGATGATAATTTCATGTGGAAAGCAAAGGATCATTCCCTATCAGGGGTGGAGACAAGTCTGACCAAACAGTGGTGCTCTGACTCAGAGTTGTAGCCTGCATGTTGCCAGTGCAGGAACCAGCTCGATGGATACAGTTGACATGCTGGGTTAGTCCCACTCAGTTTTTGGCTTTGAAGGGACAGAATTGACACTGCAAATCATGTCTACCAGAGGCTGAAGGCTGTGATGTGGACATGGCAGTAACATGCTAGAATATACCTAGACCTTTGCTCCACCCTTTACCCTAAAATAACAAAGGTCAATATCACAACACTCATTGGCATTTAAACTTGAGCTTTGCTCCTCACCAGTTTTAGTACACTAAAATTCTTCATGTTCATTTCATTGTCTTGCTCCTTTGTGACTTTGCCCTCATTCCAACTCATTCAATTTCACATTCATTTCATTATACCACTCATTTTGTTTGGGTTTGCCTTCATTCCCACTTGTTCCTTCCTTCTGATTGCTTACTTTAACATGGTTCAAACCCATGACAGGAATAAGAGTACTCACCCTGGTCAAGTTGTAGCCCCAAGTGTTCGTAGACCCAAAGGGCAAGCTGCAGCTGAGTGAGAAGCGAAAGCTGCATCTATTCAGCAGAAACAAACTGAACAGATGGAGCACATGACTGTCGTAGCATCCTCAGAGCAGCAGATGATGGCTAAAAGCCAGTCTGCAATGGAGCAGGCAGCAAGGCCGCTAGTGTCGTCGCAAATCTACAAAATAGAGCATAACTGTAACTCGCAAGCCCATACCCTGAACTCACCAGGTGTGAAGCAGTTCATAGGCTAATTTGAACCATTGGCTGCATGAAAGCTGATTTTTTTTGACCTGTCAGGATCGATCTCAAATGACGGCAAAGGAGGACAAAAGCATATGTCACCACTGATGAGTGACCTTGAGAAGGATGATCAGTATGTCCATGCTGTAAATACAGGTCAACATTGTAGCATTGATATCTATTAAGTAGATAAACAAACAAGCGAACGGAACCTACCAAACCTTCTGGTTTGAATGTGTTAGCAATTCGTGACAGTTCGAGGTCTAGGTCTCAAACTCCCAGTCACAGAGCAAAATCTATCTCTAGTACAAACTGTGACTGTGGAACCTCCCATTCTTGTACTCCATTGCTCTCTTAGCTCCTATCACAGCTCCCACCATCTGGTGGTAGTATTAATATCTTGAAACCTGCAAGTTGTAACTCCTAGACCAGTGTTCATTATACCAACTCAGAGTGCCAAGTCCCTAGACCCAAGGAGATACCAGTAAATGATTATGATGGTTTTCACAAGGAAGATGAGTCGATGGAGCACTGGGAGTTTTGTGATGAATGAACAATAGCAAGAGTAAGTGAATTTGATAGCTTCCCACAAGGTCTGTAATGATTGGTGGTCCATAGACCCTTGTTGAAGTTGTCAGTAATCATTCCCCAGACTGTGAACACTCCAATCATGACCACAAGCCAGCTACGAGTCAGGTAATTAATTGAGCCCACATGTCTCAGCCAAAATCACTTCCTGAGGGCATTTTGGACCATTTCCAAGACAATTTTGTTCCAACACTGCTCGCTGTGTATGGTGTAGTTCCAAACCCATGGAGCATTTCTTTACCACTCCAGGATACCATCATGAACCTGTGACCTATTGTTTTGACAGGTAGGTTTTATATTACTCACCTTCTGTTTACTATCTCACAGATGAGCATGGTGTACAGGCTTGTCAACGTGTCTACGACTGGCATAGCAAATTTGCTGATACAGCAGAAAAGACTATAGCAGCCTGGATTAATTCCAATGAATTCTCAGATGATGAGGACCATGTGATGTGGGCCACCTGGGCAATTGACGAGGCACAAGGGTTCCCCTTTATCTTTGAATATCTTCAACCACCTTCAAATGTACATTCCTGGGACATTCAAGTCATTTATTGAAGCTAATTCAGTTCTTCATAGTGAGGCATCAGAGCTTATTGAGCACCACTGATTTTGCAAATGCTTTCATTTCATTACACACGGATTGCAAAGGCAGTCCCATGCCCTCAAATTACGGGTTACCCTTATGGTGTGCTTACTTTAGCAACTGTTGCAGTGAGTCTGCAATTACATTTTCATGCTACTATTGACTATATGTTTGTCTAGGTTGAATGGGCCATTTCAATGTGGTCACCAGCTAGACGTTGTAGTGAGAAAAGCTGAAAACTGGCTGAAACATTTTCTGGCACTGCCAATGGTGGGAGATGGGGTCAGAGTAGTGCCTTGTATGCATTGTCAATTGGAAATCTTGTGGAACTAGCATGGGAAGACATCGAAACCAAGGTGCTCAAGCTTGCCAAGAGAGGTACACAGTGCAAAGCTCCTACTGCTGGAGACATGTGCACTTGCATTGTCGATTGCAACTCTGACCTTGACATCAATGATAATAAGCCTCTGGAGCAAAACTGTGACGTCACTTTGGAAGAGGATAGCATTGAAGGCTCACCACTGCTGCTGCCAATGGACTTGGACACTTTCAATGAGAATAACCTCACTACCAATTCCTCTCTCAATTCTGCTATGTCACACTGGACTTTGGGCCTTTGTGTTGATCTCCACAACCACCAGAGTCACTTGTTTACCTCACTACAGTGCATGGATACTGCAGACCCAGAATTCCATTTTCCAGCCACTGCTTGTCCTGTTGACTCAGACACTGGGACAGCACTGCTGCTACTCTCTGCTACACCATTTAACTTCAATGTGAGTACAGCTTGCACAAACCTGACCTCCTGCATGATTCAGAATGAGGATTATTGCAGGATTGACCTGCTTCAGCCTGGAGAGAATGCAGGTTCTCAGACCAAGTCAGACTTGTTGGCCTGCTTCAAGTTTTCCCTCGCTACTGCGCCACAGCATCATGAGTCCATTGCACCCTATACCATGTCTTTGGGTTTCACATACCATAACAAGCCTGCAGGTGGTCCAATTGCAGCATTGGGCCCGCTCTTCAATGCCATCAAAGAAGGTCATCATTGATCACCATCAGGCACGATGCAGAACACTGGCATTCAAGTTGCCAGCATACCCTACTTTTCTCATTCTTCTTGTTGCACTATTTCTATTCATTTGATGATCTCTTTTTTATGTCTTTTAATATAGTTTTATATTTTCTCGTTCACGCACTCAATGGCTTGCAGTTTCCATGTGGTAACAAAACCAATATTTAATGCTTCACTATACCAAGATGAGCTCCATGGAGACATACCCACCCATGAGTTGTTCATACTCTGGGTGTCATCTAAGGGAAGTTTGAACTCACGATCATGCAATTCAATACTGTGATGAGTCACAATGGTGCTATTACAAAGTACTGACAACATACACGGGCATGGTCTGATACTTAAAAGACAATATGAGGAAATGACATACAAGTTGCATAATCTGACACTAGCTGAACAACTCGCC
Source organism: Chiua virens (assembly GCA_019787685.1). Classification (NCBI taxonomy): domain Eukaryota; kingdom Fungi; phylum Basidiomycota; class Agaricomycetes; order Boletales; family Boletaceae; genus Chiua; species Chiua virens. The sequence continues at coordinate 185,965 of JAHNUO010000035.1, forward strand.
ACCCTCTTCTTCAGGATCAGATACTGTCACATGATGAGATGAGCCAGGAATGGTGATGATGCAGTCCACTTGTTCTTGTTCCATCCAGGCATGCCGTGTAGCACAAGTTTTGATACAAGGAGCTGGAGAGGAAGCACTAGATGAGTTGGATCTGGATCCAGAGGGAACATAGCTGGCGCCGTCCATGTCATTGATTGAGCATTTGTTACCCCAAAAGTTTTCATTAACCCAATCCTGATACCTCTCATGTGCAGTGCACTCAGCTGCATTGGCGATGCTGGTCTGACAGAGATGTCAATTGAAATTCCACAACATTGAGGTGTCCTCAAGGTCTGCAGTATCAACACCAGGGTCCACCCTCTTGGAGTAGCTCACAATTGCATCCCTGACCTTCCATAACCCCCTGTGAAGCATAATATCCACTGATGCCATGTTGAGGTTCGGAAACAGTGTCTAGGGTTTGTCTGAGGCTCAAGCACCACAGTGTTGCTGTTCACTTATGCCATTAGCCATCACCCTGGCCCCTCATTCAGTGATGTTGATCTTCTCCTCACCATCCTTGACCCAAACGTAATAATTGACAGCATAGATGTGACACCAGGGGTGCTGCTCAACCACAACTGGACTGAGGAACCATGCATCCTCCACAGACGGCATCATCAACTCCATGAACTGCTTGAGTATGCATTCATTGACACAACAGAATCGTTTCCACATGGCTGAGCCTTCCTTAGGAGATTGATATTTGAGCTCTTTGAGAATCACCATCATTACCATCATGACCTCTTGGTGAACATTGATCTCCTGTTGTAGTTTACTCTCTAGCATCTCTTGATTCTTGAAGAAGGTGCATTCGCCCAGGAACACCACTTTAGTACCTAGGTGCTTTCCTGACAGACATGAGAGTGTTAGCGCAATGTCCAGTACTATGCCAAATGTCCCATCTGTGGACTTGAGTTTGCAGTTCATTTTCACCATAGGGGAAACAAGCTCTTTATTATAAGGGAGGCTGCTGACCATCGGGATGAGTACATGACTCAACCTGGTCAAGACAGATTTGTGGGCTGGTCTTGCCCACTGGAAAATGATGGTATCATTGGAATGGATCAACCTATTGAATTTTGAGCAAGACCAATCAATGCATGTAATGTATACCATACCTTGGTTTCACTGAAATAAGATCTTTCTCCATGATATCAGAGACAACTGCAAGTTCATGCGGGGTATACCCTTCGAAAACCTATGGTATCAGAAGTACAACAACTTGAATACAATTTGATTGCTGCATTACAATATGTACAAACCTTTACTAATATACATATCAGACTTGAAAGTGTCATGCTTGTTCCTGTGGACCACGAGATGCTTCAAGATGGCATTGAATCTTGCTAAAAGGGAATTTGTAAGAAGGCGCGAATTGAATGTCATGGAGTACGAGCAATCTCAAACCTACCCAATGTGGGGAGATTGTCGATCCCAATGTCAGAAAGCCTGGGTAATACAGTGGCTCAAACAACTGTCCCAATGTTTGCATGTTTTTCACTAAATGCAATAAAACGCAGTAACCACTAAACATTACCCAAACCTGTGTGGATATGAAATATAGTACCTACTCCTGGCTTTCCATTGGACCAAGGGTTAAAGGATTTGAATAGGATTTGAATAGGATTTGATGAAATGGCAATCATTTCAAAATGATCACTCATTGGGACAGTTTTTTGACTTTATATAAATGTAAGTATTTAATATTTGGTATGACCTCCTTTGGTCTTGATAACTGCTTAAAGCCTTCTATGCGTGCTTTTAATCCATTTCTGATGCTATTCTGCACAAATATTCCCCCACTCCTCTACTAATCTCTCCTATAAATGATAAACTCCTTTAGGGGCACTTTTATAAGCTGAAAGTCATTTTTTGAGATGATTTCAGGTATGTTCAAAGGAAGTAAGGTCTAGAGACTGTGCAGACCAATCTAAAGATCCAATCTCTTGATCTTTGACCCAGGTCTGAACTCTTTTAGAGGTATGTTTATGATTATTATTTTATTGCAAAATGATATCACCTTCTGAAATTTAAAATTCTTCAATGTTTTCCAGAACCCCCTGCTGTGAAATTGTCACATACTGCTCAGCATCCATCCTTCTGTACATCTCACTCTAAACTCCCACTCCATTCTATCCTATATAGGCCCATAGCCTCCTCTATGCTTGACTATACCTCTAGTATCAACTACTCTCTTGCCTTTTTCCACACATACTCTTGTTTATATAACCTAATCCTATTGACTTTAGTCTCATTTAACTATACAACCCTTTTCCCACCCTCCACAGTCCAATGCTAGTATTTGAAAGCATAGACCAACCAACCTTTCTTGTGACTCTTGAAGAGAAGAGATTTTTGTTCTCTACCATAGCTTTCAAAGAGGCTTCCTTGAGGGTATTTCTGACTGTCTGAGGGTAGAGAGGAGTATCAATAATGGTATTGATAAGTATAGTGAGCTGAACAGCATTTTTGGCCTTGCCAGTAATGATCTATTGTATAATAGCCCTTTTGCTGGTAAATGAAAACTTTAAAGGGTGACCACCAAGATGTTTAGTCTTGTCTAGCTGGATTTTCTGAAGGACCCTAAACACTGTAGACTTGCCTAGACCAGTTTTAGAGGTTATTTTCCTGGAAGAAAGCTTAAGGAAAGGGAAGGAGGCAGTATTGTCCCTTAAGAGCTGGAGATAGGTGTCATAATGATGATAGGAAAGTTACTATGAAATGGTGGGGTTTATATGGTGCTAGCTGATGATAGTTACATAAATATAACATAATAGAACCATTATCAAATGTATGTAAGTACTTTCCAACATGTTAGAGTCTAATATATGTAATCCAAACTTAAAGTCACAGAACTGTCCCAATGAGTGATAATTTGAAATGATTGCCATTTCATCAAATCTTATTTAAATTCTTTAACCCTTGGTCCAATGGAAAGCCAGGAGTAGGTACTATATTTCATATTCACACAGGTTTGGGTAAGGTGTAGTGGTTACCGTGTTTTATTGCATTTAGTGAAAAACATGCAAACATTGGGACAGTTGTTTGAGCCACTGTAGTTTAAGAAGAGGTGGTAAGACTGCTACGACCTGAGTGTCATTTTGGTTCAATTAAATAGTGGATACTACTTACTCTCGGATGAGAGAGCTTGTATTGTGGATTGGTCAGAAGACGGTTTTGAATTGACTTTGGGTACAACTTGAATCAACTTTTGAGTTGTTACGATACCAACTTTTCCTCACTTCACAACTCCAACTTTTGATCTATTCTAAAGATACACGCCTCATGTCAAGGCTGTCCTAAGGATCATATCCGATTGGCTGTCACAATAACACAGCATCCATCACCTCATGTCCTTATCTCTTATCACTGACTCATCATCGGCAGTGCAAGGCTATGCTCTTATCTATGACTCATATCTATTCACACCTTATCATCCAATAGGATACATTATGCTTATCTACGTAGTTCATACTCAGATTAGAACTCCGACATCCATGTAGTATATAAACCCCATGAATCAAAGCCAGAGAGCTCTAACAAAGTTCTCTTGGAGTTTTCGCCTCTTCACTGGACTGAACCCCCCTTCACTACACCACTACCACTTTAACAGTCTAGGTTGTTCTAGGTTGTTTCATGAGTTGTAATGGATATTGGTGCCACCTGGGCCCTTGTTGCTGTGCCTGTATTGGGTCCATGAGAGTGACTCAGTGGGTGGAACGTGCCTGGTGAATAATATGTGTAGGCAAGGCCCAGGCTTTCAGTTGCTGTGAGAGACATCATGATGGAGGTGAGCAGTTGAGAAGGGTTGTTACACTTGAAAGCAGTGTGGAGACAACACACCAACCTGGGTACTCCTTAAGGTCTGTGTAGCTTCACTGGAGCAAATATGGCCTTTCTGTCCGAGTTGACAGTATCACATCAGGAGTGCTGTCAGTGGAGTCAGTGAAGCAGCAGGGTCTGCCGCACTGGCACACTGAGTTGATGACTAATAAGTTAGAGGAGAAAATGCTACTGGTCAGAGAGTTTTGAACGTTTCAAACATTCCATCATCACACAAACCTTCAAGTGGTGCCAGCTTGAGGCATTCCAGAGCCCACATGGTAGTTGACTTGGAAATTGTCCGCATGGATGGTAGATATCAGGTTGGGGTGAAATTGGGAATGGGATCTGATTGGTCTGATTGTATGTTGGAAATTTCTGAAATTTGAGGTTCAGATCTGAGATTTGTTTGTTTAAGTTGTGATGAACTCTGAACTTACCAATACTTTGTAGAGTCCCAGGATTCAAATCCCAACAGTGACCAGTCTCCGGATTCATCATGCTCTTCAACTATATACTCTATACTGATGTGTGTTGCCTCTGTCTAAGATTATCATCTACTTATTTGAATTCATGTATCTCGATGGGATTTGCAGGTTATTATGCACCACCAGGCAATATTCTGGTCACAATACAGTGCAATGAGTCATTGGCGTGGCTGTCTCATCACATTATTGCACCCAGACATGCCATCTGGCCAGGTTCTAAGCCAGATGAGGTGCTTGACGACTCAGAAGCCACAGCAGAAAAGCCCAGTATAAGAGAGGATGAGTTGCTTCCTTAGGCTGGCTGCTATTGAGATGAATACATGCCTCCCCATATTGTCATGATAATTGCCTTGACTAAAATTTACTGTGACTCGGTGCAGACCTCAGCTAATATCATCATGATCTCATTGCCCCTCTCCACAGATGTAACTGCAAACTTTCCCCCTGCCATCCTCTGTTTCTCCCTGACCCTCCCATTCTTGTTCACATCACTCTTACTCCCACACCCACACCTGCACCTGCCCCTTTTTTCCTCGTGATCATCCCCTCCTCATGCCCAGCTCACTCCACACTGTTTCTTGAATTGTTCCTTGTCCTTGTCCTTGTCCTTGTCCACACACTCACTTTCTCCACCCCCTAGACAGCACATAGGTCAAGAGGTTGCAGAGTCTCTTGAGCTCTTCAAAGAGTCTGAGAAAAGACCTAATGGTATGAATTTTGTCAAGCGAGCTGACTGGCCAGATCCGGAAACTGCATCACACTAGTAGAAAATGTCAGAACCCGTGAAACGATCAACTCATTCATAAAGAGAGATTCCAACTTAATCTCATTCATTGTCTCCATGTATGTGATCCACCCTTCTCCGCCCCATCTCATTAATGCAAAGAACTTCCCATCTGTGGCAGGCATAGACATTGTTCATCCAAGATATCTACTCCTGACACCCATCTTGCCTCATTCTACACCTCATTTTAGCCTTTCCCTCCCCCAATCTCCATGCCCTCTCTGTCCCTGTCATGCTCTTCCACTGATCATATACCTCCTTTAGCCTGCCAGTGTACAATTTGGTCATAGACCTGCCCAGTGTGTTTGTCCACACTCCTCTCCTAGAATCAAGTGCCATGTATGTGACTACCTGTCCCTGGTATGCGAAATGGTGTATGTACATCTATCAAACTACCCAGGCAATATGTTGGCTAACTCTTTTCACAGATGCCACCCTCTTGGCTCACCACTGCTGCAACCTGAACTCCAGTCATTCATCAGCATGCTGGTCCATCTACCACTGGCATGCCTCGCATTCCTGCCCTTGGTGCATGCATGTCAATCTGACTTAGACTGAGACAACATGTTTGCTGACACCCTCTCCACAGATACCACCTTTGTGACTTGACACTACTGCCACTCCAGCCATCTTCACTATATGGGTCCACATATCACATCTCACAATCCTGCCTGATGTGAGTGCACATCAATTCAACTTGGACTGAGATGACATGTTTGCCAATGCCCTCTCCTCAGATACCACCATAGTGACTCGCTAACCATCTGTCACCATTCAGGACCACTAAAAATGCCTCACATTCCTGCTCCTGGTATGTGTATGCATGGATCCAACTGATTTCGGGTCCATTGCTAGACATCCGTCACTATTCAAGTCCACACATCACACCTTGTGTTTTTGTCTCCAGTGCATGCACATTCATCCTACTTGGACTGAGACGATACATTCGCTAACACACTCCACAGACACCACCTTCACAACTCAACACTACTGTTACTCTGGCCATCTGTCACTGTTCAGGTCCAGGCATCATACCTTGTGTTCCTGCCTCTGGTGCATGTACGTCAGTCTGGCCAATGCGGAACACATCGATCAACTAACATGCTCTCCATAGATGCTGTCACCACCATGACTGGATATGATTGTGACTGCCAGCCATCCCTCACCATTCAGGATCACCCAGACCCACTGGCAAAACTGCCTTGCATTCCCACCCCAGTGCATACACATGTTGATCTGGTTGATCTAGACAATACTAGTACACCAGCTAACTTCCCCTACAGATACTGGCAACCTCAACACTCAACACAATTGCAAGGTCCACTGGCACTGCTACTAGTAGCCATCCGTTATCGTTCAGGACTACCGACAATGCCTCAAGTCCCCAATACCCCAACCCTCAATCTGATCAACCTTGATGATGTGTTAGGGGACTCCAGGTGGCCTCTCCTCAGACACCACCTTCCTGATTTCATGCACGTCAATCTGGCCAAGACAAAATGGTGGCTAACTCCCTCCAACAAACTCCATGGTCGCAACTGGTAGCCATCCATAGCCATTCAGGTCCATCTACCACACCTCATGCTCCCATCCCTGGTGCATGCACTGTGCACATCTGACCAATGCAGAGGACACGCTGACTGATGCCCTCCCCACAGATGTCACAATCATGACTCGACACAATCTGAGTTGCAACTGGCAGCTGTCAAATTCAGGCCTGTTTATCCCTCATGGCTCCCGTTCCCAGTGCATGCAGGTTGATCTAACTAACTCGTTGTACATGTTGACTAACTCTTTGGTTCCCAGATTTCAATGCTCGTTCCTATTTGTACCACTGGACATTTATGTATATGTATATACAAAGATTATATGTATTTGAATTGAAATTATACTATTTGTTCCATCTGAACAGTCTGTATGCATCTGAGAAACTCTGTCACAAACTTGTGCTGTCTGTGTAGTTACCCAACATGATGTCATAAACATGTTCATAAATCAGATGTGGTCAGACACAGTCAGACATCTGCTTTGTCTACTTTGTCTACTTTGTAACTTTCCTGATGAGCAAGCCTTTGAGTCACTCCATACCCCTGCAACTACTCCCATGATGGACTCTGAAGGTGCCAATGATGAAGACTCAGGCTTGGGGGTGTATTCCAAGTCTAATTGTGGATATATGGGTGGTGTTAATTGCCACGTCAGCCTGAGTTCAGGCTCAGAGGACTCCAAGTCAGATGCCAGTGAAAATGAGGTGCATACCAGTGTGCCAGAGTCGGATGAAAAAAGTCTTGAGGAACTTGAGGGTGAGAAACTTGAGACAAATCTCAAGAAGCTGAGGCAAAGGGAAAACAAGTCAGAGGTTGGCTCAAAATCAGGATACTACAAAACAATCTTGCAAGCAAAATTGTCTGCTACATGGAACAGGGCAGAAAAAAACCACAGCCTTGGTTACAATGGGCTCTCAGACCAGACTCAGTGTTGACATGAGAAGGCTGCATGAGATCATGCAGCAGCAAAGGAGGCATTCAAAGCTTCATGAGTGTCAATTATGTGGGACAGGAAATAAATGGCGCTTATCCAATCTGGAGCAGAAAAGCTCCAGAGACTCTGATGATGCAAAGGTTCTTGATGCCACAACCCAACTTGAAGAATAATTGCAACACACCCTTTTAGAATCGTGCTGATGCTACTGGCAACTCAGACTTGGATGGTGCAGGTGACTCAGATGATGAATGGATTGGTGGATACCTTTCTAGGGACTGACCCAGGTAAACCCTCGGGTATCTGGGCCCTTACCCGCACCCACACCCAGTAAATACCTGTACCCCCATCTCAGGTATCATACCTGTGCAAGGGTATGTAGAAAAGCACCTGCGGGTATACCCATGAATTACAACTTCAAAGGCATGCAAACCTCATCAGATATGATGAGGTTTGATGCCTGTGAAGTGGCAAATCAAGCAACATGGGTAGTGGTGAGATACAAGGTGAATGTTGCCCAGGGGGTAGGAGGAGGAGGCAATGTTGGAAGTCGTCGAGAGCAAACTGCTGCTTCAGAGGCATGAACCTTATCGGATATGATGAGGTTTGATGCCTGTGAAGTGGTGAATCAACCGATGCAAGGGGTGGTGAGATATGAGGTGAATGTCATCCAGGGGGGTAGGAGGAGGAGACATTGAATGTTGTTGAGAGTGAGTCGCTGCTTCAAAGGCATGCAAACCTCATCAAATATGATGAGGTTTGATGCCTGTGAAGTGGCAAATCAAGCAATGCAAGGGGTGGTAAGATATGAACTAATATTGGGGGAGGAGGGGTAGGATTAGCACAAGCATGGCAGTGGGGAAAAACAATAGTGTACACACCTGTATTTCCCAAATCTATCAGATCTTAATCACAAGCCTCAAAGTTGGTGTTGAGATGGTGGTGGTTTGATGGCATGTACTGTATAGTTAGTATAATTTTTTTGAGTAAACCCGGATACCTGGTGCACGGTGTAGGAGTTGGATACTCCCTATGGTTGTAGGATACATTTTCCTTGCTCTTCATCATGTCATATCATCTCCCATCTCATCCGCCATTGACTTTGTGCCAGCCTGGTTTCATTCCTAGCGTTTACAGATTATCCGAATCCAATCCAAGTCCAATCCAAGTCAACGCAATCCAATCCAGTTCCATCCATACTCACCCTATGTCAATCCTATACACTTACTTAGGGTTGGATTACCTTTAACAGTCCTGGGTTATGCCCAGGACTATAAAACCATGTTTCTAACACAAAAATATTGTCTTTCTGTGTTCAGGAGATCTCCTGTTTACTCTCCCGTGTGTGAGTGAGCTGGATAGTTTTTCTTTTACCTTGTCCTATCGTTCCTCTGCATCTCATCTACTCGAAACAATACTCTCATTGCCTCAACTCCACCTAGATACTTTTATATCGACTGCTTTTCATTCCGGATCGTTCAGCAGACTCTAGGACTCTTAGACAAACCTGAACCTTTCATTCCTTCAAATATAACCCCCCTTGGGACGAACCTATCACCCCACCTTTCTTCATATCATTCATTTTTTAGTTTTCTACAATGGGTACAGGTAAAGCCATGGGTGGCAACAGCCAATACCCGCACCTGCACCCAAGAGGTACCCACACCCGAGACCCAAGCAGGTTACCTGAACCCATGCCATTCCCTATACCTCTCCAACTTGGACCTGTCTGATGATGAGTCTGTCACTGTATCCAAGCCTGGTGATTCTGAGACAGCAGTTTCCAACTTCACAGGCTCTGAGTCAGCATCCACTGGCAGTGAGCTGCACCTATCAAACAATCCCAGTGGGCCAATTCAAAAGCCCCAAGAGGCTGTCCCTCCACTCAAACGACAAAAGCTTGATGTCCCCTTCTGAGTTCAGCAGGAGCAAAGAAGGGCGGCACAGATGTTGACATTCCAAGAGGGGTTGGAGGCAATAGTTCAAACCCTGAAGTTAAAGAAGACAGTGTTTGTGGGTGGACCAAGTGGATTACAGGCAAGACAAGCATGGGCGATTCAGTCACACTTTAGTGGCTCAAGACAAGTGCTTTCTTTGAGTGCAGACAGATCAAGTTGGGACAGGGTAGTTCAATCTTGGATTTGATCTTATTCCAGTTGGTGAGGTGGTCTGTGTTGTTGTTCATTTGAAAGTTCTCGATATGGAGTTCCATGCCATGCACATTCCTCATCTTCATCTGTCTCGTCAAGTCCACCCAGATCGGCCTGACTCTGAGAGCAATCATGATCTCTGTCCAAGTCAGATCGTGTCTCATCTATCTCATTGAGTCTGCTCATATCAGCCTGATCACCATCTCTGTCCAAGTTGGGTTGTGTCTCCTCTGTCTCATCACCAAGCCTGCCTGGATCAGCCTTGGGATGAGCACCATATCTGGCCAAGTCATCTTGAGTCTGAGTCTGGTCTGCCTTGTCTTCAATTTCATTTCCTTGGTCATCAGAGTCACCTTCTAGTGAACCACCACTAGCTTCACCATGACAATTGTCATTATTATGAACTAGATATGGCTTAAACTATCATGTGGCAATTATCAGGTATGATCAGTAGTGTAACACATTCAAATAGATATGCTTACCTGAGGTTCATCTAGCTCTATGCGCTGCCAGTTTGAAGGCCTCGCTGGTTCATCCTCGTCCTCTTCAAGTTGTCCCCGAGATCTTTGAGCTGGTACTAATCCATTTGAAGCATTCTCAAGGGTTCGAGTACGAAACTCCTCGGAAAGGTGAGCAACTTGTATCATAGCCTTCTTATCATCCTCTGCTTTCTGTAGATATTGATACCAAGTTCTCTTTGAGCCCAAAAGTGTTTGCTCACCCTTGCAAAATCTGCAACAGACACACCAGTACTCATGCTCGGACATAGCATCAGTGGCTCAGGGAAGGGAAAAAGATGTCTATTCAGAGTACCGCATGTACAATCACTAGAGGACACAGTAGACATGGCCAATAGTTCTAGTTGAGGGATGAGAGTAGCTACCAAGATGTATTGCATTAATTGTTGATATGTTTGGGTATATTTTAATACAAGTCAGACAGATGGCAGTATGTACCCAGCACATTTAAAGAGATTTTTACATTATTCTGGTCGATCTCCTGATATTCATTTCTTACTGGGTATTATTGCTCAAGATCCCCAGATGCATGGTTCCACTTTCGTGCTGATAATCCTTGGCAGTGACAAAACGACAGTTTCCGTTGCCACAGGACAAAATGACTACTACCCGCTTTATCTATCTGTTGGAAACATCCATAATAATGTCCATCATAGCCATTGCAATGCTGTTGTGCTTGTTGGCTTTCTTTCTGTAGCTAAGAGTGAGTTGGATAGCTAATCTGCATGGTACTTCTACTAATGCCATCAAATGTCTCCTATAGCAACAAAGAAGTATTCCAGTGACACCCATTTCCGCACCTTCAAGAAACAGCTTTTTCATTCCTCACTATCTAAGATCCTTAAGACACTCAAACTGGGCATAACAACCCCAGAAGTTATTATGTGCACAGATGGCCACTACAGAAAAGTTGTTTATGGATTGGGACTGTACATTGTGGACTACAAAGAACAAGTGGTATTGGCGGGTATCATGTGAAAATGGTGTGGTTGGTATGTATTAGCTTTCGACTAACAGTGTGCTGCCTCATAACAGTATGTTGTTTTAACCTCAGATGTCTTGCATTTCCCTGGATCTCAATGGCACATACAGAAGATGTACATGAGAACTCCTTGAGGTACTGATTGAAGAATTTAACCCAGATATGCTATGGGATGAATGGGGAATCATTGCAGATAAAATAGTTTGTTTTTTTTAAAACCCTATACTGGCCTTACTTTACTGACACATTACTGTGCCAAAGCCTTTTACAAGCAATTTTCCCTGTGCTGATATTCACATGCTACTTGCCCCCAATCTCCTGCATCAACTCATCAAGGGTACCTTTAAAGATCACTTCATTGAGTGGGTTGGTGCCTACCTTCAAGAAACTCATGGGTCTGTTCAAGCAAAAGAGATCCTTGATGACATTGACAAAAGGTATAGAATTCACTGTTACTTATACCTGCCTACTGACTATGATATACCACAGGATTGCTGCTGCCCCATCATTTTCTGGTCTTTGCTATTTCACAGAAGGACAAGGCTTCTTGCAGTGGACTGGTGATGATTTAAAGGCACTGATGAAAGTCTATGTCAATACTATCAAGGGCTATGTTCCAGACAATATCATTCATACCTTCTCAGCTTTCCTTCAATTCTGCTATATTGCTCACCATGACATCATCATGGAGGATATGCTCAAGGACCTTGAAGATACTCTTAAATGTTTTCACGAACACCACGAAATCTTCGTCTCAACAAACATCAGGTCAAATTTTGCACTCCCCCAACAACATGCAATGAAGCATTACCCCAAACTCATCCATCTTTTCAGTGCTCCAAATGGGCTTTGTTCTTCAATCACTGAATCAAAACATATCCAGGGTGTCAAGAAACCGTATCGGTGTTCAAACAAGTTCAACACATTGAAGCAAATGTTACTCACAAACCAGAGGACAAACAAATTAGCTGCCTCATTGGTTGATTTTACTGCCTGTGGAATGCTCATAGAACCCTCTGCAGTGTCTCATCTTTGATACTTTGGTAAACTGAGTTTTACTTGAATAGGTTGTTATTTTAATCATGCATGACAGAATGGTACAACAGTGATGTGGATGATGATGAAGTCATGCATGGTAACCTTCATTCCACTGCTGGTGATGGAAAACAGGTACTATGTGATATTCACCTAGCCAGTACAATCTGTGAGTGCACCTTCCCCACTAACAACTCAGTCTATTGTGAAATGTTATAAAGAATGTTGTCGTGCTCAAACCATTCCAGATCTTGCCAAGGAACTCAATATCCCCAAATTTCCAACTCTCATTTGCTATTTCCTCTATGATCAACTACATCCTAATTAGCCCCAATCTTCTGCCACTGTGTCACTGTGACAAATGCCGGTTTACAGGGGGCGTTTGAATATCTTCCACTTCACTGTGGCCATTTTCTTTGCGCTGAGTAACCCAGGTGAAATTGGAGGCATGCACTGTGAATACATATGAGCAACACTGTCATGGCAATGTGCCACTGCTCATTACAATACTGTACTTGTCGACACAGATAACAACATCAATGGACATTGCCCAAGTTGTGTGCCTTTTTTCATTTTCTTACCTTGACAAAAGATTCCCCTGTGCACTTGTCCATTGGTACAAGTGTGTATTGGCTCCCAGCCGGACTACATTATGGGCTTTTGGATGGTACACCTCTCATTCACAGAGGATCATTCACATGAACTATCCATCATTCATCTCGACTCCATCTTCCATGTAGTACACTTATTACCTATATTCAGCAACACAAATCCCATACATCCCATGGTTATTTTGAAAACTCCCTCAATGCCTTTCAAGTATACCACATGAACAAGTTTGCCGATTATCACTCCTTCAAAATTCCCTCTTAAGCTTTTTACTTTGTAAGCTTCTCAATTTTCACCTCTTTGCAAAGTTGATCAAGTTCAATAGAGCATTCTCAGGAGTGTAAATAGTGAATGCTGATGAGCACGACTCAGACTCAGCAGTTCAAGTGCAACACACTCTAATTTGACATAACATGTACATGATATCATGATGTTCATTCTGACTGTCTCCATGGTGTTCTAGAGACATGCAGGATGAATAGGACAGGATCAGAGATGTCTATATTCAATGTCCTACCTGCACATGGGGAATCCACCACCACTGTGCCATCACTCTTTGGAGATGATCCTGCTATTGCCACATTTGGTGTGGGTACTGGTACTGATTTCTTCACCACCATGGCTGCTGTACAAGACATCAATGCTTCTGACACACAGACCATGGTTGTTCCCCATGACATGAACTATGGAATTGATTTGAGTGTAGCTGCTACTGTTGGAAGTAGGCCATCTAGCGTCACCCACGACAGCTTAAGTGTTGAGAACAACACTTTTAGGATTTACTCTCCTGATGAAAGCAAAACAGACAGACTTGTTACATGTGCATTGGTTCTCAGGGACTTTGGCAGTGCTGTTGAGCTTTGTCTCTCAGCAAAGCGTTATGCTGACGTGCTCCTCCCCACTATCAAAGGTGGCGACAATCTCCTACAACACACTCAGAAAGCCTACTTTGAAAGTCAAACCACTGAGCATCCATATCTTCATCTGTTCCAGAGCATTGTTATCAACAATCTTGATGACATTGTGCAGAATGCTGATCTCTCAGAGTGGGCTGAATTATTTGTCATCCTTTGTACATTTGCAAATGGAGACAAATTTGAAGGGCTGACAGAGCAACTTGGAGGACGACTTGAGTACCAAGCTGGGCTTATGCATGTCGAGAACGACAGGTGTTTGGAGGATGGCATTGCCAATGTGATGGAGCTGAGGAGGACACCAACTCTGACCTACCTGGCCTCTGGGTACCTCGAGCGGTTGGTTAACACATGGACTGAAAAGCTAGTTGAAGAAGAAGATTGCTGAGTCAAAAATCCTGATTCCTTTGAGTTCATCTCACACTATACAACACATGTACATGCCTTGCAGATGTTCATCAAGAAAGTGACTGTCTTCCATGGGGCTGTCAAGTATGTTGATGAAGACCTCTCGGTGGCCCCTGGGAATATGGATGGTGCAGTCAAGACTTACAAACTCACAGCACTCTATGATAGGTATTTCGAGTATGCCAAGATACTAGCTGCACAGCATCTCATCAAGGAGGCTGTCAAGTACCTGAAGCTGACACCAGAGGCATACACAGGGTTTGCCTTGGACTTTGTGATGGTGCACAAATGGCTGTTGACCTTGTCTGGGCAAACCTCTCAACCTCACATTGTCATTCCCAGCAATGGCGCTACCTCAAAGCTGGTCCCCAGACCTCCTAGTGTCCTGGCTCCTGTGGTTCTATTCCAAGATGGTGATCAGTATGCTCCTTCCCAGCCAGTATATCAGTCAACACATCCTGTATATCCCCAGCACAATACTGGGATTCCATACATGCCACAGCATGTCAAACCACCTGTAGGTCCACCTCCTATTTTTCTCCCTGTTTTGAGTGCACTACCTATGTGTGGCCAGAACAAAGGCTGGAATGACCCACCTGAGGCCAACAAGGTGGGGCACACAGCTGGACTGATTGGTGCTCCCAAGTGTGATCCTATTGTCAGCCCATTCCCAAACATAATGCACTCCCCACCTACCCCAAGCAGTCCATTCTCAGGACATGGACCCACATTTTTACCTCCCCAGTACCCTACGAGTGTACAGAATCTTCCACCTCCACCTTGGGTACTGCCACCAGTAAGATCTATTTCTACCGCTGCTCAGCCACCTGTACAACCACTTCCCCATGCTGGAGGGGGACATTATGCATATGTTACCCTCACTGGGATCTGTTCCACTCAAACAATCACCTGGGCTGTACGTGAGAGCTATGCCTCCTCTGGGACCTCCATGTGGCCACATACCACTGCTGGGACCATATGGGTGTGTGATGCTGCTGCCTGGCACTCCTAGCCTTGGCGGGTTTTCACACCATGCTGATACATTCATTGTACCACTCCCAGGCCTGATGCTGATGCCACCCAGGCCATATGTACCTCCTCCATCCCAGATTCTACAAGGACCTCACATGTCACCCCACTGGCATATGCTAGCTCATGCACATGTCCCACCTCAGGCTCACCTGCAACCTGGACCATATGGGCCCCCACCTTCTATCAGCCAAGGTCCACAACTGATGAGGGGTCCTGCTTAGCCACAGCATCCAATGGGTGGGATGTCACCACCTCAGCAGCATGGACCTCCTTCAGGTGGTCCAAGTGCTACACCTCCACCTGTGCATGCACTGTCTTAGCCAAAAGGTCCACTACCACCCAAATACCATATGTTCTATTCATGTTCTACACACTCTTACTCCTACTTTTCTAGCACCCAGTGATCACACACACATTCCAGAGTCTGCACAACTAATTTATGACATGCTCACGGAGGAGTTGGTATATTTGAAGCAAACAATGCTGCCAAATTGGAACAAATGCACAATGTAGAGTTGATGGTCCAGGAGGCCCAGGCCAGGACTTGGAGGAGTTGAAGTTGAAGTTGGAAGGCGTCAAGGGCAGATCACAGTGTCGAAATGCCAAACTGAGTTGGATACCATGGAAGAGGTCCATGGAAGGCCAGTGCAATGAGCAGCATATGCCGCAACCCAATTTGAGCCGAGATGCGACTGCTAGCTGAGCAGGGTGGTCAGATTGAATGGAACAAAGACAAGATCAATCTGGACATACCAGCACTACCCAGACCAATCCACAGCAATCCCAGAAAACCCATATGCCATTCAAATCCACCACAATGTCAAGGACCATTGAAAATGTGACCTAGAAAAACTCATAAGGCTTGAGAGCAGGTGCACTTACCATTTCAGGCGCTCAAAACACAGTCAACATTGCCTGGCATGGTGGTTTCATCTGAGTTGCTTGGCTTGCCTGGGGCATCTAGGGCCTCTTGAGGTAAGTTTTTGACTTACTCTCACTCTATTGCATTCCCAATGCATGTTAATGCATTTCACAGCTTCTTTGGTATGTCCCTTGAGTTTTGATCACACCTGAATGCTGGCAATGCATCTGTCACAATTGGCTTGACTTGGGTTCCATTTAGTATGTATAGCTTGTTCTGTTGATCTTGTCCTTTACTGATGCATTCTGGGGTGTTGCATAGCACCAATCCCCTCATTCAAGGAATTGCTAGTGGAGAATTTGGATGTGCTGCCCACTGGCATGTGTGATTCTTATGTCTTCTGTTACGATAGTTCCGGGTAGGACCTAGCGTAGCCGCAAAAGCGCCAAGTACCAAGTGGCTGCGATAACTCAAACAACCACCACTTGATACATGGTGCGCTGAAGAGTTGAACAAGGGATTCTGGTCAGCTGATTGCTACCAGAGAGACGAGTGAAGACTCAGGCGTTGCTGAGAATTGTCCAGTTGGGAATCTATACCCGAGGGACGGTCGAGGGTCAAGGGTTGACTACGATGAGTCCGAGTGGTGTGTCAAGGGACGACGAGAGAAGTCCCTGGTCAAGTGGTCACAGGCACTGTGGCGAGTGGAGCAGAAATACTCAGCTAGTATTGCGGAGATCAAGACTAGAGTACAGGAGTATCGCTGCGGGGTATTTATACTACAAGAACTGCGCACGGACCAAGTAACTAAAAGGGGGTGGCCAGAAGAGCGGAAGGGGTAAAGGGCCAAAAGGAGTGCGCAGTAATCAAAAGGGGAAATCGTACGATGCGATGGCAGCGGACGATGACGAAGACGAAATGACAAATGCGAAGCCATCAGATGATGACGAGAATGGAATGAGTAAGCGCGATGCCATCAGATGATGACAAGAAGAGAAGAACGTAAGCATCCGGGTAATGCCGGTGCGGAGTTACAAGAGTGAAAGAAAACGAGTACGGATGAACGTACGAAGATACCTAGGTATCAAGTGTAGGGAAGAAGTACAAGTGAAGCGAAAGAAAGAAATTGTAACATTACCCCCGGAGTACGATCAAAGCATCAAGCGAAGATCATCCCTAGAAATTGAATGCATCACGGACAGGACTGCCTGTGATATTGGCATAACCCTTGTCGTCGATGGGGTTATCACATGGGGAGACTGAGCGTCGGTCAGGAGATGCGGAACGTTGTCGCACATGGCGGCGGGCTCGTTGAGGTGGGGGTATAGGGAGTACGGCGCGGCCGTTGCAGCGAGACGATGCAGACAAGTTCGTCGAAGAGGACGACGTGGAGGGGATAGCGGGGTGAGGCAAGCGTCTGGTCCAGGTGTTTCCGGCGGCCACGGGAGTAAGCCGGTTGGCGAGGGGGATGCGAGCGTGTACCCGAGGAGGTCGTCCAGGGCAGCGGGATTGGATGTGACCCGGGGCCCAGGTAAGACAGATGGGGCATTGGTACATGGGGCACTCGACACGGACGTGGCCGAGTTTTCGGCATTCGAAGCAAGCTTCGTGCCAGTGGGGGTGATCGTCGGGGAGGGATACCTGACCAGTCCGAAACATCAGTTCGGCCTCGGCACGGTTACAAGCGAGCATCTCCTCTTCGGTGAAGGGAGTCGAGGATGCGGATGGAGTGGATGAGGGGCGAGAGGGAGGAGCCATGTGGCGGGCGAGATCCGCCTGGTAGTGGTGGAGATCTTCCAAGAATTCGCCCATCTGCATCTGGTGGAGAGTGTGCTCGATGTAAGCACGGATGCGGTCGTGGATTTGGCCGGTAACCGCAGAGAGGAGGTGGGAGTGACGATCACGACCGAGCAGGTCGGATTGGACAAAGGTGAGGCGTTTGCACTGAAGATACGCCAAGTATAGAGCATTGAGCGGCAAGTTCAAGTCAAGGTGGTGCTCGATGGGGAAAGCCATCGCGGGATCTAGGATCAGTTCGCGCATGCGGCGAAAGTACTCGGGGGTCGACGAAGAAGAACGGATAGTATGTGAATGGTAGGGGAGGTCTACTGCCTGGAGAGGAGAATGAACGTGACGAGGGTGCTCAGAAGGAACAGGCCATTGAGAAGGAGCTCCCCATCCTGTGGAGGCAACTGCTGAAACAGCAGGAGAAGGGGGTCGGGTTGATTCTGTGAGGGAGGATTCTGTGGAGAGGGAGGAGACATTGGAGGTGGGCGTAGCCGGTGGTGGGAGCGGAAGGTGTGGGATGGACGCGGTAGGGGTGAAGACGGGGACGGAGTGGATGATCTCGTTCTCGAAGTCAGGGGTAGAGCACGAGCGATAGGTCATAATCGCGTTGACGGAGACAGGCGGGGGTGGTCGAAGTGGGGAGCGAGGTGGTCTGGGTGGTGGAGAGGTTGAAATGGAGCGGATGGAGGGGAAATCCTTGGGATGGGTCCGCTTATAAGCGTCGACTGTGTCCTTAGCGTTTCCCAAGTTGGACTCGGGTTCCCATGAGTCATCGGCGGCGGAGTATCCTTTCCATCGGATCAGGAACTTGCGGTTGTGTGGGTTCCGTGTGTGGTGTAAGATCCGCTCGATTTCATATTCCTCTTCTCCAGCGATAAGGTCAGGTGGTGGTTTCAGGAAGTTCGGGCTGTAGGTTTCTGTTTCGTGATAAGGCAATAACAGAGAAGCATGGAAGACCGGATGGATCTTCCAGGTCTTAGGGAGGCGGAGTCGGTAGGTGAGCGGAGAAAGGACCTCCGTGATAGAGAAGGGTCCTTCTCGGCGAGATGCGAGTTTTGGGGAGATAAGTTCCCGTTTCAGGTTTCGGGCTTCTAGCCAGACTTGGTCTCCTTTGGCAAACAGTTTGAATTTGCGGAAGGAGCGGGCCTTCATAGCTTGGCGAGCGAGTTCATGCGCGGCGAGGGCTTCGTTGCGGGCTGCGGAGAGGGTATCAAGGCGTTCTTTGACAGCGGGGAGGTTGGTTTCGGTGATGATCGTGGGTAATGGATGGGGTTCATATCCCATCATCAAGAAGAACGGCGACTTGCCGGTGACAGAGTGAGGTCGGTGATTGTGCACGAATTCGGCCATAGGAAGTAGGTCGGCCCATTTCTCCGGATTGTTTTGGCAGTACATGCGGAGGTAGGTCTCGACCTCTTGGTTGACTCATTCCGTCTCACCATTGGATTGGGGATGATAGGCGGTAGAGAGGGAGAGGCAGTATCCGATAAGCTGGGAGAGCTCCTTTGCGAAAGCAGAGGCGAACTGTGGGCCACGGTCGGAGATGATTTTGTCATAGAGGCCGAATCAGGTGTAGACTTTGTGGAAAAATAGACAGGCTATGCCTGCCGAGTCGGCGGTTTTCACTGTTGGGCAAAGAATTACCCCCTTCATAAGGCCGTGGTCGACCACAACCATGAGAGAATCGTAGCCCTCCGCGGAAACTGGGAGATCCATGATGAGATCCACGGACACGTTCTGGAAGGGGCGGGAGCACGCGGAGGGGATCGGGGACAGAGGCGGGGTGGTCGGGTGTGTGTTGACTTTGTGCTGTTGACAGGCGGCACAACCTGACACGTACAAGCGGACGAAGGAGGCGAGGCCCGGCCACCAGAATTCGGCGGTGACGAGCTGGCGGGTTTTCAAGTAGCCAGGATGGCCAGCCGAGTGCGAGTCATGGTGTCGAGCAACGATTTGTTGCCGGAGTTCGAGGTTTGGTGGAACATAAACGCGGCCCTGGTAAGTCAGGACGCTGGCGTCATATTTTCAATCCGAGAGGCGGGCACGGAATGAGGATGGGAGGCCGCCGTCGAGGGCATTGAGGGTGTCCAAGACCAGTGGGTCGTCGGCAGACGACTTAGCGATCAAGGATTGTAGATCGAGGGTGACAAGGTTGACGAAAACGTCGTCAGGGAGGAGGGTAACGTTTTCGTTGTCAGAATCAGAGGTGATGTGATCGGGGCGGCGGGAAAGTGCGTCGGGACCATCAAGGAGTTTTCCCGGGACATGGGAGAAGGTTAGGTCGAAGTCGGCGAGATCAAGGAGCCAACGAGCTTGTCGGCGGTTCAAGTTTTGAGGTTGACGGAAGTACGTCAGGTTCTTGTGGTCGGAGAAGACCATCACAGGGTGTGCGCTTCCACGGAGGTGGTGGTGCCAAGCCTTGAGGGACCGGATGACTGCGAGGAGTTCCCGGTCATAGATGTCGTAGTTTCTCTCCGCAGCGTTGAAAGACTGGGAGAGATAGGAGCAAGGTTTCCAGTCACCGTTTGTGTCGGTCTGGAGGAGTATGCCACCGGTTGCGTATTTTGAGGTGTCGGTGGCTATGGCGAAGGGTCGAGAGGTGTCAGGAAACCGGAGTACGGGATCCGTGGTGAAGGCCTTTTTAAGGCGTTTGAAGGCGTTGACCTGGGGGGGTCCCCAAGCCCAGGGAGCGTCTTTCTTGGTTAGATCGACGAGGGGATGAGCGATGGTCGAGTAGTCGGGGATAAACCGACGGTAGAAGTTGGCAAAGCCCATGAACAATCGTACGTCCTTGAGCTTGGTGGGGGTTGGCCAGTCGGCGATACCGGCGACCTTGACGGGGTCCATGGCAAGCTCACCTGGTCGGGCGATCATGCCGAGGTATTCTACTTCGGTGGTGGCGAAGTGGCATTTTCGAGTTTCAAGTGAAGGTCGAGTTCCTTCATGCGAGCGAGGACGCACTTGGTGCACTCAGTGTGGGTCGCCTCGTCTTCAGAGAAGATGAGGAGGTCGTCCATGTAGATGACGAGCCATCCTTCGGCAATCATGTCGCGGAAAGAGTCATTCATGAAATGTTGGAACGTCGCAGGGGAGTTGGTCAGTCCAAAGAACATGACTGTGGGTTCGAAGAGGCCGCAGTGGGTGATGAAAGCGGCTTTCCATTGATGTCCGTCCTTGATACGAATGTTGTTGTAACCCCATCGGACGTCAAACTTGGTGAACAGTTTGGCATCCTTTAGCTTGTCGACGAGGTCGGAGATAAGAGGGAGGGGGTAGGCGTCATGAACGGTATGTTCGTTGACGTAGCGGTAGTCTTGGCAAGGACGGAGTTTGCCATCCTTCTTCTTGATGAAAAAGAAGGGAGAGGCTTGAGGAGAGTTCGAGGGGCAAATCTTGCCATTGGCAAGGTGTTCGTCAATGAAGTTGTTGGTGGCCTTGCGCTCATCTGGGGACAAGGGGTAGACCTTCCCGACCTTGGGTACGAAGGTGTCTTTCAGATGGATTTCGTGGTCGCAGGACCTTGAGGGAGGCATCTGATTGAAGGGTTCCTTTGCGAATACGGATTCAAATTCCGAATATTCCGAAGGGAGGGTGACTTTGGGTTTCTTCGCTGTGGCCGCAAGGGCGGTAGCGTTGTGAGCTTCTCAGGTAGAATGGTCCGAACGAAGTGTTGTCCAGCACGCATGACGCGGTTGACAGAGTGTTGCATGGATTGGGTCGTAAAACGGTGCCCAGTTTCAGTGCCGAGGTAGTCGTAGAGTTTGCCGTCCCAGATGGGATCGACATCGAGGTGGCGAACGGGACGGATGGGGGGTGGATGAGTGAGTTTGGCGGAGTGTTTGGGTTCGTCGGTGGTGATGGGGGGAAGGTCTGGTTCGGGAGCGGACACGGTGATGGTTTTGGCAACCCAATCGATGATCGGATTGGTCGCCTTAAGCCAAGGAAGTCCTAGGATGACGTTTTCAGAACCACAATGGATGATGTGGAACTTGATCCGTTGGAGCACTCCGCCAAGAGCGATCCGGAGGGTAGTGGTGAACTTGATGTCACCGTTCTTGTTCGTGGTTGAGTCAACGTTCCTAACCGGGATTGGTTTCGGAAGACGATCCTTCGGGAACTTGTGTTTCTGGACGAAGTGCCAGTCGATGCAGTTGATCCCGGCTCCGGAGTCAATGAGAGCACGGGTGTCGACGTCTTGAGAAGTAGCAGTAAGGTTCAATCTAACTGGAATTTGCATAGATTGAGACGAAAGCTCAGCTACAAGTACATGGGTACGAGAATGGAAAGATACCGGTGTCGAATCGGTCTTCCTCCTTAAAAACCCGTGACCGGAGTGGTCACCTTGTTGACACTCATGGCGTCCTTGTCGTCCTCCTCCACTTCTACTAATGTGGGGATAGGTTCAGGCTTCGGGGCAGCTTTCCTGACCTTCTTGGAAGGGGACGACGGCGGGTTCTTGGTTGCGAATGCTGTGCAGGCGGACGTTTGATGTCCGGGTTTGCGGCAGCGGAAACAGAGTTTTTGTTCGAAGCATCGCTTTCACTCTGCTTCGGTGAGCTTAGGAACGTAGATAGTGTCTACGTCCATAGCGTCAGGATCTCGCTCCTTCTTGGGAGAGGACTGCTCGTGGAATACGACGGCAGCGGTCGGTTTCTTGTTGCGACGGGCAATCTCGTCGGCGCGTTCCCATTGGGTCTTGAAATGAATGGCTTGGGTATACCACTTGTCGATCGTGGTAGGAACCGTGTCCATTCCCTGAATGCGCCTCATGAGGGAGGGGGGAAGGCCGGCCGCGAAGAAGTTGATAAGGACGGAGTCAGAGCCGGCGAGCCCTGCGGTGACGACCTTGTTGCGGAAGGAGGAGATGTACGAGGGGACGTCCTCGTTCTTGGTGGTGCGGGTGGTGGATAACCAGGCGATGGCGTCGCCCTTGGTGTCGTGGTGTTCGAAGTCCTTTTGGAACTCCGTCTGCCAGTCGGTCCAGGTCCCGAAAGATCTAGCGGTGATGGATTTGGCGCGGAACGTGTCGGCCCAAGTCAGAGCAGATCCTTCGGTCATGAAGGAGAGTGCAAAAGCAACTCGTTTGTTTTCGGTGTTGTATACATCTTCATTGACGAAGAGGTAGGTGGCGACATCATTGAGCCATGGTATTGCTCGGTCATAGGAGCTGTTGAAAGCGGCGGGTTTTCCGAGATGAAGTTCAACTGCCTTGTTAGACATGTTGGTCGAGGTGGTTGTCGTGGGGTTTGTAAACCGTACGGGTGGTGGTACGATGGATGGGTTCGGGTTCTGGATAGATGGTGGTCCGGGGTTCGGCCTTCGTGGGGTCGTTGGGGACGTGAAGGTGGCAAGTGCAGGGAGGTCAAGTGATTGATGAAGACGGTCAGCTAGTCGCTGGGTTTCGTCCTCCGAGTCAAGGTGCTCAACGTTGATGTCGAGGTCTGCTTCCTGAGGTTCAGAAAGTGGGGTCGAGGGTTCAGGGTTTTCGTCAGATAGATCAGACGACGGAGTGTTGGAGGCTCGGAGATTCCAAGCGGGGTTCAAGAGTGGACGAGTTGGGGGTCGTCCAGCAATGGTGGGCAGCTAGCTGCGCGAAGGCAGGCTGTATTGGTAGTCTTGATCTTATGTTACGATAGTTCCGGGTAGGACCTAGCGTAGCCGCAAAAGCGCCAAGTACCAAGTGGCTGCGATAACTCAAACAACCACCACTTGATACGTGGTGCGCTGAAGAGTTGAACAAGGGATTCTGGTCAGCTGATTGCTACCAGAGAGACGAGTGAAGACTCAGGCGTTGCTGAGAATTGTCCAGTTGGGAATCTATACCCGAGGGACGGTCGAGGGTCAAGGGTTGACTACGATGAGTCCGAGTGGTGTGTCAAGGGACGACGAGAGAAGTCCCTGGTCAAGTGGTCACAGGCACTGTGGCGAGTGGAGCAGAAATACTCAGCTAGTATTGCGGAGATCAAGACTAGAGTACAGGAGTATCGCTGCGGGGTATTTATACTACAAGAACTGCGCACGGACCAAGTAACTAAAAGGGGGTGGCCAGAAGAGCGGAAGGGGTAAAGGGCCAAAAGGAGTGCGCAGTAATCAAAAGGGGAAATCGTACGATGCGATGGCAGCGGACGATGACGAAGACGAAATGACAAATGCGAAGCCATCGGATGATGACGAGAAGAGAAGAACGTAAGCATCCGGGTAATGCCGGTGCGGAGTTACAAGAGTGAAAGAAAACGAGTATGGATGAACGTACGAAGATACCTAGGTATCAAGTGTAGGGAAGAAGTACAAGTGAAGTGAAAGAAAGAAATTGTAACATCTTCTGGCTATATGGGGCATGCTGATTATGGACTAGACTTGGATAGTTTTGTAGTACCACATTGGATGTCTTAGAACTCTGCTTGTCTTAAGAGATTGCATGCTGTGATTACTTAGATGTCTTAAAATATATTCCATGACAATAGTAAAAATACATTAAGACAAGGTGTAAGTCAGCCACCCTGACTTATCTGTCTTGGATGAACTTGATCATTTATAATTGACTAAGAACATTTAAGTTAGTGTAAAACAAAATTAAGCAAGTTGAGGTTTTGCTGATGCTGCCAAGGGTAACGAGGGAGTGCAACAAGCAGCACATGCTATAGTTTGAAACAAATTGGAATGCGACTGCTAGCTAGGTGGCAATATCAGTTTGAATGGAACAAAGACAGGCACAAAGCAAATGTACCAACACCATCCACACCACCTCCTAGCAATTCCAGGCAACCCCTATGTCATCTGAACCTTGTCACTATTCTCGTCACAATCTGGTGGGGACTTGGTGATTTTTCTTGCAGGTTAGTCATCACGTGTTGACAGTGTTGTCATGTGTTATTGATTTGCATGCACTGCATCCCTCACCCTCCCATTCATCCAACCCTGCCTCCTTCACCACTTTACTGTGACATTGCTACACCACACCACAATACACTTCACTGTGACAATGATGAGGGTATGTGATGTGCCAACAACATGTGCAACCACACAACAACAACAACAACAACAACAACAACAACAACAACAACAACAACAACAACAACAACAACACATCACAACCATGTACTGGTGGTTGTCATATTTGTTGTCACATCATGTGTGTGCTGTATCAGGTCACCCTTCCCTTCCCTCACCTCACCACCCAAATTGTTCGATCTGCATGGTCCCAACATTCTCACCATCATCCCACCCCTGCCTTTCTTCAAGTTGCTCTCACATTGCCATCCCCTCCCTAACCTTTTTGTCACATCCTTGTTGTTATTGTCATGTGCATCTGCAGCAGGCTCAAGGGCGTCCTGCACAAGTCATCAGTCGTCATAACATCATGTCATTGTTGTGTTGCTCTTCCCTCACCCTCACCCTCACCTTGTCCCACCTGACGGCAACAACATGATATCACTGTTGTTGTTGTTGTGTTGTCATTGTTGCTGCTGCCTCCTGGGCCCCATCTTGCTTCTCATTGCACTATACACTTGTATATACATGTTCTCTGTACATAGGCCCAAGTCATCATTGTCATTCATGTGGATGAGCCCTGTGTATCTATAGCCCAACATCGGGAGCTACCTGATACAGCAATAATAAACCTTTCTGCATTAGATGACTCACATTAGATCCTTCCATTCTACTCATAAGCAAGTTCTCGAGAGCTTTGACAACAATATGGACAGATTTCTGAGTACTGTTTGAAATGTCAGCACCTATGATTTGGACATTAGAGGACCAAGCCAGCTTCCATAGATGAGTGTCAAGAGCCGTGACAGAATCAAGAGTATTGTTGATGTCTTTGTAGTCACTGGATGCAATAAAACTCTCACAGAGAGTCTGTATGTAGGATCAGGAAGAGTTTCTGATGATACTCTTGAAGGAATCTTCAATGCTGAACTCTGAATCACTCATGTTACTTTCTCTGCAGCTGCAAGACTGATGGTGAGTATGTTTCCACGTAATTCATTTCAACCAACTGAGTGCTCCCATGATTCTTTATGCCATGGGGGCATCCTGGACTGCTGGTGTAATCAGACCATGAGAACATGCTTACTATTTGAGGACCTACCATCATACAAGCAATGTGTTCTTGGAAGAAGGTTCGCCAAGTAGTTGAGCCTTAGTTTCAACTGAATGGCACAACCTTGTTTCCTTGTGTTTTTCAGTGTGTTGAGTATTAATTGCGAACTGGTTCCTTGAAAGTGCGCATAGATTCAGTACGTAGGCCACTCATGTGGTTGAGAATGCACCTTTCATAGTATTTGGCATGATATTGTTGAGCAGCCAAAACTTTCTCCTCCAGGCTTCTGTATATCTTTGGACGGCCCATTTGGGCTATTCAACTTGAAGAAGTTGTACCTGTTGTATTCATGGTAAGAATAAATATGTGAGTTGAAGAGACAGATGTACACTTAATAGCAGAGTGAGCGTGTGGTATAAGAATTGGAGAAGTATGACCTGACTGATATGGTGACGTGGAATTTGGTCTCACTTTCATCCCATTCAATGCATCTTGTAGGAGATTCACTCAAACAACCTTCTACTGTGTTCCATGCACATTTTGAAATTTGTGAAAGTAGTAAGTCTTTCCAGTTCTATTCACGTCTTGAATATCAAGACTTTAGGGATGCCATGGTCCAGCCTGGCTCAAAAGCCCAAACTAGGCCTACCAAAAGATGTAGTACAAGACAACATGTAGTACATGTATGTAGTTTCAAAAAACCCACCCTCTACACCAGAGCTTCTATAGCCTCCTCTTCACCTTTCATATCTAGCTAGTGATCCAGAATCCCTTCCAAGTGATAGGGACCAGTGCATTGATGAACCGAACAAGACCACTGGGAGCAGTAGGAGGCAAGCAGACCGACCCAGATGAAACAGATAACCTGGATAATGAGATGACTGCATCAGATGGCTTCCCTACATGTGATGGAGTTGAACCAGGAGATGCCAAATACAATTGGAAGGACAAGAACATCACAGATGACATCCAGAGTGTGATAGATCACCCAGACACAAAAAGAATCAGCGCAGCCGTGAAACAATTGTGCTATCTCAAGAAACCAGGCCAGAGGTCATGTTGGGAGATGTTGAAGGTGATTGGAACTGCAACATCAGCAAACAAGTAATAATCTGTATAGGGCTATATAGATGAATATAGTAACACAGACTCTAAAGAGAGGTGCCTGTTAGATGCAGTGATTGCACATCAATCCCTCTTTATGTGCTTTGTCATACTTACTTAGAGTTTCTGCCACTACAGCACCTGTTAGTGTATCTACCTACTGTATTTAGCCTTGGAGTTCAATGTAGTGACTTCTTCAGTCTCTTACATTGAACTCCAGGTATGTGGTCGCATCAGGCACTCAATTTTAGTCTCTTACATCAAACTCTAGCTGCCCAGTACAGTTGTTTTATCAGGTTATGAGCCCTGCACTTTGAGCACTCCCAACAGCCTCGAGAGACCTCAACAACTTTCTTTTTGCATTGTCACCTGCCCTAAACAACATCCACTTTCAACTCCACCCATTCCAATCGCTCCAACATGTCTTCTGAGCCTCACCAATCATCATCACATCATATTCAGGCACTGTCTGGCACCAACTATGTCACCTGGAGCGAGGTGATGAAGGTCCTGTTTCGCTCGAAGGGCCTCTGGAGACTTGTGGATGGCAAGGAGCCTCGTCCCACCGCTTCTAGCTCTGAGCAGGTTGCTTGAGACATCAAACAGGACAAAGCAGCTGGGGAATTGATGCTCAACATTGCCCTAGATCAGCGAGTTCATATCCAAGCAGACCAGGACGATCCTACCAAGGCCTGGAAAGCGCTGAAGGCCATCTTCATCCAGCAGAAGGCTAGTAGCCACTTCATTGCCTATGACAAGTTTTTTAGCATCAGGAAGCATCCTGATGAGTCCCTCCTTGCCCTTGCTGCTCGAGTTGAAGGCTGCATGCTTTGCATCAAGGACCTTTGCACATTCACCTTTGATATCAGCAAATTTGATCAATGCAATGTATATGATGTTCTTGCACTTGTCTGGACCACCTCTGTTCGTTGCAACCATTGACAGTCACAATGCAGTGTTTCTGGACGGCACCACTGAGCCTGCGACAGAGCATGCATGCCCTGCACCCACTGTACCACTAGACTTGGTGCTGTGGCATTGCAGATTTGCTCACCACAACCTAGCTGATGTCAAGTCACTCTCTGATCACCAGCTAGTCACTGGGATGAAGCTGGATAGCAAGTCTTTACCAGATCCCATCTGTGAGCCATGCCTAGCAGGCAAGATGACCACAAATCCCTTCCCCAGCTCTATCTCTCACTTCTCTTGCCCTCTGGAGCTCATCCACTCTGATGTCTATCAAGTGCCCTACCTCACCTTCAGTGGGTATCACTATTGGGTCACTTTTATTGACGACTACTCTCGCTATCGCTTTGTGCTCCCAATTCATGCCAAATTGGACATTTTCGAGGCTTTTAAGCAGTTTAAGGTGTTTGCAGAGAACCAAAGCGAGCGAAAGATCAAAACCCTGTGAGATGACAAGGGAGGGGAGTACATGAGTAATGCGATGCTCAAATTCACCACTGAGTGCAGCATAGAGCGTCAGCACACAGTCTGAGCACGTCCACAGCAGAATGGAGTTGCAGAATGAGCTAATCGTGTCCTGAGCGAGTGCATTACTGCCATGTTGAAGGAGTCAAGCCTTGCAATGGCCTTCTGGGGCAAAGCACTCGCTTCTCTGGTGCATGTGTGGAATCAATGCCCCACAGTTGCTCTGAACGACTCTACCCCCTTCCAGCAATGGCATGGACACAAACCAGATGTCTCCCGCCTTCATGTATGGGAATTGACTGCCTATGTCCATATTCAAAAGGACAAACACGCTGCTTTGCGCCCTCACTATGAAAAATGCGTCTTTATTGGGTACCCAGATGGGTACAAGGGATGGAAGTTCTACAATCCCACCACAAAGCGCACCATCATCTCAGAATGAGCTGATTTCAATGAGCACCCTACCCTTACCACACATGCCCCAGCACCCATCATTGCACCCATTTCACCCTACATAGCACCCCATAGCGACGACTCTAATACAGATGATCCTGCTCTCCTAGCTACTCCTGGGATTATACATCCTGGGGGGGTGCCTTTGGTTCCTCCTCCTCCTGTTGATCAGGATGATCAGGATGCGGAACCCTATACACCTATTGCAGTTCCCAGAGTGCTGCCTGAAGAACCTGTGACGCCTCCCCCTGCACCTGAGCCAGTGGGCATAGGTGCTCATCTGCCTCACAGAACTTGAAACCAACTTTGCGAATGGTGGAAGCTGAGCCCAGCGCAGCTCTCAGATAATGCAGACAACTCTGATGATGAGGAAGCAGACACAGCACAATGCTTTACCACTAACACCACTCATTCACGATCGTTTAAGGATGCACTCACTTGAGACGACCCTTCTAAGTGGAGACAAGCTGCGATGGATGAATTAGCTGCCCAGAAGTTGAATGGGACATGGACGCTTGTGGATTGCCCCAAGGATCGTCCTGTCATCGGTTCTAAGTGGGTATTTACCAAGAAGTTCCATGCTGATGGCTTCTTTGAGCATTACAAAAGTCGTCTAGTTGCCCAGGGCTTCTCCCAGCATCCTGGATTCAAGTACCTCAAAGTATTCGCCCCTACTGTGCACTTACCCACTCTTCGCATCATCCTTGCTCTTGCTGCCATCCATGACCTCCATCCATGGTCTGTCAACATCTCTCATGCGTATTTGAACAGTGATATTGACTGTGATGTCTATATGGAGCAGCCTGCAGGCTTTGCAGAAGGAGATCCAAAGCGAACTGTCTGTTTGCTCAAGAAAGCGCTGTATGGCACCAGACAGGGCGGAAATTGCTGGAATTGCAAGATGCAGTCCATTCTTGAGACTCTGGGCTATACCCAGACCTATTCTGATGCAGCCATCTATATCTTTGTTCGAGATACTGTCCAGGTGATCCTTCCTGTCTTTGTGGACAACATGACCTTTGCATCGAAGTCTCTTGAATCTACCAAGCAGGCCATTGCCGATCTGGGTAAACACCTCAAATTGTGTGACCTGGGCCCTACCACAGAGATCCTGGGGATCAAGATCGATCGGAATCATTCCAAGCGCTCCCTGACGCTCTCTCAGCCTCAGTACTGCATCAACATGCTGTCTCACTTCAACATGGCTGACTGCAAGCCTGTTATGACTCCCATGGAGCCTGGTTTGTGCTTATCGTGCAAGCAGAGCCCCAGAATGACTAACGAGCGCAATTTCATGCGATCTGTCAATTATAGAGGTGCCATTGGCTCTCTGCAGTACCTGTCCTGTGTGACTTGACCAGACATTGCCTTTGTAGTTGGTCAGCTCACATCCTTCACCTCTGATCCAGGTGTGACCCATTGGAACACCATTAAGCACCTATTTCGCTATATCCAGGGCACTGCTCACTTTGGTATCACTTATTCCCCTGATCTGACGTCTTCAGAGCTCTTCAGCACATTCTGTGATGCGAACCATGGTGGTTGCAAGGACTCTGGATGCTCCACCAGCACATTTGTGGTCAAGATTGGAACTGGAGTTATCTCCTGGATGTTGAAGCACCAGCCCATCATCGCCCTCACTACTACTGAAGCCAAGTACGTCGCTGCATGTGAGGCAGGCAAAGAGATTGTCTGGATGTGCAAACTCCTCCAGGAACTTGGCTATGAGGCGACTGGAGCTTCAATACTACATATGGACAACCAATCTGTGATGCAAGTAGCAAAGCACCTGGACTTTCACTGGTACTGGCTAAGAGATGTGGTCGATAAAGGCCTCATTGCACCTTGTTTCCTCCCTACCTTGAACATGCCAGCTGATCTGCTCACAAAGGCATTACCTTGAGTTAAGGTGCAGCATTTCTGCGCTTTGCTAGGACTTGGTTCGTCAGTAGGTTTCGCATTCTTACAGAGATGCACAATCAGGGGGGTGTGTTAGATGCAGTGATTGCACATCAATCCCTCTTTATGTGCTTTGTCATACTTACTTAGAGTTTCCGCCACTACAGTATTTGTTAGTGTATCTGCCTACTGTATTTAGCCTTGGAGTTCAATGTAGTGACTTCTTCAGTCTCTTACATCGAACTCCAGGTATGTGGTCACATCAGACACTCAATTTTAGTTTCTTACATCAAACTCCAGCTGCCCAGTGCAGTTGTTTTATTAGTACCTAGTATTCCAGATATCCCAAGACCTATATAGGTCTGTGAAGAATAAGTTGAAAATATAGTCAGTCACAAATTATTTGTCTCAACAGAGTTACAGACTAAGGCTTTTACTTGACACAGTTGCATGCACATGTCAGAAAACAACCAAAATGGTAACATTGGCAACAGGATGTGTATTTTACAGCTGAGAAAGTAATCAAAATAGAGCAGGAACCATCAGGAACCATGAAACAAGAACAAATCAGGAACAAATGTTGTGTGGCTACACTATAACCAAAGCGGATGGCAAATTAGTCAAGAATTGGCACGAAATCATCCTCAAACATGATGATATTGCCAGGTTCATTGGCAGGCACACTAGAAAACATTAGATAGATCTGATAAGTTAAAATTGTAGAACATACTTGGCAGACTCTGCCCACTTGACTCTCAGTGCCTTTGTTTTTGTGGTGTGCTTCAGATTGTTGTTGATAGCAAATTGCATGGAGTGAAATTGCGCATAAATCTTGGAGTACCCCTGGTATTTGAACTTATGGTCCTCATGGGTGCTGGTTGCCACATATTTGTTGATAGAAGCTTGCAGCTGTGAACAAACACATTAGTAGATGGACCCAATATAAATGTGACCTGAATACCACCATTGCCACTAAACAGATGGCTACTTCTGGGAATTTGGCAGTGAAGACATTGGGAAATGTAACTGCCAAAGATGAATGTCCGTTGTAAAAGAAGGATACAATGAGTGCACCAAGGGCAGGGGCAGCCATGTTGTTTGTGGATCCCTACATTGAATGATGTTAGTAGTTATGCTTAGTCCTTTTGAGCACTTACCTCCTCGTCAACCCCATCAAGGATGAATGTGGATCCTCATATCAAGGCTTGTGCTTCAGCTTTGTTCTCTGCAGGGGTTAACCTGTCACCCAGTAAATAAAACCATGGTACTAGTTTGCATGCTTTGGACTTCAGTGTTGAGTGCCACATCATCATTGCCTCCCATAGCTACTATGTCATCAAAACATATTCATTTATAAACACATTTACTTATGAGCATAGACAAGTCTTTCCAATAGTGCAGCCAGTACCCTGTGGAGTGACTGAGTCTGAAGCCCGGTATCATGAACATTGCTTACCTTGTGGCATGTTCTGTGTTCTTGCCAGGGATTCATTAAAAAATTCAGCACTTTTTTGATCGAAGAACTGGGAGTGTTGTATAAACAGGTCAATCAAAGCTGCTTTGCATTGCACAATTAGTTTTGCATGTTCAATTACAGGACAGAAGGGAACTGGGTAAGAACAAAGCTTGTAGGGGGCCCATCAAGTGGACCATATGGTACATTGGGAGACAGGGCTTGCAGCACCATGGATGAATCGGGGGATGGAATGGGGAGGACCTGAGATTGGGATTGAGCAGGCAGAACCTGAGCAGGAGCTCTCTCCTGCTGAGCCTGGGACACAATGCATGAAATCTAGATTGTAACAGAAGAGGAAACAGACATACTACTTTGTTAATGTGAGCATGACCTTAAGCCTTGCCATTGGAACTTTGATGGCAATAATGGACATCACGAAGTAATGTTGGGTCTGGAGGGCAAGGGAAACCATTGCGTTGGTGATAATCGTAGACGACATCTTCAATTTGGTTGATAGTGTCATTTTTGTGGGCAGATGGTGTTGAATCTGCACAATCTTTAGTGTTGAATCTATTAATGCACAAGAGTTCACCTTTGCTATGGCCTCCTGGACTGATGTGAACATAGTGCTTCCTGTTGAAGTCAGATTCCTCTACAAGCAATGCAAGATCTACTTGGGAATTGAGTTGTTGCATTGCAGAGGTGTGAGTACTCACCAATATCACAATCATCATGAATCCATCAAGCATTATGAACACTGCTAATGTCTTCAATATGCATTGACATAGGTTATTTTGATTAATCCCTCATTGTGCTCACCTCGAAGCGCCATCTCAGCCATATGATCATCCTCATTAGGTGATAATTCATCAATGAGCAACCCATCCAGTGACTGATTTGTGGAAGCCATTTGGTTCTGTACACTGGGAATATCATCATGCATGAATTCACTATGTGGATCATTGTTGTTGTCGTCACCAGACATGCCAGTGTATAGGAGGGGTTACGATGGCTCCATGCGTGACCGGTGGGTCACATCTTCCAACCTGTGCATGGAATAGGTTCCTGTTGGGGTTACACGAGTCCATTGAGACATCTGAGATAGAACAATAGCACCAGGAAGACTGGTCATAGAGCCACTTGATGTCATTGGGGCAACAGATATACCACAAGAAGATGGGGTGACAGATACATTTCAAGAAGACTGCAAAACAGGCCCACCATGAGAAGGGGCAACAGACCCACCATGAGAGGAGGGAGTTGCAGATCTAGAAGGAGGGGCAATTCTGAATCCAGTATGAGAGACCACACTAGCGGTATTGAGGGTACGACAAATGGTTGGAACGATTGAGCCATGATGAGCTGGAGATACAACGGGAGTCACAGGTGCAGGATGTGCGGGATGAGAATGTGCATGGGGAACTACCAGATGTGGCTGTTGGGACTCATGTGGAGATTTGTCATCAAAAGGAAGCTTGAAGCCCCAGCAAGAATCTTTCATCATGCCTTGATATGTCAGTAAGGATGCTGGATGAGAGCTGGGGTGTACCTGGATGCAGATTAAGTTGACAATAACATTGAGGGTACTTGGCATTTATGCACTGTGTCCCTAGAAAGCTCCATTGAGATGTGGGCCACTGTGTCAATGGCAATTGGGGCCATGGGATTCAGTGGTTCATTCACGGTGGTGGTTGTGAGTTTGGATACCCTAGAAGAGCCTTGAGTCTGGAGGTGTTCAATGTTCTCCAACTGAGCTTTTTGGCCTCCCTTTCCCATGTTCACCCTAGAGGACTGACAGCTTTTCGCGGGAGGGGAGGCCATGCCTGATTGTATGAGAGGATCTCGTCAATGTTCTAGAGACTCAAAGAACAGGCTTACCTTCATCGCTGACAATCATCTTTGTCTTTTTGACAGCAGTCTGACTGGCAGTGTCTTTGTGCTGAATCTGAAATGGATGCTTTTGCCTCATGGTTCTAGTCATTGAAATACCTGGGCAAAGACAATCAGCAGACGATTGGATAAGAGGTGGAGACCACAGGACATGTAGAAAATGTCAGGCTTTTATACATTCTTCACTAAGTGACATGAGTCAGAAGGTAGGTCATGCACACCATAATCGCTACAGGCATACGTACAATGCTCAATGTTTTCCGACACCATGTGCACGATGTGACTCAAAACCTGCCTGAACCTGTGCAGTGGACATGTATGTGATGGATCAGGACAGCAGAAACTCTGAACTTGACTCACAAACTTCCCGCATGGTATGACATGTCCAAGATATCCAACCTTTGAGTTTGAGCTAATGGCATGGCCACAGTGGTGCATCTCTTTTTAGTAAACTGATCTAACCAAATTGAGACATTGACACATATGGATGTAAGTATGGACAAGAATGTAAATGATGGATTCTAGATCATGTTTGGGTTTGTGGGAGACATTGGGCATGGTTTCGGACCCAAATTCCATAAGTATCTTGAGTGCCATGAACAGAATTGTACCCTGGATGACAATGAGCTCAAGAGACTAAGAATGTTAGTAACGTACCGTTCACTCTCCCTCAGATATGAGCAATTCCTGATCTAGAAATTTGGTGTAGTTGAAATCAATTTGGAGATCACAGTGAAAGTTACACTGTTGGATAATTATATTGTGCGCAGCAAGATGTTTGCAGATTGTTTTGTCATTCAAATGGATTGGCCAGGATACTGAGCTACTAAGGGTGTACATTAACATGTTCTTCATGCTAATATCGTGGTGAAGAATCCCACATCAGATGACAAGTAACTCGTGGATTGAAATGTTCATTAATGTTGCTTGATATACGCAATAAAAATGGTGCCTAACCATCAACAATGTCTATCAGGATGCTAAGAAATTCCTGAATGCAAGAAAACCCTTCCAAAGGACACCAACAGGTTCAAGACGTAAATGGCACTGGATTCAGATCTCCTGTTTCTCATCTTTGCTGAGGTGTTTTAGCAGGTAATCTGGTCGACAGAGAGCCGTCAAGTCATCTACCCCTCTGATTTGCACCCTCCATGCCTTCACAAGAGTGGGGACACCATATTCCAAACCTCTTTCCTGTATTTGTTTCAACATCTGCTCTTCCGTTGTGCTCCGCCCTTTGCGTGTCCACAAACATTTGACAATGTACTGCCAATTAGTCAGATCATCTTCCTTGACGACAATGAAGCACAGAGTGGCTCTGCCACGGATCTGCTCGCTGTTGAAAAGAAGGCATATGATGATATACATGTCATCACCAATCTTGATTGTTGGAGAAGGATAAGGGTGAAGTTGATTCTTCCGAGAGATGATAAGCAAGAAGGAGATTGTGGGGTCATAGCTGACAAGTTCCCTGGGTCCAAAGGCCAAAACATAGAGTATGCGAATGAAATAGCAAGTATGGCAGTGAATGGAGTAGTCGCAGGAGTTTATGCAACTGACATGGTTAAAGCAATGGAGGTAAAACCGTCGGTGTAAGATAGATAGAGCGAGAACAAAATGATGACCAGGCTGCACAGCAAATACAGTGAAGGCTTTCCTTGCAAGCTGTTTAGCAACAGGAGAAAAATCTTGAGAGCTGCTGAGTTCTAGGAATGCCACGACATTACACCATGAGCTTCGCCCTTTGGGATCAAATGGATTGTGCATGAGGAGGGCAGCATCAGGCTTTATCTTCAAATCTACTTCTGATGGGGCAAGTTTGGTAGCTAACTCCCTGGACCATTGACATCCCATGTCTGGTAATATGGTCTTTGATTTCAACCATAGGGAGTGAAGTGTGGCCACTATGGAATTCAGCCATATTGCTGTTCTCTTTTCTTCCAAACTGGCTCTAGGTAAGTAAGTACCCTGTTCAGTTTCAATAACAAAATTGTTGTTGGGGCCCTCTACCATGCACTGGATGGTCAGCACCCGTGTTTGGGGCCACTTCTGGGAACTTTGGATTGGCTCAGGTTGCAGAATGTGGCCACCACTCGTCTCGGATGACCCTTGCCCCTGGTCATGGGTAGTGGTGGCATGTCGAAGAATATGAGGGAGATGGATAGGCTGCCAACAATGTAACTGGGGGTTGTACAGTTGCTTTAATCGTATCATGTCTGGGATTTCAAAACCAGGTTGTAGTTTCTTGAGAGAGACATAGAAATTGAGGACAAAGTGGCTAGCATGAGTCACATTCAATTTGTTGATAATGGAGCCTTCCAGTTCACTGTGAAGGTCTTCATTGAGTGGTATCACCTGGTAAATTTTGGCAGACGTTGGAACTGACGTAGTTTTCAGAGCATAAGGTGTGAGAGATGTTATTGATGTACTTGCATCTTGAGGGGGTGTTGCAGGACTCATTGCAATGTTTGAGAAGGTGGACCCTTCGATGGGAAAATAAAAGAATGGCCAGCTGGCATGCAATCAAATTATTATACATGCATGTGATGACAGTGAAAAAAAATCCTTGAACTCCATTGCATTTCAGTTCAGGTTTGGGCAGCCTACAGCATCAGTGAACAGTAAAATTGTTTGTTCCAGTACTTGTTGAGCCAAAAGTCGCTAGAAAGTTCATAGCTAGTACTGGCATTCAAGTGTGGGTTGGCTGCCTTCCCAAAGTGTGGGATTATCTGTGCAGGTGAGTGAACATGAGGGAGAGGAATTACGTCTCCAATACAAGACCTGTCCCTTCTTGTCACATGCTTTAGGGGTGCAGGCCAGATGCAGCGTCAACAGTGCCAACATGAAACCTCTGCACATATGCAAACAAGGTATTGATGCTGAGTACATGGAACACAAGACAGAGCTGTACTACCAAGTACCCTACAGTTTCAAAGGATGAGAGTAGCAACAAAGTTAAAGAAATATTCACACCATCAAGACCACCAGAGGGCCAGTCGCTGTCAGTTGTCTGACTTACAATTGTGAAATCATAGCAACCATGGGAATATTGTGGTGAGGGAGAGGCAATGATGAGGGTTTGGGGAGGTTCCACGAATTCTGGAGCATGCCAAGTCCGCAGTTGGACATGAATCTTTGTCCAGATCTGTAGCTTATTGTTACGGTAGTCCTGGGTAGGGCCTAGCATAGACGCAAAAGCGCTAAGTACCAAGTGGCTGCGATAACTCAAACAACCACCACTTGATACGTGGCATGCTGTAGAGTTCAAGGAGGTTTACTGGTCAGCGGATTGCTACCAGTGAGATGAGTTAGAACTTAGGACGTTGCCTAAGAGCGTCCTGTTGGGAATCTATACCCGAAGGACTGAGACTGCCCCTTGCGATCGGGGTTGACCG
This sequence comes from Chiua virens, assembly GCA_019787685.1. Classification (NCBI taxonomy): domain Eukaryota; kingdom Fungi; phylum Basidiomycota; class Agaricomycetes; order Boletales; family Boletaceae; genus Chiua; species Chiua virens. Next base: position 223,552 of record JAHNUO010000035.1, read on the forward strand.
AGGTGCTGGACGTTGGTCGCAGCGACAAGGGATGGCTTAGGTTAAGCCCGAAGAGGAGCAGTGATAGAAGTGACGACGGAACAACAGGTTGGGCTGGAGTTGCGTAATCGGATCAAAGAGAGAAAAGGTAAACAGGGCAAAGGGTTAAGCCCTTGCTGAGTAATCCAAAGCAAGGGTAAGCCTTGCGGATTGAACATAGGAGGTACCTGTAGTACCAAGCGTAGTGAAAGTAGCAAAGAAAGCAAAGAAAAAGATGAATCGTAACACTTATCTGATGAAAAGGTAGAGAAATATGCAGCCTGCCTCTGTCCAGCCATGTCGTGCGCCCCCCCATTCAAACAGCAATCCAAACAGGCAAGAAGAGTGGAGCGAAGGTCAGGAAGACCGAAGGACTGATGCTTGGGAGAGTGTCATTGTCAAAGTGGGCTTGCGAGCCAAATGAATAGTGGTGGTTGAGGAAGCAAACATAGACTGAGGTAGTACATTGCTGGGAGCTGTGCAGTTGTGCAGCATGGATGCAATTTAAAAGTAATCCACGATGTTGTGGGTCAGGAAATTGTAGAGCAGTGAATTCTGAAGCTCTTTAGATGGCTCATGCTCTTCATCATTCTCTCCCTCTTCTGCCTCTCCCTCATTCTGCTCCTCTTCTCCCTTGTTGTCATCTTGTGGCTGATGTTCAAGTGTTGTGATCCTCATGGCAAGATCAAAACAGAAGCATTTGTCAACCCGATTGAGGTGGTGTGCAATCTGTGTGTAATAATTCTGATTATTTCCAGCACACACCAGATTCTTGACTTCTGTAACATGTGCATGCTCTGTAATATCTGCACTCTACTGCATCACCACACCTGACTTGTGAATTGAAGGGACGATGTGCTGAAGTAGCTTGAGGCAATGAGAGGATTGATTCAAGTAGATAAGATGCAAAGGAACAATAGAATGAGGTAAAAGGAAGGCTATCCAGCCCACTCATACAGGATCAATGTAAGGTGAGTATTTAAGAAAAGGAGTGTCAAACCTTGTAGAAACAAAAGGAAAGGAAGATGTTATGATAGTAACAACCTTGGAGTCTGTCCACATTGCCAAACTTATACTTCGGCAAACTTTTTACAACTTGTCAACTTCACTAAAGTGCTGCATGCGGTGTGCTGACTACGCCACGGCCGGAGACTACCGTGACACTGGCATGACAGGTACAAGCCTAGCAGCTCTCCTGAAGGAGTTCCGCTCACTAGCCATCACTCAGAACCCCTGCACCAACCTGAAGGACCTCTGTCCCACAGCACTTCATTGTGGGACTGTTTCCTTGCCAAGGAACAGTCGAATTGATAAAAGGCTGTCAGATTATCGACTGTGAGTACTTCAGTATCCACCATGGACCTTGATGCAGCACGAATCCTCATTCACAGTGAACTTGAGCACTGACGATGGCTTGTTTTGCTCCTTTCAATGGTCGTTGCGCATGTCACTTACTATTACGGTCTCCTCTTTCTCTCAAAGCATGAGAAAATTCCATTCCATACCTCTATTCTGACAGGTGGAGGGTGGATCCTTGAACTCCTCAGTGGTTACCCCAATTGGATCAAGACTTCTCTTGGCGTCTCTCATGACGTTTTTGATGCGCTCGTTCAAGTTATGAGGGAGGATGTCTTCAGGGATTCACGCCGTGGAATTTTGGTCGAAGAGCAGCTTGGGGTATTCCTATACACTTGTGTGACTGGTCTCAGTACCCGTCATGTTGCGGAGAGGTTCCAACACTCGCCAACTACAATATCCATGTATGTCTGTCGTCCACTCAGTTTCGTTATCAGATGATGACAAACTTGATAACCTTCACAGATACTTCAAAGACCTATTGGATTTTTTCTCATCTGGACACTTTTACACCTCCAATGTCAAGTTACCAACCATGGACACCCCAGTATCAACCAAGATCACCTCCGATCCCCACTTCTGCTACTTCAGTGACTGCATTGGCGCAGTTGATGGGACTCATATCTGGGCGTTTGTGCCGCTTGAGGAGCACGTGAACATGCGGAACAGGAAGGGGTTCCTTTCTCAAAACTGCCTCTTCGTCTGCAACTTTGAGCTCCTCTTTACATATGTGGTGACAGGGTGGGACGGCACAACTGCAGATGCAACGATGTGGCATGATGCACACTCCAATGATCTGACCATTCCTGAGGGCAAGTACATCCTTGCTGATGCCGGATTTGGTGGATCAAGCACACGAGGCATTTCACCTGAGTCATTGCCTCGTAAGGTTAAATTTTTTGGGATTGTAAAATCAAGTAGGTAGTGGATTGTCTGAGTCAAGGTAAATTATGAGCAAGGTTTTATTTTATTTGAGTATTCGAGTATGTACAAAATTCAAATGTAGACTCATGTAGTTCAATGTATGATTGAGGGTGAAACAAACATACCAGAGTGAAATCAGGATGGGTCAAGGGAAGTGGGGTAACTGGGACATGTCACAGCAGTCTCGGGTTGATGTAAAGGTGGGAATAGGACCTAAACAGAGTAAGTAGAGTGGGCACCAAGGGGCAAATCAACTGGTCGCGAAACGAACGTACCACATTGAAATTGAGACAAAGGGGGATGGAGGCAAGAGGAGTGACTCGGACATGTTGGGGCTGTTTGATATTGATATAGAGGTGGGAATGGCGGCTAAATAGACTAAATGGAGTGAGCATGAATTGACGAATCGATCGACAGCGAAACGAACGTACCAAAATGAAATCAAGATCTAGGGAGGATCGAGGCAACTGGGGAGGCTGGGATGGATCGGGGCCATTTCGGGTGGAAGTAAAAGCGGGACTGGTACCTAAATGGACCCAATGGAGTGAGTACAAAGGGGTGAATCATTCAGTAGTGAAACGAACGTACCAGAGTGAATTGAGTTGCAAGGAGGGTCGAGGCAAGTGGGGCGACTTGGGGCATGTCGAGGCCGTTTTGCGCAGATGTAAGGGCGAGGATAGCACCTAAATATACTCAATGGAATGAGTACTGAGCGCTGAAACGATCGGGGGCGAAACGAACGCACCACAGTGAACTTGAGGTCCAAGGGGGGTCAAGGGATGTAAGGTAACCGGGACGTCTCGGGGCCGTTTCGGGTCGACATAAAGGTGTGAATGGCACCTAAATAGATGTAATAGAGCGTGCCCAGAGCAGCAAATTAACCGGTCATGAAACAAACGTACCACATTGAAATTTCGGTCCAAGGGGAGGGGAGGCAAGGGGAGCGACTGGGACATGTCGGGGGTGTTTCAGGTCGAGGTAAAGGCAGGAATAGCACCTAAATAGACTCCGTAAAGTGGTCCCCAAGCGGGAAATCAATTGGTCGCGAAATGAACGTACCACATTGAAATTAAGGTCCAAGGGGGGAGGGGAGGCAAGAGGAGCGGCTGGGACATGTCGGGGTCATTTGAAGTCAATGTAAAGGTAGGAGTGGCGGCTAAATAGACTAAATGGAGTGAATATGAAGCGGCGAATCGATCGACGACAAAACGAACGTACCAGAGCGAAAATAAGATCTAGGGAGGGTCGAGGCAAGTGGAGTGACTGGGATGCGTCGGGGCTGTTTTGGGTCGATGTAAAGGTAGGAATAGCACGTAAATACACACAATAGAGTGATTATAAAGCGACGAATCGATCGACAGCAAAACGAACGTACCAGAGTGAAAATAAGATCTAGGGAGGGTCAAGGCAAGTGGAGTGACCGGGATGCGTCGGGGTTGTTTTGGGTCGATGTAAAGTTAGAAATAGCACCTAAATACACTCAATAGAGTGAGTATAAAGCGACGAATCAATCGGCGATGAAACAGACGTACCAGAGTGAATTTGAGGTTGAAGGGGGGGTTGAGGCAAGTGATGTGACCGGGATGTGTCGGGCCATTTCGGGTCGATGTAAAGTTGGGAATGGCACCTGAATACACTCAATTGAGCGTGTACCAAGCGACGAAACGAACAGCGACGAAACGGACGTACCAGAGAGAATTTGAGGTCCAAAAGGGGGGGTCAAGGCAAGTGGGGTGACCAGGATGTGTCGGGGCTGTTTTGGGTCGATGTAAAGGTAGAAATAGCACTTAAATACACTCAATGGGGTGAGTACAGAGCGACGAACCCCTCAGCAGTGAAATGAACGTACCAGAGTGAATTTGAGGTTGAAGGAGGTCAAGGCAAGTGGGGTGACCGGGACGCGTCGGAGCCTTTCGGGTGGGTGTAAATCAGAGAATGGTACCCAAATAGACTACATAGAGTAAGTACGAAGTGTCAAATCGACCAGTTGCGAAACGAACATACCAGAGTGTGCAACACCATGAACACACGATGTCGATTGCAGCACATACCAAATATGGACATCGATCAGAGGCGCCAGCCGAGCCACATGGTTTCGTCGAGCAAAAAAGGAACGAATGTATTGGTAAGCGACGGTTAGAGCAGTAGCCGAAATAGCCGCGACAACCGCTCACATCCAAGAGAAGCGAGACAAACGAACTACGCGAAAAAAGCGTCGGATGGGTATGTTCAGACCGCTGTCCCACGACGTTCTCCGCTAACTTATTGACGAGGCGTTTCACCCGAGTCGTTGCCTCGTAAGGTTAAATTTTTTGGGTTTGTAAATAGTGGAGTGTCTGAGTCAAGGGAAATTATGAGCAAGGTTTGATTTTATTTGAGTATTCAAGTATGTACAACATTCAAATGTAGACTCAAGTAGTCAAATTTATGATCAACAGCAAAACAAAGATACCAGAGTGAAATTAAAATCCAGGAAGGGTTGAGGGAAGTGGGATAACTGGGACATGTTGTGGCAGTCTCATGTCAATGCAAAGGTGGGAATAGGACCTAAATAGAGTCAGTAGAGTGGGCACCAAGGGGCGAATCAACCGGTTGCGAAACGAACGTACCACATTGAAATTGAGATATAAAGGGGAATAGAGGCAAGAGGAGTGGAGATGTCGGGGCTGTTTGATGTCGATATAGAGGTGGGAATGGTGGCTAAATAGACTAAATTGAGTGAGTATGAATCAATGAATCGATCGACAGCGAAACGAACATACCAAAATGAAATCAAGATCCAGGGAGGATCGAGGCAACTGGGGAGACTGGGATGGATCGGAGCCATTTCGGGTGGAAGTAAAAGCGGGACTGGTACCTAAATGGACCCAATGGAGTGAGTACAAAGGGGCGAATCATTCAGTAGTGAAACGAACGTACCACAGTGAATTGAGTTGCAAGGAGGGTCGAGGCAAGTGGGGCGACTTGGGGCATGTCAAGGCCATTTTGCGCAGATGTAAGGGCGAGGATAGCACCTACATATACTCAATGGAATGAGTACTGAGCGCTGAAACGATCGGGGGTGAAACGAACGCACCACAGTGAATTTGAGGTCCAAGGGGGGTCAAGGCATGTAGGGTAACCGGGGCGTGCTGGGGCCATTTCGGGTCGACATAAAGGCATGAATGGGACCTAAATAGATGTAGTAAAGTGTGTCCCAAGCGGCGAATCAACCGGTCGTGAAACGAACGTACCACATTGATATTTCAGTCCAAGGGGGAGCGAAGGCAAGGGGAGCGACTGGGACATGTCGGGGGTGTTTCGGGTCGATTTAAAGGCAGGAATGGCACCTAAATAGACTCAGTAGAGTGGGCCCCAAGCGGGAAATCAATTGGTCGCGAAATGAACGTACCACATTGAAATTAAGGTCCAAGGGGGGAGGGGAGGCAAGAGGAGCGGCTGGGACTTGTCAGGGCCATTTGCAGTCGATGTAAAGATAGGAATGGTGGCTAAATAGACTAAATGTAGTGAATACGAAGCAACGAATCGATCGACGGCAAAACGAACGTACCAAAGCGACAATAAGATCTAGGGAGGGTCGAGGCAAGTGGGGTGACCGGGATGCGTCGAGGCTGTTTCGGGCGGATGTAAAGGTGGGAATGGGACCTAAATATGCTCAATGGAGTGAGTACCAAGTGGTGAAACGATCGGTGGTGAAACGAACACACCACACTGAATTTGAGGTCCAAGGGGAGTCGAGGCATGTAAGATAACCGGGACGTCCCGGGGCTGTTTCGGGTCGACATAAAGATGTGAATGGCACCTAAATAGACATAATAGAGTGTGCCCCACGCGGCGAATCAACCGGTTGTGAAATGAACGTACCACATTGAAATTTCAGTCCAAGGGGGAGGGGAGGCAAGGGGAGCGACTGGGACATGTCGGGGGTGTTTTGGGTCGACATAAAGGCGTGAATGGCACCTAAATAGACGTAGTAAAGTGTGCCCCAAGCGGCGAATGAACCGGTTGTGAAACGAACGTACCACATTGAAATTTCAGTCCAAGGGGGAGGGGAGGCAAGGGGAGCGACTGGGACATGTCAGGGGTGTTTCGGGTCGACGTAAAGGCATGAATGGGACCTAAATAGACGTAGTAAAGTGTGCCCCAAGCGGCGAATGAACCGGTTGTGAAACGAACGTACCACATTGATATTTCAGTCCAAGGGGGGAGGGGAGGCAAGGGGAGCGACTGGGACATGTCGGGGGTGTTTCGGGTCGACGTAAAGGCAGGCATGGCACCTAAATAGACTCAGTAGAGTGGTCCCCAAGCGGGAAATCAATTGGTCACGAAATGAACGTACCACATTGAAATTTCAGTCTAAGGGGGGAGGGGAGGGAAGAGGAGCGGCTGGGACATGTCGAGGCCATTTGAAGTCGATATAAAGGTAGGAATGGTGGCCAAATAGACTAAATGTAGTCAATACGAAGCGACGAATCGATCGACGGCAAACCGAACGTACCAGAGCGAAAATAAGATCTAGGGAGGTCAAGGCAAGTGGGGTGACCGGGATGTATTTGGGCTGTTTCGGGTGGATGTAAAGGTGGGAATGGGACCTAAATATGCTCAATGGAGTGAGTACCAAGTGGTGAAACGATCGGTGGTGAAACGAACGCACCACACTGAATTTGAGGTCCAGGGGGGGTCGAGGCAAGTGGGGTAACCAGGATGTGTTGGGGCCATTTCGGGCCGACGTAAAGATTGGAATGGGACCTAAATACACTGAATGGAGTGTGTACCAAGCGACGAAACAAACAGCAACGAAATGGACGTACCAGAGAGAATTTGTCCAAAAGGTGAGGTCGAGTCGAAAGCGAAGGGACAGCCCAAAAAGGCAAGCACGTGGCATTTAGCGACTGAAGCGACCGACGCGACCGACGCGACCGACGCGACCGAAGCGACCGACGCGACTGAAGCGCACAGCCGAGCGAGGAGCGAGAGAGCCGAAATAGGCGTCGGGTAAGATTCTCCCACACCCCGTTCTCCGTTAACTTATAGACGAGGCGTTTCACCCGAGTCGTTGCCTCGCAAGGTTATTTTTTTGGGTTTGTAAAGTTTGAGTAGGTAGTGGATTATCTGAGTCAAGGTAGATGGTTTTATTTTATTTGAGTATTCAAGTATGCACAACATTCAATGTAGACTCAAGTAGTCAAATTTATGATCAACAGCAAAACAAAGATACCAGAGTGAAATTAAAATCCAGGAAGGGTTGAGGGAACTGGGATAACTGGGACATGTTGTGGCAGTCTCATGTCAATGCAAAGGTGGGAATAGGACCTAAATAGAGTCAGTAGAGTGGGCACCAAGGGGCGAATCAACCGGTTGCGAAACGAACATACCACATTGAAATTGAGATATAAAGGGGGATAGAGGCAAGAGGAGTGGAGATGTCGGGGCTGTTTGATGTCGATATAGAGGTGGGAATGGTGGCTAAATAGACTGAATTGAGTGAGTATGAATCAATGAATCGATCAACAGCGAAATGAACATACCAAAATGAAATCAAGATCCAGGGAGGATCGAGGCAACTGGGGAGACTGGGATGGATTGGGGCCATTTCGGGTGGAAGTAAAAGCGGGACTGGTACCTAAATGGACCCAATGGAGTGAGTACAAAGGGGCGAATGATTCAGTAGTGAAACGAACGTACCACAGTGAATTGAGTTGCAAGGAGGGTCGAGGCAAGTGGGGCGACTTGGGGCATGTCGAGGCCGTTTTGCGCAGATGTAAGGGCGAGGATAGCACCTACATATACTCAATGGAATGAGTACTGAGCGCTGAAACGATCGGGGGTGAAACGAACGCACCACAGTGAATTTGAGGTCCAAGGGGGGTCAAGGCATGTAGGGTAACCGGGGCGTGCTGGGGCCATTTCGGGTCGACATAAAGGCATGAATGGGACCTAAATGGATGTAGTAAAGTGTGTCCCAAGCGGGGAATCAACCGGTCGTGAAACGAACGTACCACATTGATATTTCAGTCCAAGGGGGAGGGGAGGCAAGGGGAGCGACTGGGACATGTCGGGGGTGTTTCGAGTCGATTTAAAGGCAGGAATGGCACCTAAATAGACTCAGTAGAGTGGGCCCCAAGCGGGAAATCAATTGGTCGCGAAATGAACGTACCACATTGAAATTAAGGTCCAAGGGGGGAGGGGAGGCAAGAGGAGCGGCTGGGACATGTCGGGGCCATTTGAAGTCGATGTAAAGGTAGGAATGGTGGCTAAATAGACTAAATGTAGTGAATACGAAGCGACGAATCGATCGACGTCAAAACGAACGTACCAGAGCGACAATAAGATCTAGGGAGGGTCGAGGCAAGTGGGGTGAGCGGGATGCGTCGGGGCTGTTTCGGGTGGATGTAAAGGTGGGAATGGGACCTAAGTATGCTCAATGGAGTGAGTACCAAGTGGTGAAACGATCGGTGGTGAAACGAACGCACCACACTGAATTTGAGGTCCAAGGGGGGTCAAGGCATGTAAGATAACCAGGACATGCCGGGGCTGTTTTGGGTCGACATAAAGGCATGAATGGCACCTAAATAGACGTAATAGAGTGTGCCCCAAGCGGCGAATCAACCGGTCGTGAAATGAACGTACCACAATGATATTTCAGTCCAAGGGGGGAGGGGAGGCAAGGGGAGCGACTGGGACATGTCGGGGGTGTTTCAGGTCGACATAAAGGCGTGAATGGCACCTAAATAGACATAATAGAGTGTGCCCCAAGCGGCGAATCAACCGGTTGTGAAACGAACATGCCACATTGATATTTCGGACCAAGGGGGAGGGGAGGCAAGGGGAGCGACTGGGACATGTCAGGGGTGTTTCGGGTCGATGTAAAGGTAGGAATGGTGGCTAAATAGACTAAATGTAGTGAGTATGAAGCGACGAATCGATCGACGGCAAAACGAACGTACCAGAGCGAAAATAAGATCTAGGGAGGGTCAAGGCAAGTGGGGTGACCGGGATGTATTGGGGCTGTTTCGGGTCAATGTAAAGGTGGGAATGGGACCTAAATATGCTCAATGGAGTGAGTACCAAGTGGTGAAACGATCGGTGATGAAACGAACGCACCACACTGAATTTGAGGTCCAGGGGGTCAAGGCAAGTGGGGTAACCAGGAGGGGTTGGGGCCATTTCAGGCCGACATAAAGATTGGAATGGGACCTAAATACACTGAATGGAGTGTGTACCGAGCGACGAAACAAACAGCGGCGAAACGGACGTACCAGAGAGAATTTGTCCAAAAGGTGAGGTCGAGTCGAAAGCGAAGGGACAGCCCAAAAAGGCAAGCACGTGGCATTTAGCGACTGAAGCGACCGACGCGACCGACGCGACCGAAGCGCACAGCCGAGCGAGGAGCGAGACAGCCGAAATAGGCGTCGGGTAAGATTCTCCCACGCCCCGTTCTCCGTTAACTTATAGACGAGGCGTTTCACCCGAGTCGTTGCCTCGTGAGGCTAGTTTTTTGGGGGGTTGTAAAGTTTGAGTAGGTATAATAGATTGATTTTGGATATGATGGTTACAAATGTATAGTAGTAGTACAAATCATATTTGCAAGTTTCTAAATACTTCATTCCAAACGACATTTGTAACTTTGGTAGATTGGTGATTGTCTGGATCAGAAGGAAAGAGAACTTTGATGTTTCTGGGATGAGTACAACGTGAAAGAGCAACATAGAGTTGACCATGAGAGAAAACAGGAGAAATCAAATTGAGACCAACATGGTTGAGAGATTGACCTTGAGATTTGTTGATGGTCATTGAATAGGCCAAATGAACAGGAAATTGCAAGCGACGAAAAGGAACAGGAGAGTCTTCAAGACCACTATCCAAAGCCATGCGAGGGATGAAGACAACATTGTCATTGTCATTGGCACCCAATATGCGACACTCCAAAATGCGGCGAGTGGATCTGATAAGTCTCAAGCGAGTACCATTGTAGAGACCATGAATGGGATCCAGATTGCGCAACAACATGAGAGGGGCACCTTCCTTGAGCTCCAGGTTGTGAAGGGGAAAACCTGAGGGATTGAAGGTATGGAGAACTTCTGGCTGGACATAGTCATATTCTGTGTCAGTGACAGAGTCAGCACTGAGATAAGTCAACTTCTGGTCAGGTGCCACTGAGTTGAGGATGGTAGAGTTGATGTCATGGACCTGGACATTCCTAGGAGCAAGAATGGTACGATCCAAAAAGTACTGATCAGGCAATGGCTGGTCTCTGGCCAGGAGCTGAGAGTAGATGGCATCAATGAGGGACTGCAAGTCATCACCAGAGCGCATGTGTTGAGGAAGGATGAGATCACCATCAGTGATGCCAATTTGAAGAAGCTGTTGTGCCCATTGATCAGATTCAGGATCATGGCCAAGACGCATATTTTGAAGGAGATAGTGAACAGTCATGTTGGCCCAGAGGTTGGAGTGTGTAAGAGTGGCAGGGACAATCTGTTCCCTTGAACCATGCTGAATGACAGGAAGAATTTGTCTAAAGTCCCCACTGAAGAGGACAGTGATACCTCCAAATGGCTGGTTTCTATTGAGAAGATCCTGAAGAGTACGATCCACAGACTCAACCACATGATGATGCTGAGCACCCACTTCATCCCAGATGATAAGAGATGTCTGCTCAAGAAGCTGGTGATTGAGATCATCCTTCTTGATGTTGCAAGTGCTCTGTTCATGGCAAGGAATGGGAATCTTGAAGCGTGAATGGGCAGTACGACCACCAGGGAGCAGAAGAGAAGCCAAGCCAGTGGATGCAACACAAAGGACAATCTGACCTCTTGCACGAACAGCAGAAGCAATGAGCTTGGCCAGATAGGTCTTGCCACAACCACCACCACTATGAATGAACATCATGGATCCAGTGGAGTTGATGACACTGTTCATGACTGCATCATAGAGAGCTCTCTGTTGAGGATTCAAGGTAGGGAGACCTCTGTCCACAAAGGCTTGCTGTTCCTGTCTGTCATATGCTCTTTGCTCATTGATGAGTTGGTTACCCTGGAATTCCTCCCAAATGTGCTGTGGTCTAGGCATGGATGGATAGTCTTCCAAGCGTTTTCCATGTCTCCTGAGATCTTTGGCTATTAGATGCAAGCCATAATCAAAGACTTGGTCCTGGGTAGGGTCAGGAATGTTGAGAGTGTGGATGAGATAATGCTGTAAATCATCACAGAGGTTTTGCTTGGATGCCTCCCATAAGCGATCTGGGTCTACAGGAGAGCAATGGACCAGGATGATGACAAACAAACGACGAAGTTGATAGCCCATGCTGAAATGAGCAGCCTCCTGAAGGCACAACAACCATTCTCTATCATCCTGCAAGAGACCATGTGCACGACAGGCCTCTTTGAAAGATTCATGGAGATGGCCATTGAGAGTACGAAGATCTTCAAAAGAAGTAGCACCTATGAGAAGAAATGATGAACATTGATCTATCTATGTACAATCAGTGAACTGACCTTTGACCACAGTGAGCAAAAGACGCAAATAGAAAGCCTCTCCAGCAGTGGCAGGAATGGAATACATTCTTCCAATGGCCTTGTATCTCTGACGAACCTTCCAAACACCATGACCTTTATGCCAGACAAACCTCTTAGGAAAGTCTTGGTAGAGGTAATCATGTGCTCCAGCAGCAATGAGATCAGGATCCTGGTTTGCCTTGAACCATCCAAGGAGCTGAGTGTCCTTTGCATTGTTGAGAACATCCTGCAAAGCAGCAGCAGCCTGAAAGACAATATTCTGATGACCTGGGAGATGGACAGAAAGACGATAGATGGCTGGCCATTCCATGTGCATGGGGAACTCAAAGATATTATGACAGGCCTGAGTGGAGGAGATGTATCTGGCATCAAGATAAGAACGAATCTCATCATGGCCTTCTGTCTGAATAGTAGCACGGTCTGGACCCTTGTAGATGTACTTGTGAATATATTTGACAGCCTTGATAGAGCCACAGACTTCCAGATTGATGTGACAATCAAATTCAACTACCAACTCCCTTGGATGAGGGACCACATGTCTGTTGTCAAAGGTGTCCTCTCTCTTTTGAATGGTCCTGCCATTTTCAGGGCGAGCATAGTCAGGATAGCCATCCTCTTTTATGACAGTGACAGGAGTGAATGGCTTGGGAAAGCGCTTTTTGCAGACATTGTTCTCAATACACCTCTGAGGAGAGCAAGGACCATGAAGCATGACTCTGGAGATGGCAGCATGAAGTTGGGGATAAAGCTGAGGATCTGGAATCTGAGCAGAGATAATGGCATCCACTTGTTCTGCAACACGAATCTTGTCTGGCTCCTCCAAGAAGATCAAGAGGTGCATGTGAGGCAGACCACGTTTTTGATACTCGATGGTGTAGACAAAGCCTGCCACTGTACCAAAGTAGCCACCACGAATTTTCTTAAGCAAGGCTTGCTGTTTGGCATGAAAGACCCTTGTGACCAGATCAGGCCTATCCACAGCACTTTGACCTATTGTGATGATCAGATGATGATCAGACATGATAAGCATAAAAACAAACCTGGAAGCAAATTCTGAGTGATTTCTGGCCAGGATCCATTGGCAGTCATGGTGAGAAAGAGGTCAGGCTTTCTATATTCACGACAGATGGCCAAAGAGTCCTGAAGGAGCTGTTGCATATATCGAGGACCACCCTTGTGAGTGGAGGGCAGAAGAACATGACCGACTTGAGCCATGTCCTGGACACCATCCTGAGCCAAACGGTCTTGCAAACCCTGATAGAGATCAGCCCTGAGTCTTGTCTGATTGTTGGCAGCCCAAGTGAGGTTACACTGATCGATAGAAGCCCAACCATCACAGATCAACTGCTGAAAGAGTCTGCCACCCTTGAAGAGATTGGGTGGTTCTATTCCTGGTGGACGAACATGCAGTCTGTAAGCATACCACAGCAACTGGGTGACCTTCTTGGAGCGATGAGGATGACCATGACGAACATCTTGGAGTGGAATGTTCAAATGCCAGCCTTCCTCACCATGTGGAAAGAAAAGAACATAGTGGAGTGGAAGATAGGATGGATGGAGATTGCTGATGCGATGCAGGCCACCACCTTGAAGACGAAGGACAATATCACGATCCACTCTTGTGTTCTGTTCACCATCACCAGGGACAATGGCAGCTATCTCATCCACAGTTGGCAGATTGTATCTTCTACCATCATTGTTCTGCTGCAGATGAAGCCTCATGCGTACATTGGTGTGCTCCTCTGCAGGCTTTGCCTACATAGAACCAATAATCAGATTGTGTGACTCAAAAAGAATGATAAAGTTAAACTAACCCTCATAATTTCATAGGCCTGCTTGTAGAGTGGAGCATAAGGATGAATGTCCCTCAGAGTAGTATGCAAGTCCAATAAGATTGCAGGATCCAATTGGGGATTGCCTTGGACACGCCTGTCAGTTGCCTCCTGTGGATCATAGATGTAGAGCTGAGCAAATGAGGGCTGAAGACCTTCTGGTGGGATAAGGGCACCCATGAGGTGATGGAGTGTACCATGAATACGAAAGGATGAGGGACCAGAACCTTGGATGGCTTGGTTGTCAACATCCACACCCACAGAAGTAAAAGCCAAAGTGTTGTTATATTGGCGTATCTTCCTCTTGAACTCTCTATTATCCTGAGGGTCATTAAAGAGCTGCTGAAGGACATGTGGCCATTGTTGAACAGGGGGAAGATTGACCTGGCCTTGAAGACAGCAGATGCCAAAGCGAGGATTATGAATGCCAGAGTTTGTAAGCTTTTCTGAGATGAAGTGGAGAGCATGGCAATTTGGACATTGAATGTTCATGGGACCCAAAGAATGGATTTGGACAGGCTCAGTATATGGTCTCCCACCAGGAGGGACAGGATAGAGTGGTTGAGGATCAATAGAATCATGAGAGCTGCTAGAGCCAGAGTCATCAGGATCAGGATTGGGTGGTTGAGGGACATCTTCAGAGGACTCAGAATCAGAATCAGATGGATCAGAATTGTGAGGATTGGGTGGTGGTGGTGGTAATGGTAGTGGTAGTGGTTGACTTGGTGATGAATGCCTGGATCCAGATAATATGGAAGAAGAAGAGCCAGGACTACTTGGAGGTGAAACAGAAGGGCCTGGAGCTGAATTAGATCTATACAGTCAAAGATCAGATCAGATACATATTGATCAATACAGTCAATTAAGACATGCCTTTGTCTTTGCTGGTCTTGCTCATATTGTTCTGCAGACCTTTGACTATGTTCACTCAAAGCTTCAGAGAGAAGCCTCTGTGACAGCTGTCTGACTTGGTCCATGTGTATCTCCTCCTGAGTTTGTCTTTCATGGATCTCCTGATGTAAATTCAGCTGTTGTACCTCTGAACGATGCTGATGCTCTAGTTCTTCATGTTGTTGCAATTGAATTCGTAGTGCCTGAAGATGATGTTGATGTTCTTGCTCCTGCCATTGCTGTTGTACTCTCAAAGCATGCAGGTGCTGCTGTTCCTGCTCCTGCCATTGCTGGTGTGCTCTAAGAGCATGGAGACGCTGCTGTTCCTGCTCCTGCCATTGTTGCTGTGCTCTCAGAGCATACAGACGCTGTTGTTCCTGCTCCTGCCATTGTTGCTGTGCTCTCAGAGCATACAGATGCTGTTGTTCCTGCTCCTCCCATTGCTGTTGCTGCTGCTGTTGTTGTTGTTGTTGATCAGTAGCATCTTGAAAGTTGATGATATGCTGATACATTTGATAGTTTGACATAGGAACAGCCATGGAGACAGGAACAGAAGGAGCAAGAATAGGCAAAGGGGGAGGGGCCTGAGGGACAGGATCATTGTTGACTCGACGCTGTCTGTGCTGGCGACGTTGCTGGTGATCATGGTTAAAACCGGCTAGCAATTGAGCAGTGTAATCAATACGCTCAGGAGGGTTTGGATAGCCTATAGATGGTCCTGCTGGAACATAAGGCTGACGACGGGCTGGTGGAGAGCCCAGAATACGCTGATCACGCTCAGATTGGCGAGCAGCATTCTGAGCACGCTGAGGAGAAGTGGGGGGGGATGGCCTGCATCAAAACATTAGAGTCAGCCATAGTGACAGCAATCACAGAATCAAACATACATGATATTCTGAAAAACAAACAAAGAGGAGTTATAAAAGAGAAACCAAAGAGGTCTTGCTGTCTTCTTCGAGTGGGTCTCCAGTCAATAGCCACTCTATCTGGACGATACCCTCGCTTACGCAGAACTACTCTTTAACGCAGAGTATTACGATGTGACGTCACAGGTAAATCACACGAACCTGGGGACCAGATATATCGTCTATCCCTAAACGTAGTGGCTTGACGTCCCACTAAACCGCCCCTTGTGCACTATGGGGAACAGCAACGTTATCCTTGTTTATGACGGCGGACAACCGTATGTGCAGACGTGGCTATAGAGTGTCTTTCTCTGGTTATCACGTGACCAACGGGCAAAGTGCTAGTGCCAATCTCCTTAACCCTGGAGTCCGGGTATGATACAATCACTACATTCATATTCATATTCAAAAAGATAGCATTCATTGATGAGATCATGGCTTGAAACACTCACCAAACACTCAGGATTGGCAAAGCAAGCCTTGCCAAGCAAGATCTGTGTGAAAAAACAAACAAAAGTGACATGAAGTGACACACTCACCAGAAGCAGGGAACACAAATAGGGAAAATCCAGGCCAAAAAGGCCTTATTAGTGAAGATCTATAGTGATAAGGTCGCAATTTTGAAGGGATTATGGATGGAAGCTGACCTCTGTTGGGTATCCCAGGCAATTCCAGCAAAGAGTGATTTTTGGTGATTTTTTGGTGATTTTTTGGTGATTTTTGGTGATTTATTGGTGGAGATATGGTGATGATGATGATGAGGGACAGAGTCGAAGAGACGAAGAGGCGAGAAAGCAAAGGGACAGCCCAAAAAGGCAAGCACGTGGGATTTAGCGACCGAAGCGAGCGACGCGCACAGCCGAGCGAGGAGCGAGACAGCCGAAATAGGCGTCGGGTACGACTCTCCCACGACCCGTTCTCCGTTAACTTATTGATTCTCATTCTGTATCGAGGAGTTCGATATCACTTGAAGGAATGGAGACAAGCTAACTTACGGTAAGAAGAAACTTTCATACACCAGTCTGAGTGCAACTTGGATATTCACAGAATACCCTAGCCCCTGAGACAAAAGTGAATTATTCAACCTTTGACATGCCAATCTTTGAAACGTCATCAAACACATTTTTGGAGTACTCAAACGACAGTGGCGAATCTTGCTCCTCCCCCCTGAATACAACATGGATGTTCAGGCGCATATCCCAGTAGCATTATGTGCTATCCATAACTTCATTCAGCACCTTGATCCGGACACATTTTTCACCCCCGAGTTCCAAGCACAACGCTTGGAAAATATCCAAGACAACGACAACGCTGGTGATTTGGGAGTCCTTGCAGAGGGTCCTGTCGGTACAGCTGAGCGGCGGAGGGCAGAGGAACGGCAGGACACAATCGCAGAACAAATGTGGCAGGATTACTGTAGGGAATTAAGGGAATGGGGATTTGAACATACGTAATTACGACTACAGTGATCTACATGATGTGGTTCTCCTACTGACTAGGCAACAGTGAAGAAACATCCATGGACATGGTCATTTGTACTGTATGATTGCTCTGCATGCCGTGACATTCAAGTTGAGATCATGTGAGTTGGATGACTGCAAATTTGCCTGCCAGTGCATACGTCATTGTCACAACAATCATGCTGTCTAGCTCAGAAAGCAACACACCAGCATCAAACAGATCAGTTAGATCACGGTCATTGGGAAGGTCACACCGTTCTACCAGAGGGGTGGAAGCAAGTAATTAGCCTGCAAACTCACTGCCAGTGGCAGGTGGGAAAGGGAAAGGTCCAAGTCACTTGACTGGCCGAACAACATGGACCTTATCTGAAACTGATGAATTTGTCAAAGTACTCGTATCCTATCATGCATCAGCCCGGGTGGGAGACAATAATTTCAGGGAGGAGTCGTTCAATAAGGCTGCATCAGAACTCAACATGAAGTTCCCTTCTCAATGGGTCCCAAAGACAGGCAAGTCTTGCCGATCAAAGTGGGCCAATGTACGTTTTCACAGCTTCTCAGGATTGTAGATCAAATGTTGACTCACACTGTATTGAAGATCAAGAGCGAACATACTCTGATCGGTCAGATCAGATCAGCATCCGGGTTTCACTATGACAATGTAAGGGGGGCTACATTTGATGACAACACTCGACCTGCATGGGAAGGCTTTCGCAAGGCAAGTAGAGCATTTGACTTCAAACTGTTTTTTTCACCCTATTTATTTTTTTCAGTCACATCCAGGTGCAGTGAGGTACGAGAAGAATCCGTGGCCCTATTGGGATGATGTCACCCCCCTCATGTCTGCTATCCCCAAGAAAATGCACATTCACCGTCCCGCAGCAACCAAGTCAAAGTGACATGGAAAACAGCCTGGACCCTCCACAGATACCACTTCCCATAGCCTCGCCTCTGAGTCACACCATACTCCAAATCAGTCCATGAGTAGTGTTACCATGAACCAGTTGGCCAAGATGGCCATTCATGACATAGGCCCAAACCCCACTGCTCCAACATCATCTGTGTTCTCGGATCCAAATTCAATCCCTCCATCGACACTGTCTTCCGAATACCTTTCCTCCCGCCCCACTGCTGGGCCACAATCCACTGTCTCTATGGCATCGACTAGTATGATGACGAGCATTAGCCAGAGGCAAATGGTGGGCAGTGTTGCTGGGTCACACAGCAGGTCAGAAAGGAAGAGAAAGGCAGATAGTGTCATTGGATCACAGGCCGGCGGGACAACAAGTTCAGGGAAGTGCTCCCACCCAATGTCCACCACTGCACAAGCCCAGACTGCCGGGGCCAAGGCCTTGCAAAAGCTATCCATGTTCTTTGATAACATGAACCTTGCAACCTTGCAACCTGTCTCTCTCACTTCATTGGGACTTCCCCAGATGCTACTGCACCCCCTTCTACCTACTACCATTGCTCCAACTCAAACCTCCGACAATGACTATATCGAGCATGCTGCAGAAGCACTCATGACATTCAAACTTTCACTAGTGGAGAACAATGACCTTGCAAATTACATGAGCGATCCACAGAATAAAACCAGGGTCAAGTTCTTTCTCAAATTTGATGCACCATCACACGAGCTGTGGATCAAGAATATGCTGGCTGAAATCCAGGCTAAAAAGGACTACAACACTGTGACTGAGCTGGCAAACATGTAGTTGGTATTTGATGTATGACGACCTATACTATGTACCAAGAAATCGTAGTTGCATGTGTACGATTCAGAGCCTCCCCACCAACCCCCAGTGCAGTGGCACACCACATGTGGCACTTTAGCGAAGTTGACAAGTTGTAAAAAGTTTGCCGAAGTATAAGTTTGGCAATGTGGACAGACTCTTAATAAGGCCAAATTGAATAGAACAAGTTACAGTGACTCCCAAAACCATTACAATGTTTAGCCCAAATGTAGTGCATGAAGCACACTAGAAGCACCCGTGGGAATATTGCTTAGCGTTAGTGAGATAAATACTAGTACACACTCCTGGCTATCCATTGGCGCCTGGATCATGTGATTTGGCCCAGTGGCTATGGAGATATAGCCAATTTAAAACTGGAACTACATTGTAACAGTTTTGTCACTTTTATTGATAGATAGGGTATTTGGTATATATCAATATTTGGTGTATCCTCCTTTAGCTTTGAGCACTGCCTCAACCCTCCTAGGCATGCTCTCAATCAATTTCTGACAAACCTCAGCTGGTATCTTGTCCCATTCCTCTTGAGTCCTTCTCCATAACTCCTCTATTCCCTTAGGAGGGTTTTCATACTCTGCAAGCTTCCTTTTGAGATAAAGCCAGATGTGTTCTATGGGGTTAAGATCTGGAGACTGTGCAGGCCACACCATAGTCCTGAAATCCTGTTCTTCTAGCCACTCCTTGACCCTCCTGCAGGTATGCTTTGGGTCATTGTCCTGTTGAAAGATGGTATCAGGAGGATTAAGACCATAAAACTCCAAGGAAGCTTGAAGCTCATCCTTCAAAATTTGAAGGTAAAGGTCACCATCCATCCTACCATCAATCTTGGTAGCATATCCAATGCCATCCCAAGTCATACAGCCCCATAACATCAGAGAACCCCCTCCAAACTTGAGAGTTCCTTGAACCAACCTATCACTAAGGCCCTCTCTTGCCTTTTTCCATGCCCATTTACAACCATCTGACCCAAGGCGATTGATCTTGGTCTCATCAGACCACACCACCTGTTTCCAATCCTCCAAAGTCCAATCTTTGTGAGCATAGGCAAAGTCCAACTGAGCCTTGCGATGCTTGGCAGAGAGTAGAGGTCGTTTGGACTTGACTACAGCTTTCATACCAGCTTTTTTCAAGTGACGACGAACTGTATTGGGGTGGAGAGACTGATTGGTGGTGATAGAGAGGGATTTGGTGATTTGAACAGCATTCTCTGCTTTGTTGCTAGAGATAAGTCGAATAGCATGACGGACATTGGCATCAGAAAGTTTTGATGGGCAACCTCCAATAGACTTTTGAAGGTCAGAATGCTCCTTGGAACGAAGCCTCCAGATAGCAGCAGTGCTAACACCTGTGCTGGAGGCAATGGAGCGAATGGAATGGCCAGAATCAAGTTGAGAGAGGATGGTATTTTTTTGAGTGGCAGAGAGAGATCGCATGATGGTGGTGGTTGAAAGACAAGAAGTATGGGAACATATTTAGACTCAGACACTATGTTTATATGTGTATATTTGTTTGTAGAACCAAATAGCACCAACAATCCTTGTATTTCATTGAAATCCTATTGAGTGTTATGAAAGTGACAAAACTGTTACAATGTAGTTCCAGTTTTAAATTGGCTATATCTCCATAGCCACTGGGCCAAATCACATGATCCAGGCGCCAATAGATAGCCAGGAGTGTGTACTAGTATTTATCTCACTAATGCTAAGCAATATTCCCACGGGTGCTTCTAGTGTGCTTCATGCACTACATTTGGGCTAAACATTGTAATGGTTTTGGGAGTCACTGTAAATCAGATGAAGCGGAATATGTACAACGAAACTGGATTGGATCACCTTGACTTGGATTAGACTTGGATTGGATTCGGATGATCTGTAAATGCTGGGAATGAAACCAGACTGGCACAAAGTCAATGGCGGATGAGTTTGGGGGTGATAGGACATGATGGAGAGTGAGGAAAAG
This sequence comes from Chiua virens, assembly GCA_019787685.1. Lineage (NCBI taxonomy): Eukaryota > Fungi > Basidiomycota > Agaricomycetes > Boletales > Boletaceae > Chiua > Chiua virens. The sequence goes on from JAHNUO010000035.1 coordinate 244,166, forward strand.
CTATCCTGCAACCATAAGGAGTATCTAACTCCTACACCAGAGGGGAACTTGGATACCAACTGTCCTCAGTCGGTCATGTGATGTACATGCATGCTGAGTTTGAAAACTGAACAATGTGCCACCAGACATTACTTGAATGTGTCGCGTCCATACTGCTCTTCTGTTCCTTTTATCTTTTTAACTTCCACTATGTCGTACGCCAAGTTGATCCTCAAATACATGGACATGCAGAAAACTGTCGATCCATACAAACCACATGTCTTTGCCAAGACAGAGCTGAGGCATGTGAACGGACGTGCCAGGGACTTTGCGAAGACAATCCCAGACAATAGGAAGGACCTGGCCAAGGAGCAGATGATGTGGTGAGAGGAATGGGATGAGATCCTGGTATGTAGTTAACCAATCATGTCTCGTCGTGTACTAACTGCAAACAACTTGTTTTTATAGAAACATCTCAGCAACTGCCTTTGACAGGCTCAGGACCCCAGTGTCAAGGCTTGGGTTGACAATGCAGTCACCCTTGCAATTCAAGAGTTGCAGAAGGCAATGGAGAGGTGGGACATGGCCAAGAAGCTATGAAAGGCAGTTGATGACACAGTGAAGGCGACGGCAGCAGTGCACAAGAGTGAGGAAAGAGAGGACATGGGAGACAAGAAGGCGTGAGGAAGACACAAGGAGAAGGGGAAAGTGCCAGAGGGGAGAGAGAAATGGAAGGAGCATGTCTGGATACATATCCAGTATGTGCAATGCTGACTGGATTATACATACAGCACCCCATCGCAATGGAAAACAAGTCAGATGACAAGGATGAGCAGATTATTGTCAACAGCAGCATGGCCAAGAGCACACCACTGGCCCATACCGATTTGCTGCAGGAGGAAGGCAACATCAACCACAAGGTGCCATGTGAGTGGTGTGAAAGCACAGGGTACCCCTGCTTTGGGGTCCCCAGTCGTGTATACAGACACTGCAGGAAGGACCATCAGAGCTGCATATACTTGAGCGGGCATGGCGGCAAGAGAATGAAGGTGGATGGGAAGGCAGAAGTGACAAGGGTCCCAGGTGAGCAATAATGCATTGCTCATCAGTCTCGTTCCTGCTGTGTCGTAGTATAGTAATCAATCCATGTCCTATGTCCAATCTGGTCATGATCCCTAAGTAAGCAATGAATAGGAAGTGATTAGTGAAATGAAATGTGAGTGAAAAGAAATGAGAATAGTTAACATGGGGTATGGTTGTCCATCCAGCTTGTCTTCTTCGGGCATCTTTCAAGTCTATACCTGCATGAATCGCTTCACCAAGTGGTTGGATTGCATATTATGGTATTCAGTTTTGGATGAGACAAAAGAAGCAGCAGCAAAAGTGAATATCTAGATAGCAATGGGTTATGATCGAAGGGAAAGGAATTAGCAGTATACAGATGGTTTTGTTGTTTTGTTGTTTTATTTTTCTGTCTTCTTGTATTGAAGGAGAGAGTGTATCATATAGATTGTCTGTGTGTTTAGTGACAGTTTTCATTGTTTTAGAGACACTGGATCAAATCCTGGGGTGAGATAGAGAGTGCCAGTCGAAGCCTGGGGTAGAGATGGATACGATCATATGGCTGACTGTATGTTTTATGCTTTGAGATGATGCTTTGACCATTGCCAAGTAGTTGCAACATCGACTAACAACAGCAGATCATTAGGTTGAACTATAAAATCAATGAACCAGTTAGTAATGCGCAGAAGCGGATCCGTATACGAGCAGATGGCATCAAAAGTGCATGTTATGCGACTGGAAACATGAAAATCTGAGCTTGGTACTAGGTACCAACCAAGCTTACACTGAGGGGAACTTGAAATGATGACCTCCTGTGCATTGGCAGTATGCAAAGGAAGCATTATATGCACTTGTGGAGTAAGAAATGACAGATAAGGAATGGGTGGATTAAGTTTTGAGGGTGCTGTGGTGAAACCAGCTCCCAAGGCAGATGGCAAGAATGAAGGCAAAGTGGCCATAATGAAAGACTGGATGTGAACAAGGGGAACTTGAATAGTGAATGACAGGAATGCAGATGAATGAATGCAAGAAAAAAGCAGATTAAAATGAGGTAAGGACATGTTCATAGCTAGAATGAGCAGTCAAAAGGTGCCTGCACGAACGTTCAGATGTTTTGTGGGCCTTGGGGATATGCAAACGGCAGTGATCTGGATACAACTGGTTAGGACTGCCTCAGCCAGCAGATCATGACGATCCCTTACAACCTGGCTGACACCTGTACATCCTAAAATGTTAGTCTTGTGCAGATATGAAATGAAAATAGATAGAAATGAATGTCTGGTATGGTCCAGGTACAGCCAAGGTGGTGAAGGTAATAAATCCTGGCTGAAGTGCAGTACTCAGGGGGATTGAAATAATTGAAAAAGGGTGAAGGAATGCAATTCCATTTGACCCAGGGACAACACTGAGTTGGTGAATGATGAGAAAATGGTTTTTAAGGCCTGGTTTGGACTCCAAATCAAACACGACTCAAAATTCAAAATTCAGAATTCAACTAGCACATGACATGGGCACGTGATGATGAAGCAACAGTATCTACTAGTCTTGGTGATGACAAAGTGTCATATGTGACAAAATGGACATGGACATTGACATTGATGCTAATCTGGAAGCACAGTTCAATCCCGATGAAATTCAAGCAATCCTACACCTCCAAACTCATTGTTGTTATCTCCTTCCCTTTTTAACAATTGTTCTTGCACAGATCAGCCAGATCACAACCCAAGCCTTCTACAACACCATGTATTCCATACCACATCTCCATTCTTACTGGCCATGTGTGGATCCTTGAACTCCTGAATGGACACCCTGACCATATCAAGACAAACCTTGGCATGTCTGTTGAGGTCTTCTCAGCACTTGTTGTCATCCTCAATTGGAATGGCATTGTGGACTCACAGCTTGGGACTGGTGTCACAGCAGAAGAACAACTAGCTATCTACCTGTATACCTGTATCACAGTTCTGTCATCACACCTAGTCAGCAAGTGATTCAAACGCTCAACTGATACAGTGACAAAGTGAGTAGATAATCACCCACTTTGAACATCATTCTGATTTATTCACCATACTTTCATTTCTAGATATTTTAAACACCTTGTGCACTTTTTCAGATTGCCCTCGTTTTATGTACACTTCCCCACATCTCACACTCTGGTAGCACACAAGATTCTTAATGACTCTTGCTTCTGGTTCTTCGACAAATGTATCGGAGCAGTTGATGGCTCTCACATCTGCATCTTCTTATCAACTGAAGATCATGCTTTCATGCGTAACTGCAGAGGTTACCTCTCACAACACTGTCTATTTGCCTGCAACTTTGATTTCAACTTCATTTACTCACTGTGTGGATGGGATGGGCCTGTTGCTGATAGTGTGCTGTGGAGGGACACAGTACAGGAAGACATTCAGGTTCCCAATGGCAGGTATCTTCTAGGAGATGCTGGATTCACATTGTGTGATGCTGTAGGGAATAGGTATTCCCTGTGCTCACATAGCACGTTTCCACACCCCGTCGTCACCCGATCCCGATCCTGATCTATCTGCTTGTGCGAACTCATCCAGATTGCTGTATCCGCACCCGTTTTGCCTCGGACTCTTTTATTTTATTTTTGATGCTCCTTATTCGTACTTAGCATTGGCTAGACCATGTCACGCAGCCCTTGCAGGGACGTTCGGGTGCCTCTCGAACTTTATACCGTACGAAAACTTTCTTTTTATTTTTATCCTTACTTAGGACGAGTCTGAGGGTATTCCCGAGGACTATAAATTCACTGTATTGACAAAATACAGTAGCTTTTGCCCGTGCGCATCTGTCTCACATCGTTTTCGGTCGACGTTCATTTTCTCTCGCTCTCCTCGTATTTTCTCGATCCGGATTGGACTGCCGTGTCCGCTTTTCTATCCGTTTTAATCCGGATTTGCCCCGGATTCATCTCGGACTACTCAAAAACCATTATTCGTCGTTCACCAACTCAGTGTTGTCCCTGGGTCGAACGGAATCGCATTCCTTCACCCTCTTTCTATTTCTTTCAATCCCCCTGAGTATTGCACTACAGCCGGGATATATTACCTTCAACTGGAGCCCACCGCGAGGGACTTCCAGAAGTTGGTACAGACAACGACAACCCATCCACTCATTATTCACCTCACTCACGACACACCTTTGCTTCACTTCTCAGAAAATTTCTGCCTCGGTTAACACCTCCTTGCATAGCATCTGAATCGTCCCTATCGAACCCTGCACCACTACCCTTACGCCGCCGCAGAACTCTAAGTGACGTCAGACAAGTCAGACGACACCTGTCACGGCACACGGCGACCTGCGCCACCATCTGAGTCGTTACTATGCCATCACCCGGATATCTCCTACAGCTGCCCTTCCGGACTGCCTCTAGCGCCCCACGTTTCGATGCGACCATTCCATCACAGTTACCTGCCTTTTTGAAATACATTGATCAGTTAGCTACGAGCATTGGACTCACGGACGCACAGAAGATTAATACAGCCATCTGGTATGCCTACCCAGAAGACGCCGAGCTATGGCGGACATCGCAGCAAGTACTTGCAGTGCAGCCGGATTGGTCAACGTTCGTAGCGGATGTCCAGCACTGGTACTCATCATACGACGACGACTACCCACTTTACGTTCCAGAACCATCCATCGACATCACCACCGACCCCATCCTTGCCTCAGCGTCCACCTTGTCGAATCTAGCAGATCACACGCCGCGAAGTGATTCCATCCGGGTCTATTCAAGGATAGTAGAATGCAATCCTGAGCAATCCGGTAACGTCTCAATTGAACCCGTCTGTGCTGATCCGCCTCTCACAGCTGTCAAATTTGTGGTACCGCATGCCGAAACACAGGAGCAAGATGAACCGGATTGCCCCAACACATCTCACCCACTATGCTCACCCTCCTCAGGCACAATCTCTCTGCCACCGGATGTACTCGTGCATACATCAATCCGGATGCCCTCGGATCCATCACCACAACCAATCCAACCACCTTCGCCCTCTTCAGATACGTCACAACCCGACTCGTCCACCCCATCGCTCTCACCATCAACCACACCAACCTTGCCACCTCTGTCACCTCAGATGACTATGAAGTCGCCATCAACAAACCTCACGCCACCACTCACCCATCCGTCGCATAGTACTGGATTGCAGCTCAGCAGATCGACGTTTTCGGCTATGACAAAACAGCCAACTGGGCGCATACTCTCATCCCACTCACTTCCCTCTCACCCACCTGGCTTAGCACGACCACCTCACTTGCCTCCAGAAGACACAACTGTTTTATCACCACTGGATCCACCATCATCGCCATCCGTTTGCGATAGCAGCACGCCGGCCGCGTCACCGAAAACATCTATCCGGATAGCTCAGATCATGTCGGATCCATCACCACCTGCATTGCCCAGTCGGTCTCTCATCTCTAAAGCTGTCCCATCGCCTATCATGTCTGAACTACCGTCTCTGCATTTACGGCCATATCCGAGGATTTGTAGTACCTCACCGGTTCAATCGGTTTCTGGCCGGGTATCGAAGCTACATGCACTCTTCTGCGCAGTTCCTATACCCCATGAAGTGCGCAAATTGCAGCCACTCTCATTGCCCTCGCCCTTCCTCAACAAACCGCCATCTCTGCATTTACGACCGTATCTGAGGATGAGCACCTCACCGGTTCGATCGGTTTCCGGCCATGGATTGAAGCTAAATGCACTCTTCTGCGCAGTTCCTATGCACCATGAAGTGCGCACATTGCAGCCACACCCATCACCCTCATTCTTTTTCAACAAACCGCCCTCGCTGCTATCGACCTCGCCCCTCGCTTCCGCAACCATGCCACCACCCATCTCATCCGAGCTGCCACCTCTACGTTTACGGCCGTATCTGAGGACCCATACCTCACCGGTTCAATCGGTTCTGAGCCGGTTATTGAAACTACGCATGCCCTTCACTGCTCTTCCAATCCGTTTCCCTCTCTCTCGATTTTACACTAATGCATGCGTCTTTTCATTTCAGTTTATGCTTCAGCCGTCTCTGCCCACATTGGGTTTATTTGGCGACCCGGCCGACATGGTTCGGTCACATTTTCCCTTCGACCCGGGAATCTGACCGTTTCTTTTACTATCATTGAGACACCCTTACCCTTTCTCCACAGCATTATCCAGATGACCGGGAGGTCATCAGATATGGCCTACCCAGGGGGGAGGAGTCTACAAGACCGCCTTGGTTTCCACACGCAACTTTTCGCGTTTTCACAATTTCAGTCATTGAAATCATTCTTTTGATATCCGTTTCATCTCTGTTTCGTCCCCGGTATTCGTCCGGCAGATCTCTATCTCACCCCGGGTTTAGTCCGGTGATCAATCATTACTCATCGAACAAGAAACCATCGCAGAAAAGAAAAGAATACCATATAGAAAAACCAACACACGATCGTATAGTCCATTCATTTCTTCTACCACTCAATTCACTACAATCATCTAGAGTTCGCGCCCTCATCCGCTACATACCACTTCTGCTCTTCGAACGCGCATAGGCACAACGCACTTTATCCGGTCGTATCCGGATTGTTTCCGGACGTTTTTAGGTATCACAAAAGGGCATCCGTTGCAGGTATAGACGCGAAAGACGCACGACGAAGACAAGCCGAGTCGGACACTTGTCAATTGGTTTCATTTTTGTTTTTCTCTTTCTTATCATCTCTTTCACATTCAACCATGCAGTTCTTTTCTTCGTATTCGGATCACACAGCGAGCAGCGGATAGCAAACTCGGCCGACCGGATCACATTGGATCACACCGGACACATGCAGACAAGCAGAATTCACGCAGGACGATCAATGCATACCAGAGATGCTATCACTGCGATGAACACGAAACCATCACACACACTTCGCATTGCAGATTACGGCCATCCTTCATCCATCGTGCCTTCATGTGTGAGACCATAGACAACAGACACACAGAAAAGCCACGCATCACACCGTCGCGATTACTATCCGATCCTGTCGTTTTTGGGTCATTGTCACTGTGCAGCCATCATCACTCTTGTCATCTCTGTCGTCGTCTCTCTCATCACTCTCATCACTCTCATTGCCATCACCATCTCTGTCGTCGTATCTGTCACCCTTTCATATCCGGACCCATCCGCTGCCATCTGCAACTGTCACGTTGAACCACCGATCGCATCCCCATACACATCGGGCTGACTGGGGACAGTCAGCATCTAAAGTCCCCGTCGGGTGTAGGGAATAGGTATTCCCTGTGCTCACATAGCACGTTTCCACACCCCGTCGTCACCCGATCCCGATCCTGATCTATCTGCTTGTGCGAACTCATCCAGATTGCTGTATCCGCACCCGTTTTGCCTCGGACTCTTTTATTTTATTTTTGATGCTCCTTATTCGTACTTAGCATTGGCTAGACCATGTCACGCAGCCCTTGCAGGGACGTTCGGGTGCCTCTCGAACTTTATACCGTACGAAAACTTTCTTTTTATTTTTATCCTTACTTAGGACGAGTCTGAGGGTATTCCCGAGGACTATAAATTCACTGTATTGACAAAATACAGTAGCTTTTGCCCGTGCGCATCTGTCTCACATCGTTTTCGGTCGACGTTCATTTTCTCTCGCTCTCCTCGTATTTTCTCGATCCAGATTGGACTGCCGTGTCCGCTTTTCTATCCATTTTAATCCGGATTTGCCCCGGATTCATCTCGGACTACTCAAAAACCATTATTCGTCGTTCACCAACTCAGTGTTGTCCCTGGGTCGAACGGAATCGCATTCCTTCACCCTCTTTCTATTTCTTTCAATCCCCCTGAGTATTGCACTACAGCCGGGATATATTACCTTCAATGCGCTTCTTGTTCCGTACTGTGGTGTGTGCTATCATTTGAAGGAATGGCGCCAGGGGGGGATTGGGTATGTACAATCAAGCTTTTGTGCAGTGGGTTGATCTAATCCCACCATAGTCCAAGAAATGCCTGTGAACTCTTCAATCTTCGACATGCCGTGCTCTGCAACATCATTGAACGCATTTTTGGGGTAATAAAGCGCCAATAGCACATCCTCAACACTCCCCCAGAGTATTCCATGGATATCAAAGCTCAGATACCTGGGGGACTGTGTGCCATCCATAATTTCATTCACCATTTTGATCCCAATGCATTCTATCACCTTGATTTCGATTGGTATGAGCTGATGCAGCGATTTGAGCAAGACCTTTCAAACAATGACAATAGTCATGATGAACACATCATGTATGAGAACAAGATGGTATGTGCAGGTTTGCAACATGATGCAATTGTGCAGCCAATGTGGGACGATTACTTAGTAGAATGTAGACAGCAGGAAATACCATTGCCAGTGTAGACTACAAACATGATTGCTGTAAATCTGAGATTCAAGTCAACTCATATGGACTCAATTTGGTAGATTACATAAGCTGACCTTATATCAGTCATTAGCTACTGTGGTTTCTATAGTGACTACACTATAGTTTTCTACAATGATGTACTATGATCCTTCTTGAGCTCCTCCAGATAGCCTTCCAACAACTCTTTGCGGTCTATTGGGCTCTCAAGACTGGTGAAAAGGAGTGCGTGTTGTTTATTGGCCTGGTCGGTGAGAAAGCATCTGACATCAAGAAAGTCCTTCACTGAGGGAAAATTGTCCCAATGGGTATTCAGCACTGATATTGCATTTTGCCAGACATCATTGTTGGTGGTGATACCTAATGTTTCCAAGGCCTATATCTGTTCAACGGTGTTGGTGAGCCGCTTCATCGTCTCTGCATTCTCCACCTGTACTGATGGACCACAGATACGCTTCCAAGATGGATCTAATGAACTTCCTGGGGCACCACTTGCAACTGACCTGGAACCACCAAGTGTGCTGACCTTGCGCTTCCCCTGGCTAATGCTTGTCAACATTCTGGAGGAATCATTGGAGCCACATTCTGAAGGCTGCAAGAAGGAAGAAGGAGCAGAAGGAGCGACAGAAACATTGTGGGCAGGTGAGAATCTGGAACTAGACCCAAAAGCCTGGGAAGTGGTTGCCACTGCCGAGATACTTTGACTTGGAATGGTTGAAGACAGATCTAGTGCTGAGGATGTGGGCGAACTGGATGATGGTACTGGGTGGCTGGCAGTGAGTTTGGGCATGGATTTTTGGTACCACAATGTTTGCCACCAGGACAAAAGACATGGGCACCTTTGCTTTGTCATGGCATTATCTCTGCCATGAGCTCAAACAGATGGAAACCCTTGTCTCTAAAATGGCTTGCATGCTTGTGTGACTGTGTGGTACATGGTTAGAATAGGATCATTTTTGTGCAGTATGTAGTGCTTACCTTGAGATAATCTTTCCAGACCAGATCCATCTTTCCCTCCCAGCTCCAGTATTATTACTCCATGTAAATCTGGACACAGCCTTGAGGTCCACAACAGCAAAGTATTCCTCCTTCAGCTATGATATTTCATAAGATCAGACTCAGATAGCACATATATAGTGCAAAGATAGATGCACATTGGCCCACTTTGTTTGGCAAATCACACCATTCTTCTCATCACCCTGCTGAGTCAACTTGAACTTTGCATACAGGTGTTGAGCAGCATTGTTGAAGTTTTTCTTTATGAAGTTGGGCCCATCCGCTGGTAACTGTTCCTTCAAATACAGGACAAGCACACACTCTTCATCTGTCCACTTTGCTGGGATTTTTCTTTGATTGGACTTCTTGAGAGACAGTAGTTTGGTAGGATCAATACTGTTACGATTTCTTTCTTTTCTTCACTTGTACTGCTTCACCCTACTCGATACCTAGGTATCTTTATACATTCATCCATACTTCATTTCTAAAACAACCAAACCTTTACAGGCTTAAGTTATTTGCTGGAAAGACAATGAAAGCGAGTCAAGGGTCTAGAGAGGCTTGGGGGAACTCCAGAAGGACAAGATTGGGTCCTTCAGTGAGTTGGGGATGTCTTTTTTATACTATTCTACTGTTTGTACAAGTGTAAACTAAATCCACAGATATGCTATGCTATGGGACAAGGGTTTGAATGGGTATAGGGTATATGGATCTAGAATACATAGCCATAGAATGTAATTGCATCATAGACATGAGGGGAAATGGATATGAGGGTAGGCATGAGGTGAGGTAGGCATGAGGTGAGCATGTGTAGAATGGAATGACATACTATGAGTCTAGAGAGAGTCTGAGGGCTTGTATGGTCTAGACTGGTCAAGGGTTTAGTGGTTCTAGACCATGGCAAGGCCTGGGTTAATGTATTCAATTATATATCACTTTGTATTTGCTAAGTGTTCAGTTCCGGAATTTCCGAGAGTGTGGGAATTTCGGAAACTCAACTCGGAAACTCGGAAGGAATGGAATGCTTATAGCAAGCTTAAATGCAAAGGGAAAAATATGGAAAAATAGGCAAAAAAATAGAGGGATTAGGATAGTATATTGTGTGATTGTAACAGTTTCCTTTTACCTTTACATAACCAGCACCAGCATCACCTGGGTACTTACTCATTTCATTTCTTGTCATCATCCAGTGGCATTGCTCTTACTCATTTCATTTCATGTCATCATCTGATGGCTTCGCATTTGTCATTTCTTATTTGTCATCATTTGCTGTCTCCTTTTGGCCTTTTGGCCTTCTGCTCTTCTGGCCATGCCTTTTGGACACTTGGTTTGTGCACGATTCTCATAGTATAAATACCTCGCAGCAATACTCCTGTGCCCTAGTCTTGATCTCCACAATCTAGCTAAGTATCACTGCTCCACTCGGGAACACCCCTTTGACCCCTTGATCCCTCGACCACTCAATGACTCAACATAGTCAACCCTTGATTCTTGGTCCCTCGGGTATAGATTCCCAACCAGACACCTCAGCAACGACTGAGTTCTCACTTGACTTGCTGGTAGCCACCTGCTGACCAGCAACCCCTTGTTTGACTCATCCAGTGCACCACATACCAAGTGGTGGTGGTTTGAGTTATCACAGCCACTTGGTACTTAGTGCTTTTGTGGCTATGCTAGGTCCTACCCGGAACTATCATAATAAATACTACCTTTTGAGTGCAGGGAATGACTGGATGACACACTTGACATTGTGGAGAATGGTAGACAATTGATAACCAGAGATTGATTTGTCATTACTTTCCATCACATGCCCATGTCATGTGTTAGTTGAATTCTGAATTTTGAATATTGAATCACATTTGATTTGGAGTCCAAACCAGGCCTATTATAATTTCTTTCTTTTCTTTGCTTGTACTACTTCACTATGCTTGATACCTAGGTGCCCTCGTATGTTCATCTGTACTTCACTCTCTTTTACCTTTACATAACCAGCATCGGCATTACCCACTGCTTACCCTTCTCCTTTCATGTCATCATCCGATGGCATCACACTTAGTCATTTCACCTTTGTCATCGTCCAATGCCTCTGCATTGTCTGTTGTCTCCTTTTGGCCTTTCATTCTTCTGCTCTTCCTGGCCACCCCTTTTGGTTATCATGCACTTTCTCTTTTGGCCCTTCGCTCTTCCACTCTTCTTGGCCTCCCCTTTTAGTTACTTGGTCCATGCACGATCCTCGTAGTATAAATACCTCACAGCGATATTCCTGTACTCTAGTCTTGATCTCCGCAATCTAGCTGAGCATTCCTGCTCCACTCAGGAATCCCCCCTGTGACCTCTTGACCCTTGACCCTCGACACCTATGGCCAATGCCTAGGTTCCACCTTGATCACAAGAGGAAGACCCTTGGTCCTTCAGGTATAGATTCCCAACAGGATGCTCTCAGCAATGCCTGAGTTCTACCTCGTCTCCACTGTTGGCAATATGCTAACAGCAGTCCTCCTTGAACTCTTATAGTGCACCATGTATCAAGTGGTAGTTGTTCGAGTTATCACAGCCACTTGAATACTTAGTGCTTTTGCAGCTATGCTAGTTCCTACCTGGAGCTATCATAACATAAGATCAAGACTCTTCATACAGCCTGCCTTCGCACAGTCAGCTGCCCACCATTTCCGGATGACCTCCCACCCATCCACTCTTGAACCCCAGTTGGAGTCTTCAGATGTCTAACACTCTGTCGTCTGACTTATCCAACGACAACCCCGAACACTCAACCCCACCTTCTGAACCCCAGGAGGAAGACCTCAACATCAACGTCAAACACTCTGACCTGGAAGACGAAACTCAGCAACTAGCTGAACATCTCACCACCTCCCTTGACATCCCTGCCCTTGCCTCCTTCGTGTCCCCTATGACCCCACAAAGGATCAATCCCAGACCATCATCAATCCAGAACCGGAACCCCTCCATCATTCTTCCTTTGGTACCACCACCTCATCTAGCAACATGTCTAGCAAGGCAGTCAAGCTTCATCTCGGAAAACCCTCCACCTTTGATGGGTCCTATGACCATGCCATACCCTGGCTCAATGACGTCGCTATCTATCTCTTTGTCGATGACTCCATCTATGACACTGACAATAAATGAGTGGCCTTCGCCCTCTCGTTCATGACCGAAGGCTTAGCCAAAACCTGGGCTGACACCTTCTGCACAAAGTCCATTCTGCTTTGTTCCTTTGGAACATGGGGCACCTGGCAAACGGAGTTCCACAAGGACTTCGAACACCACAACACCAAGGGCGATGCAATCACCCGGCTCTCTACCACTCGTTCCACCAAGAACGAAGATGTCCCCACCTATATCTCCTCCTTCTGCAACAAGGTTGACACCACAGGGCTTACTGGCTCTGACTCTGTCCTGATCAACTTCTTCATGGCTGGCCTTCCCCCCTCACTCATGAGGCACATCCAAGGCATGGACATGGTCCCTACCACGATCGACAAGTGGTATACCCAAGCCATGCATTTCAAAACCCAATGGGAATGTGCTGACGAGATCACCCGTTGAAACAAGAAACCCACCACTGCCATTGTTTTCCATAACAACCCCCCTTGCAAGAAGAAGTGAGACCCTGACACTATGGACATTGACTCTGTCCGTGTCCTACCCAAGATGACTGAAGCAAAGCGAAAGTGATGCTTCAAGAACAACCTTTGCTTCCAGTGCCATCAACCCGGCCATCGCACCTCCTCCTGCCTGGTCTTTTCGACCAAAACCCCAACTACTCCCACATATACCTCTAAACAGGTGTGGAAAGCAGAACCCAAACAAGAACCCGTTCCCACTCTTGTCAAAGTAGAAGACGACGACAAAGAGGACACTATGAGCATCAACAAGGTGACCACTCTGGTCATGGGTTTCTGAGGAAGACCGATTTGACGCCAGTATCTTCCCACTCTTATTGCCATGTACTAGTAGCTGAACTCTCCTCTCAATCTATGCAAATCCCTACTAGATTGAATGCTACTGCTACTTCAAAAGACATCAACACCTGTGCCCTCATTGACTCTGGGGCTGGGATCAATTGTATTGACTGGCACTTCATCCAGATGAACAAGTTCCCCAAGGAGCATCTCCTGAAACCTATCCTGGTTCAGAATGTAGACACCACCATGAACAAAAACGGTGACATCAAATTCACCACCACCCTCCAGATCACTCTTGGCAGAGTGCTCCAATGTGTAATGTTCCACATCATCCACTGTGGATCTGAAAACATTATCCTTGGACTCCCTTGGCTCAAGGCGACCAACCCAGTCATTGACTGGGTCACCAAAACCATCACCATCACCACTCCTGAACAAGACCTCCCTCCAATCACCACCAACGAACCCCATCATTCTGCTAAACTCGCTCACCCTCCACCAAACTGTCCTGTCCGCCACCTCGATGTCAATCCCATCTGGGATGGCAAACCCTATGACTACCTCAACGCACAAAGAGGCCATTGCTTCACGATCGGCTCAGTGCAACACTCCGTGAACCGCGTCATGCACATGGGGCAACACTTTGTTCGGACCACTCAACCCGAGAAGCTTACAAATGCCACCTCCCTTGTGGCTGCAGCTCCCAAAGCCAAAGTCACCCTTCCTTCGGAATACTCGGAATTCAAATCCATGTTTGCAAAGGAACCTTTCAACCAGATGCCTCCATCCCGGTCCTGTGACCACGAGATCCATCTCAAGGACTCATTCTAGCCAAAGGTCAGGAAAGTCTACCCCTTGTCCCCCAATGAACAGAAATCCACCAACAAATTCATTGATGAACACCTCGCTAACGGTAAGATCTGTCCCTATATCTCTCCACAGGCCTCCCTCTTTCGCTTTGTCAAGAAAAGGATGGCAAACTCCACCCTTGTCAGGATTACTGTTATGTCAACAAACACACTGTTTGTGATGCCTACCCTCTCCCCTTGATCTCTGACCTTGTCGATAAGCTGAAGGACGCTAAGCTTTTCACCAAGTTTGACATCCAATGGGTTTACAACAACGTCTGAATCAAAGACGGACACCAATGGAAAGCCACGTTCATCACTCACTGCAGTCTCTTCGAACCAATGGTCATGTTCTTCGGACTGACCAACTCCCCGCCACCTTCCAACGGTTCATGAACGACTCCTTCTGCGATATGATCACTGAAGGATAGCTCGTCATCTACATGGATGACCTCTTGATCTTCTCTGAGAATGAGGCTGAACACACAGAATGCACTAAGCGTGTCCTTGCCCATATGAAGGAACTTGACCTTCACCTCAAGCTCAAGAAGTGCCACTTCGCCACTACTGAGGTGGAATACCTCAGTATGATCACCTGCCCCAGTGAACTTGCCATGGACCCCGTCAAGGTTGCTGGCATCGCTGATTGGCCAACTCCCACCAAGCTCAAGGACGTCCAATCATTCATGGGCTTTGCTAATTTCTACCATCGGTTTATCCCCAACTATTTGACCATCACTTGACCCCTTGTCGATCTCACAAAGAAAGACACCCCTTGGACTTGGGGACCCCCTCAGGTCACCACCTTCAAATGCCTCAAAAGGGCATTCACTATGGATCTGGTTCTCTGGTTTCCTGACACTTCTCGACCCTTCGCCATTGCTACGGATGCTTCAAAGTTTGCAACTGGCAGTGTACTCATCCAGACTGATATTAACAGTGACTAGAAACCTTGTTCCTACCTTTCACAGTCCTTCAACACTGTGGAGCGAAACTATGACATCTATGATCATGAACTCCTTGCGGTCATCAGATCTCTCAAGGCCTGGCACCACCACCTTCATGGCAGCGCACACCCCATCATGGTCTTCTCCGACCACAAGAACTTGACATACTTCTATCAACCCCAAAACCTGAACCACTGACAAGCTTGTTGGCTCCTTGACCTCGCCAACTTTGACTTGACATTCTCTCACGTCCCCGGCAAACTCCTTGATGGTCCCGACACGCTTTCTCAACATCCAGATCACATCACCTCCGACTCTGACAATGAAAATGTCACTCTCCTCCCTGACAACATTTTCGTCAACCTCATCACCCTCAACCTCCCGGCTCTCATTGCCAAATCTTTGGCTAATGACCTCCTTGTCCTTGACACCTTGAACACTATGGACAGTGGTCTCCCCTCATCCTTCCATGCCTGCCTCTCCAATTGGAAGTACAACGCCGGCATCCTGACCTATCAGGGCTGCATCTACATTCCTCCCGACCTTAACCTCCAGCAACAAATTGTTGCTTGGCACCATGACTCCCACTCCGCCGGACACCCCAGTTTCTTGAAAACCTGCCAGCTGGTCACTGCCGAATTTTGGTGGCCCAGCCTCACCTCCTTCGTCCACTCCTACATCTCCGGTTGTGCCGCCTGCCAGCAGCAGAAGGTCAACACACACCTGACCACACTGCCCCTCTCTCCGATCCCCTCCGCGTGTTCTTGCCCATTCCAGAACATCTCCATAGATCTCATCATGGATTTACCTACCTCTGTGGAGGGCTATGATTCCCTTATGGTCATGGTTGACCACAGCCTTATGAAGGGGGTAATTCTTTGCCCTACTGTGAAAACTGCCGACTCCACGGGTATAGCATGCCTTTTTTTCCATAAGGTATACACACAATTCAGCCTCTACGACAAAATTATCTCCAATTGCAGACCACAATTTGCTTCTGCCTTCGCCAAGGAACTCACACAACTCATCGGCTACTGCCTCTCCCTCTCTACCGCTATCATCCCCAATCTGATGGAGAAACGGAATGAGTTAACCAGGAAGTCAAAACCTCTCTGCGCATGTATTGCCAGAACAATCCCACATCTTGGGCTGATCTCCTCCCAATGGCTGAATTCACACACAACCACTCCCCTCACTCCATCACAGGAAAGTCACCATTCTTCCTCATGATGGGCTATGAACCTTGTCCCTTACCTGCTATCATTGCGGAAACCAAACTCCCTGCCGTTGAGGACTGCCTCAAAACTCTCTTGGCTACCCATGACAATGCCCTTGCCACCCATGAACTCACCCGCCAGGCCATGAAGGCCCATTCCTTCAAGAAGTTCAAACCCTTCACCAAAGGAGATCAGGTCTGGTTGGAAGCCTGCAATTTGAAACGGGAACTCATTTTCCCAAAACTCGCATCTCACTGAGAAGGACCTTTTACCATCAAGGAAGTCCTTTCTCTGCTCACCTACCACCTCTGCCTTCCCAAGACTTGGAAGATCCATCCAGTCTTCCATGCTTCTCTGTTATCGCCCTATTGTAAGACAGAAACCTACTGCCCAAACTTCCCAAAACCACCACCTGACCTTATCACGGGTGAAGAAGAGTATGAGATTGAGTGGATCTTAAACCACTCCAAGAACCCACAGAACCACAAGTTCCTGATCTGATGGAAAGGGTATTCCGCCTCTGACAACTCATGGGAACTCGAATCCAATTTAGGAAATGCCAAGGACATGGTCAACGCTTATAAGCGAGGCCATCCCAAGGATTTCCCCTCCATCCGCTCCATCTGCCTCCCACCACCACCACCACCTTGCTCCCCGCTCAGACCACCACCACCAGTCTCTGTCAAAGCCATAATGTCCTACTGCTCTTGCTCAACCCCTGACTTCGAGAATGAAATCATCCACTCTGTCCCCATCTTCATGCCCACCACGTCCATTTCCCACTGCCCACTACCACCACTGGTCACTCCTGTCTCCCATGCATCCACCCTCTCCTCCAAATCCTCCCTCACAGAGTCCACTTGACCCTCTTCTCCAGCTGTTTCAGCAGTTGCAAGTGCAGGATGGGGAGTGCCTTCTCAATGGCCTGTTCCTACTCCTATGCCTGATAATCTTCATCCTCCTATCACATCAGTAGATCTCCCCTACCATTCTCATATGATACGCACCTCCTCCTCTACCCCCAAATACTTTTGTCACATGCGCAACCTCATCTTAGATCCCACAATGGCCTTCCCCATCGAATACCACCTAGATTTGAACTCCCCTTTGAATTCCCTGTACTTCGCCTACCTGCAGTGCAAGTGTTACAATTCATCTTTTCTTTACTTTCTTTGCTACTTTCACTATGCTCGGTACTACAGGTACCTCCTATGTTCAATCTGCAAGGCTTACCCTTGCTTCGGATTTTTTTTTTTTTTTTTTTGAGTCAATTTATGTCCTATTGCGGAGTACTAGGACTCTATGGAGGACAGTCTACCTAAGCTGGGAGCTCTTGCTCTCTGTGGCTCTATCGACGCAAATGCCCTGGGGTGGTGTTCCAACCGGTCCGCCGTTCCTGCCGGTCGTTTTAGATGCTGCAACTTTGCCGCAGTGCTCTGTTGCTAAGTGACGAGATGAGGGTGAGGTGCGGTTATGAAGGTGAACATGTACTAAGCCTTGGAGGCTCGTCGTACGTTTGGGAATAATGGAGTGCAGTTGGTAGTGGTTTGAGTGGCGGTGAGATTTGATGTAAGGAAGTCGCTTGATATTTTGGTGAACTCGTAGATGGGCGTGCGACCGAGCGGCGTATTGTATCTTTCCTCATCTTATCCCTCGCCTCTCATATCTCAACTTCGACTTATCTCCATCCAGTCCTGCTGATCCCGCGTAGACGGTGGTGAGTGAGTCTGATAAGTTTGTAAGAGACGTGTCGTGTGGTAATGATCTGGTGAAATGTCATTAGGGTTAATTGCTTCGGATTACTCAGCAAGGGCTCAACCCTTTGCCCCACTTTTTCCTTTCTTCTTCCGATGATCTGATTACACGACTCCGACCTAACCCGTTGTTCCGTCATCGCTTTATTCCTTCCACTTCCTGATCTGGTAGGGATTGCTTTCACTTCCGCTGTCATTTGGACAGCTCCCACATTTTACTATCAACGCTTTCGTCCGTCCAGTGCTTCCGCCCCGTACAACTCCTTTTGGCCCTTTGACTGTTCCGCTCTTCCTGGCCACCCTTTTGGACCGTTGGTCCGTGCACAACTTTCATAGTATAAATACCGCGCAGTGATACTCCTGTACCTTGGTCTTGATCTACGCAATCTAGCTAGTATCACTACTCCTCTTCGGGCTTAACCTAAGCCATTCCTCGTCGTTGCGACCAACGACCAACACCTCGGTCCACCCTGATCACAAGGGGCAGTCTTGGTCCTTTGGGTATAGATTCCCAACAGGACGCTCTTACACAACGTCCTAAGTTCTAACTTGTCTCACTGGTAGCAATCCACTGACCAGTAACCCTCCTTGAACTCTACAGCGCGCCATGTACCAAGTGGTGGTTGTTTGAGTTATCGCACCCGCTTGGTACTTAGCGCTTTTGTGTCTACACTAGGCCCTACCCGGGACTACCGTAACAGCGAGCACCTCACCTTCGTCCACTGGCAGTCAAACCTCCTTGGCCCAAACTGGAACAGCCACCTCCTCTCCACACTCACCAGACAAATCCATGACCGGATCCGCTCTTATCTCAAGCACGCCCTGCATCAGATGCAGATGGGCAGAATTATCCTTGTGCATTGCCGCCTCTTTGGAACCACCATCCCAGCCCTCTATGCCCTCTGCCTCTTCTGCCCCATTCACGGAGGAAGAAATGATTGCTTCTAACTGCACCAAGGTCGAACATCTTTTTTGGACAGGTCAGGTATTCCTCCCCAATGATCACCCCTGCTACCATGAGGCCTGCTTCGAGTGCCGCAAACTCAGACATATTTGCATCGAATGTGGCATGTACCAATGCCCTATTTGCCTCACCTGGTCCCCTGGTCACATCCAGTCCTGGTGCCCTGGACACCCTCCTTGGGTACATGCTCACATCCCCCTGGCCAACCAACTTACTCCGGTCACTGCTGGAACCACTTGGAGTAGATGTTCCCCTCACCCAGCGATCCCATCCAACTCATCCTCGTCATCCTGCCATAACTGCCATGCCGTACTCCCTGTACCCCCACCTCAACGAGCCCGCCGCTCTACACCCTGCCATTCCGCATCTCCTGATCGACGCTTAGCATCCCCATGTGATGACCCTATTGATGACGAGGGTTACACCAATATCACAGGCAGTCCTATCAGGGATTCATTCGATTTCTAGAGATGATCTTCGCATGGTGCTTTGATCATACTCGGCTGTGCGCTTCAGTCGCGTCGGTCGTGTTGGTCGCTTCGCTCAGGTCACTCGGGTCGCTCACTTCGGTCGGCAAATCCCACGTGCTTGCCTTTTTGGGCGTCCCTTCGATTTGGGCTGTCGCCTCTTTGACTCGAACCATTATCAGCACTTTGGAGTGCCCCTCCTCCATATCCCCACCAATAATTCTCTAAAAATCACCAAAAAATCACCAAAAATTCCCTCTTCCCTGCAATTGCCTGGGATACCCAACAAAGGTGAGTTTCCACCCATAAACCCTTCAAATTGTGATCTTATCAGTGTAGATCTTCACTGATAAGGCCATCTTTGTGTCCCCAGACACATCTGTGGTTCTGGTGAGTGTCTCATGTCATTGCATGAGCAAATGTCATGTCTTTTTCATTTTTCTGACACAGATCTTGCTCGGCAAGCCTTGCCCTGGCTGATCCTTTGTGTTTGATAGCACTTTTTGTGCCTTTGGTGAGTGTTTCATGTGATGTTCTCATCAATGAATGTCATCATTTCTTTTTGAATGTAGTGATTCATATCATACCTGGACTCCAGGGTTAAGGAGATAGGCACTTGCACTCTGCCTGTTGGTCACGTGATAACCAGAGAAAGACACTCTATAGCCACGTCTCCACATACGGTTGTCCGCCGTCATAAATAAGGATAAGGTTGCTGTTCCCCATAGTGCACAAGGGGCAGTTTAGTGGGACGTTAAGCCACTATGTTTAGGGATAGACGATATATCTGGTCCCCAGGTTCGTGTGATTTACCTGTGACGTCACATCGTAATACTCTGCGTTAAAGAGTAGTTCTGCGTAAGCAAGGGTATCGTCCAGATAGAGTGGCTGTTGACTGGAGACCCGACGAAGAAGATAGCAAGACCTCTTTGGTTCTCTTTTATAACTGTGCTTTGTTTTCAGATATCATGTATGTATGTTTTCATGATTGCTGCTACTATGACTGACTGTAATGCAGGTCAACTCCTCCCACTTCTCCTCAGCGTGCTCAAAATGCTGCTTGCCAAGCTGAGTGTGATCAGCGTACTCTGGGCTCTCCACCAACCCGTCGCCAGCCTTCTCATGTTCCAGCAGGTCAACCTCCAAATCCTCCTGAGCGTATCAATTATGCTGCTCAATTGATGGCTGGGTTTAATCGTGATCACCAGCAACGTCGCCAGCATAGACAGCGTCGGGTCAACAATGACCCTGTTCCTCAGGCTTTGCCTGGGTCTTCTGTTTCTGCTCCTGCTCCTGCTGTTTCTACTTTCTTGGCTCATCCCATGCCAAACTATCAAATGTATCAACATACCATCAACTTTCAAGATGCTATAGATCAACAACAACAACAACAGCTGCAATGGGAGGAGCAAGAATAGCAGCATTTGCATGCTCTCAGAGTACAGCAGCAATGGGAAGAACAAGAACAACAGCGTCTGCATGCTCTTAGAGTACAGCAACAATGGCAGGAGCAGGAACAACAGCGTTTGCATGCTCTCAGAGCACAGCAACAACGGCAGGAGCAGGAGCATCTGCATGCTCTTAGAGCACAGCAACAATGGCAGGAGCAGGAGCAGGAGCAGGAGCGTCTGCATGCTCTCAGAGCACAACGACAATGGCAGGAGCAGGAGCAGAG